>OX376374.1:64937646-65380646 GCA_947369275.1 Nemotelus nigrinus
ATATTGCTTTGAACTGTTGAATTTTCAAAGTATTGCATTCGTTATCGAACTAGAACATTCATTCTGACGGCTTGTTTGCGGAAAATTCTCAATTTCAAGGTACACATTTACAAAATCATGCATCAAAAAGTATTTAGGTGAATCAGAATTAATTATTGCGTAGCCATTTGAAATTGATGTGATGTCTGTGCATTGAAATAAGGAAAATTGATCCGAAATAACCTTATGTTAGCTCTCTAGGTCTGAATATCAACAATAGCTTTAATTTGGGAAAGAATCATTTCACCTATTTATTTCAAAACACTGCTAAGCACGCTATTCGATAGTATAATTTCACATTAATCCTTTTTATGCCACATATTAATGTAGCAAAATATTGTTGCACACGTTTCTTGTATTTTAATTTTCAACATTTCTTGCATTTCAATTTTATTTCCCCACTGTATATTACTAATTTTAACTGTATTGACCTTATTGATTTGGGAAACACTTATTTTACATTACAAACAAAATCCTTTTCATAATGCTCCAAACTTTTTTCAATTCCACTTTTAAATTCAAGCGGCAAAGGCATCCACCATAGCACATACGAAACGGTTCAAATTAGTCAGTGGCTCGGTCCACAGCAGGTCCACATCCATTTGCGATCCACAAAATTCTACCGCAAACTGCTCGAAATTGAAGGCACACTAGCACCTGATGATCATTTGCAACAATCATATTAAAGCTATTGGCATTCGATAGCATTTAAACATTCTAGCAAGGGTTACTTGCAAACTTCAGACTATGTATCTTCCAATAAATACGTACACTCCACGAATTCGTAATTTTCGAAAATGGCCGACATCGAAACGCCTTTCTTTCGTTCAGTTCGGAAATGCTCCCATGCACTAGAATCCACCTCAACCGCCAACACCCAAGACGCCCAATCATTCGCGAAATTGACAAATTTTAGTTATGCTTTCAATTATAGCTTGAACCATTTTTTCTTCAATCTGAGATCCAAGCGTGATGTATCTTGCGGGAATCTTCAGTTTTTGTGATTTCACCAAGCATTGTTCGTCATTTTTCCGAATTTCTCTCACGCGATATTCCGTGACTCAAACCAGCATCTCCCAACGAGTATAACAGCTAGCTCATCGACATGAATTTTCGTTGTGGTGGCAGCAAGATCGTTTCGCCGAGCTCGAAAGACGAACAGAGCAGACATGGCATTTGCATGCATTTAAAAGAGGACAGCGCTATTAGCAGAGCGCCTAGACGTCTCCTATCCAACAGAGACGGGAAATTACAAGAGTAGCTTGACAGCAGAAAAGAGCGATAGAACAGTTTCAACTTTTCGAGCAGCCAGCCGAGGTCGCATATTCAACGAGAATCGATTCGATTCTGTCGTTCGCGTAACTTCGAAAAAGTGCAGTGGTGAAGTGAACGTTTGGCTTGTTTTAAATTCAGCTTTTTTTTAAAACCTAGACTACGAAACTGTGAAATAATTTACGTAGTGTTCGAATAATGAGCGTAGGAGCGTTGGGTCAATCAGGTAATTATAGTGACGGTAATCGCCGTTTGCCGCTTGTTATCAGATCAAATGTAAAGTGGGACGTAAATTTTCAACGAAACCTTCTCCATCCTCATGACTCGCATGTGCCATAGAAGTCGAAGAGAAGTTAAAATGGCGACAGGATACCGACGTCGATGGGGAAAAATCAACAATGACGGCGAAGACGTCTTCCCCAACGTCGGCAGCAACAATGTTGAGCCGCAATTGCGTTAGACATTGTCAAAACCAACAACCGACAGGGAAAAGTCCGCCGCCATCGCATATCCCAGGAGTGTTAAGTGCAAGTGCTACGTCGAGAAGAAAAGGGCCCATCCGAAATTATTATGTGGTGTTGGAGAAAAGTCCGCCGCGGATATCGAGTGACGAGTCGGATACATCGACGTATGACGAGAGTTTCCACTGCCGTGAAACAGGTAATTATGAAAATCGAAATGGAAGTGTGATTTGTAGTCTAGGCGCGAGGCGACAGTTTTGAAGTAGATTGCAAAGTAATTCGCGAAAGAAAAGCGATGCGTGGAGCGTGAAACAATGTCGACAACGACGAGATTCAGACACGAATTTTCTTGCCAGCTTTTGCTTCAACAGTGTTCGGTCCGGGTAGCCCGCTACTCCCCGATCCAAACTTCGTTGCTGCAAAAAGTCGAACAAACAAAAAACGTGCACTTTTTAATAATCATCGCGCCGTCGACCACCTCAGATATATGATAATTGTCCCGAGAAAGAGTAATCCAATGTTATCGCGCGGCTGTGTGTGGCGCCTTTGTTTGATAACGGGCGTAACGAGCGCTATCAGTCAGCGAATTAAGCAGACGGCAAACGAACGTAGATCGGCAAGGCAAAATTTCCCAGCTTGCATCGCGACATTGACTGAAAATAAAATTTTCTCCATTGCTCCGCGTAGGCGAGACGACAGGAGCTGGGTTGGTGGCCGACTGGGCCACAGCCTGCATTGTTGCAGTTTTGCAGGTGGTGCCTAGGGAGCAGGCGATAACTGCACCATAGAATCCAGGCTGCTAGGTACTCCAGAAAATATCCAAAATGTACGCAAAGTAATCCAAGTATTATCCATTCGTTAGCCTCGAAGTCAGCGTGGAGCTCCCGACGGTACCGAGTCTCATTATGAACTAATTTTGCAGCTCGAACCGCGAAGAAATTCTTCGCGATTCGCTGGCCGAATGAACGACTGCCTTCTTGCCCCGTAGCGGCCGCATCTAAATTTCGTTCTTATTTTAGACGTATATTGCACGGTGCACAAGCGTGCGTCCGTCTTCTCGGTGCGGAGCCCGTGATGGAGCATTGGACGGGGCGGAGTGCTGGGGCTCGAAGACGGTTTCGTTCTTTACCAGGTCCAAATTCTGCCAGACCGGTTTTCTTGGCAATTTGATTGACTGTTTCTTGTGCTGTTTCTATAGTTAGATCTGCATATAGCCGTACGACTTGGATAGGTTAGGGCCATATCTCGACTGAGGGAACTATGTGAGTACGGGAGCTCATTTGTTTTCGGTCGAAATCGAACGTGGAAGCGTGCCACCAATATGCCTTCTTTCAACAGCCAGGTTTTTAACACGTGAGCTGGTAAACACGCTGCCATTTGATGATTTGTGCCTAAAACAGCCTTGTTTTGCATCTGGGCGAACTCTTGGGACAAACCGAGCGTTTGATTCTTCTACGCCGAGAGCGATGACGAATCGGCCGAATAGTAGCAAAACGATTTCGTAACATGCTCATCAGAGCTCTTCCACTCCATAGTGCGCTGCGTTATTCGCAGCTCACCTTGCCGGTGCCTGTTCGTTCGCGAGCGTTCAGTACAGCGTGAAAGTGGATGCGACGGCCTGAGCTTGGCTCGGCTCAGAGAGGGTATTTACCTAATTAAATGCACATGTCTCGACAAGTCTTCTGCGCTGAAACGACCTGAGTATTTGTTCGTATGTGCAAACAAAATTAACTGTCGGTCGCGAAAAAGTCGGAAATAAATTAGCACAATACATTGGCTTGGCCACCTCCGATGCGCACGGGGTGCGAGAACGGGGGCCGACCAAGTCTCATTACTCCGAAAGGTGCTACGGAAACGTTTTTAGATTTTTCGGTTTCCATCCGCCTGTGTGTCCTGCAATTTGATAAGGCAATCCGTAATAGTTCACTGCTTTTGGCACATAAACCCCGCAAAGGGAAATGTGTACAAAGCATATATACATACATATATGCATTCCATCGTGACATTGCTATGAGGGCATGTCACAGCTGATATCGAATTCGATCAATTGCTTCGCGAAATGATTTTGGTGTACAGACACAAGCCTGTTGCGCCTGATATTTTCAAAACACACCTGAATCCAACGCGATGGTCATCTTTCTTTGCATTCCGGTGAATTGAGCTCCGAGAACAACCTGGCCAACACAAGAGTCAAAGTATTAGAGCAGTCAAGTGAAATTGAGAATGACTCAAGCTCGAATTCTAAGCGAACAGTAAGCAAGTACATCTCAGATCGCAACACGTAACTGCTTGGAAATAACTTTTCTTCATACGTAAAGACAAGAAATATCATGCTCACTTTGTACAGAATTCCATTGATTTTTCGATACAGAGCGAGCTGTATTGTATGGCATTGGCACATGGCAGTTGCCAACAAGTTGATTATACATATCTAACTGATATTGCAGTAAGTGTGCAGTATTATTGCACTGGCTATTGTTCTGTCCGTAATTGGGAGAAAAATGTTCTGGCTACTAACGTCTGAAATTTTTTTAAGTAATGTATGTACATTGGTCTGCAATATTAATGATTGCAGATTATCCAAAATCGGGTGCGAAACGGAAACTCGATGCGAAAAATATGTAAATGAAAAGTTTAATTCTCTACGAGGTTGCTAACACGAATAATTATCCGATTTGCTGTGAGCCTGATGAAAATATTGTTTTGTAGCAGCTGAAAATCTTCCTATCGGATGGTTTTATCTGAAGTATTCTGAACCCAGAATACTTAACGCCAACCATTTTTGACGTGAAAGATTTTCAAATGCGACAATTTGAACTGCAAATTGAATTTTTAAGGAGAGTAGTTGAATAAAAAAAAACCATTAAATTTACCCTAATCCGAAATTTCGCTAATCCATGTACTTGTCACCAAAATAGTTCTTAAGTCCTTATGTAAATTAGTTCTGATGCATCTCAGTAAGCTTTATTGTTGGGTTTCGAGTTAGCTGCAAAGCTATGACATGGATGCTTAGGTAGTTTTTATTAGAATAAATGCCCCTTTCGCTGACGTAGTTTCCCGCATGTAAAGCCGACCATTTTCTATCAATTTTCACATATTATTGCTCATGACCCTTGCAAAAAAAATTTGAACGACGCAGCCAAAAACTAGCCATTTCCTATTGTTCTTTTCTTCACTTAATATCGAGACATTGATCTGATTGTTTACATCGCGCCCGTCTAATCATGCGTACTAATTAGCATAAATATTCGATTCCGCGATTTTTTGTTTTGCATATGATAGGAAATAGCTTCTAAAGTCCGGAAATGTGACTGATTTGGCATTCGACTCATCAAGTTATCAATTTCAGATATCTGCCAAGATTCAACGGACTACGAGTCATCGCCGGGCGGAGACGAATCTTTCACAACGGAGGGAATAGCGACGACGGTGGATATTGTAGAGTATGAAGTGGCCAGCGCCAGCGACGATGATGTGAACTCGGTGAATAATTCATCGAGTGGAACTGATGTATGTAATTCACAAGCGGCTCAATGCTTCATGGCGATTTCAATAATATATTTTTGTGCTCCCGAAATTAGGACCATGGATTGGTGATGGCTGCAGTTACAGCATTGGACACAACCAGCTCGAGCAGTGATTTCGCTGATAGCGAGGAATCGGACTCGGACAAGCTGTTCGACAAGGAGCTGACTGAGGCCGATTACTGGGAGTGCATCCGCTGCAAAAATCCACACAACAATCCGCTGTACCGGATGTGTGAGAAGTGTTACAAGGTAAGCCCCATTCCCGTATAACTGTGTTATGTAATAGATGTAGCGTGGTTGTTGCATGCGTTGCACTGTTTTGCAACTTAAATCTGTTGAGTTAATTTTGCAGAGCCGAGTTTGCACCAGACAGTGGTCTCCACGGGCAATTTAAGAAAGGAAACGGGACAAAGCATTAGTGCAAAGAATGTCAATAGACGACCAAATTGTCGCGAAGTATTCAATTGTCTTCTTTGAGTGGAATTGAATTGACTACGCGTCGAGTTGACCAGTTACAGTCAGCCAGCCAGCTAGCCATTCATGGAAAGCTACGAAGCGAAAATAGAGCGAAGAGATAAATACGATCGAACATGTCTCGACTTGTTCGCATTTGCGCTTTTGTGTTTCACTGCCTGTGCTTGGTCGTAATCGCAACAGCTACAGCGGCATAAGAAACAGCAGTAACCGCCACTTGTTTGGAAATGCTTTCGCTCGCCTCGAAGAATGCTAATATCTCGCTTCATTTGGTGAGGCACATGATCACATCTGGTGACGTCATTCTGCACATGGTGTGTACGTGTACGAATAGTTCATGGATGTAGGCATGAAAACCTAGATTCAGGCTTGTTGGAGTGACTGGAAAATAATGTTTTCGCTAATTAGGCAAAATGTCTGCTTTGATTTTGGAAGAGACGTATGCAAGCTAAGGAGGGGAAGGTATTTGACCGAAATAATCGAAGGTCGAAACCCGAAAACTTGTCGAAACTATGCTGCTTTTGCATCAACTGGAAACAGGTTTCGTGTCACTCTAACGATATTGCAGTGTTTGTTGGCAAATTGCTGACTGGAAGCCCCAACATCTCTTTGCTTTGTAGTTGTACAAAGCTTGGGTGCGTATCACAGTCACAGCTATGCCGAGACATGCAAAGCTCTTAATGGATAATTGGGGGGAAATGTGTTGCTTTATTCGGTGACTCGGTATGTATATGTATAAGAAAAAGAGAGATACCAAGATATTTGTTCACGTGTTATTCAATGAATGCGTGAGGTGGCATATTCAATATGGGTATAGAGAAAGATAAATGCTGTACTGGGAAAAGTGGAAGAAAATAAATGAAAATCGACAGTAACTTATTGAAAACATTAAACCTTAAAAGTTTAGTATCTGAACGATGGAGTCTTGTTCGTTCAGTAACTTATTGAAAACATTGAACCTTAAAAAGTTTAGTATTTGAACGATCGATTATCGCCTGCATTTTGGTCAATAATTTCCAAGGCAATACTTCATAACTTGTCCGCAAATCTACTGGCATGTTTTACCATCAGAAACCGTAAATTCGTCCGTAATCTCCGATTTGCTCTAGTCCGTAATCTCTGATGTGATCTCCCTAATCTGTAATATGATCTCATCAAGACCTTTGAGCGTCTGCAGCGTCCTCTAAATTTTCGACAAGATCGAACTCGAGTTCCAGACAACATGGCAACAAAGCTTACTGACAATACTTGTTCAATCCGGCTTATATTATCAGAATGTTCGCTGGCATAACCACACTGGATGAATGCAAACTTTTCCCTTTATGTTGTTCTGATTATATCGGAAACTAGTGATGGGTTGCTAAATAGCAGACTGCTAGTTTTCAACTGCTATTTTCAAACAGCAATAGCAGCCTGCTGCTGTTTAGTCTGATTGCATGCTATTTATCTGGCATGCTATTGGAATAGCAATATAGCAAAGCAGACCACAACATCGACGAACAACGACAAACAGCAACAGCAATGTCAACAGCATTAAGCATAATGAAATAGATATTAAGGTATGTTGCTATACGTTAGCAATGAGCTATACGTTAGCAATGGGCATATTTCATATGATGTTAGCTTGCTATGCTATTGCTGTTTAATATGTAAGGTTTTCGTGATGCTAGTTTTTTACCATTCGTTGGTGTGCTGTAGCGAGTCTTTCGCTACCTGTACGCAGATTGTTTTTCGTGCATTGTCCGGCTAACTGGGTGCTACGAATTTATTGAATATGAAGATTATTTCGCATGCTATGTAATTGATTTATTATGCGTTTTCAGTTGGGGATTTTTGTTGAATGGATGGATTTTTGTCGAATGGATGGATTTTTGTTGAATCGGAGTTTTGTTAGTTTTTGATTTTGATATCTGTTTGCTTTTTGTATAAGTATTGCTATAGTTAGTAGATATGAAGCGTATATACTGGAACAGGTGTTTTTTTGTAACAGCCAGTACCTAGTACGAAATTCCAAAATACTAGGTACGAGTATTTTCAAATATTCAAAAAGTTTTTAAGACAAAATTAGTCGAAATGGGGCAAAATCGGCCAATTTGGGGTTAGAGTGGTTTGGGTCGTAACGGGCCAAGATCTATTGCTGTGATACAAAAATTTGGGTTTTGTAGGGGAGTAAGGGGTTTTTTGGCAATAGTTTGGCAAAAACTGCCTTTACGGCGTTTTCGATGATTGAAAGTGGTCGGGGAGTACAATAGTGATATTTTAAGGACGAAAATTTTTTTGATAGGGATCATTGGGCAAAAACGCCCAATTTTCCCAATTTTTTTTTTTCGTCTAGCATGAATTCGGGAACCTTTCTGATTTGTTTCGGGCGAAATTTTCATACAAGTCTAGGAAAAAGCGCCTTAGTTTCGAAGATACGGCAAAAGTAGCTGAAATCGGCCAATTTTGGGTTAGAGTGGTTTCGGTCGTAACGGGCCAAGACCTATTGCTGTGATACAAAAATTTGGGTTTTGTAGGGGAGTAAGGGGTTTTTTGGCAATAGTTTGGCAAAATCTGCCTTTACAGCGCTTTCGATGATTGAAAGTGGTCGGGGAGTACAATACTGTTATTTTAAGGGCGAAAAAATGTTTGATAGGGGAAATTGGGCAAAAATGTCCCTATATTACAAAAAATTTTTTTTGTCTACCTTGAACTCGGGGACCATTTTGAGTTGTTTCGGGCAAAATTTCAATAATAGCTTGGGTCAAAGCGGCCTAGTTTCGAAGATACGGCAAAATGAAATCCGCCGGAAAACCGTCCGGAAAACCTGTCCGGAAATTTACGAGACCGCAGGAAATAAGGTGTTCCTGGACTCCTGTCCAGCCTTTCCAAAGAGGTTGGTCCCCTAGTAGGTGCATGTTTAAAAGCGAAACATTTTTTTTATCATTTCTTAATAAAATTTTCGAAAAATTTCATGCTTCAGTGAGGCCAAGTGGAAAACCGACTGTTTTAGATTAACTATGAAAAGTTTGGTATCAGAGATCGACCGATGAAAAGTCATATAGAAGGCAATAGGGTTAACTGGGCCTATCTTAATATATTTGTCGACATTGGTAATTTGAACGAATACAGGAGGTGTTTTGTGCCTGTAATAAAATGAAAGTCAAATTAAACTAAATGAATTTGATTGTTTGCCCTTAAATGGCTCCTAGATTGGAGAAAGACTTGACAAATAAGTGACCGACCATTGGAAAGTTACGGACAAGCTGCACGGACTAATGACATCTTGCACCATCACCATTCTAGTCTGGGAACTTTGTGTCTGGTGGGTGGGAGAGGGCATGTCATACCGTTTCATTACTGCAAAGCGCATGTACTTGTATGTATATATGTACATACTTCAAAAAATACTAGCTAGTATTTTTGAAACAGGTATTTTTTTGTACTCGTACTAGGAATACCTAATATGTGAAAATCCTAGAACGATCCAACTGTATTCGCTACCTTAATTACGTATAATTCACCCACCTCATGGCCCTGTTAGCCGGATAAATTCTCCCTATTTCTTCCGACACAAATTTCAATACCATATTACTTTACATTCGCACGCTTGTACATATGTACATCATACATATGAGAGAAATGGATGAAATCTTCGCGCATTTTCGAAACCGCAATAGAAACATCGTGTAAAACAGGGAACCCAACAAACTGCAATTTGTATAGTACGTGAACCCGAGCCGGCGAGAAATCACATATGAAATAATATGTTGCACCCACTGAGATGTCGCACCGACATAACTAATAGCAGACTGCTGTTTTTTAGCTGCTATTTGAAGCTGCTATTTAGCAATAGCATAAGCAGTTGCTTTTGCTATTTGAAAACAGCAGTTTTGCCCATCACTATCGGAAACTTTGCACTCGTTCTCGGGATTTTCAATCAAGAATTCATTCAACCATTTCACCAAAACAAACTAATTCTAATGATAATTTTGATCTTTATCATATCAGCGGTGTTTAATGAACTACTCTTGGTTGAGCTACATGTACATATGGGCACATATATTTATGTATAATAAAAGAAAGTCAACTAATGGTGCAAGTCTATGGTAACAGTCTTTTTAAACCCATTTTAAGACTACACAAACTTCTGCACATTAACTTATCGCCTAAAAGCTATTTTTTCAACACCTACTTCCATTCATCATACATCTCGAAATGAATGTGTACTGCCTACATCATCAATTGGCTGAGCATCGATACATTTGCTATAATTTTCATAATAGTAGTATAATCTATGCTCATTTTTCTCCTTCTTTTCCCACCGATAATTTCTTCAAATCTTTGTTGCAAATTTTAAACTCATAGTCACCACAATAGAACACTCACCACACAAAACACTAAATCTCATCTAACTTTCATTTTACCTCTCCACCATGGTTGATATTTGTCCATTAGAAACCAACTACCATTAGCAACCAATAGTGCTTTAAGAGCGATTTTGATCCGTTTGCAATGGTAAGTAATGGCACTGTCAAATCTCAACTCTGAAGGGTGCTTCGGAACGGATGTAACGGAGTGATTGTGATCAAAGCTTCTGTCTTCTAACCGGTCCAATCAGTTCTACATTAACATCCGCTCGTTTTATTCCTATGGCCTTTCCTCTTGAAATTGGAGTTTTTTTTTTAACATCCCCTTTGGACCCAGGCTGCTCTGGAAACTGGCGAATTTGTCAGTTTCATGACGCCCTCGTTATGGATTTTGCTATGGAATTCACGAAGTTGATTATAATGAGTAGTTGAACAAACTATATTTTGGCATTTTCGGCTTCGTTCATTCGAAAACAGGATAGATATTTTACTTGTTGTGTGGTTCTGTTTGTCTCTATTTTTTTCAACATGTTGAGTTTTTCCAATATCCTTGAGTCGTTTTTATTCGTGTTCGTTCTCAATTATCTTCTAGTTGTTTCTCTATGACCGTCCAGTTGTTTCAATTCTACTTCATTCTTTTGCGCGGATGTCCTTAAATTCTTACGCAGCATTTCATCTGTACGCATTTCATTCGACTGTCCGCCAAATCTAACTGCTTTGAGTGTTTGGTGCACTGATAAATCTCTCGAAATGTTGGATTATGACCATATCCTTTGATTTTTGACTGTACGCTTATTCCGGTAGTCTTTTGTCACTTGTAGATCAGCCTAAAGACATTGGTACAATATTTATGCTCGTATAAAGTTTTACCCGCAGGTACCATTTATCATATTTTAAGCCTAGCTTTAGGTTCCGCCCGATTGTCGGTATCAGTAGCGCAGTAACGCACTTAGGTATTAGTAGCACAGTAACGCACTTCGGTATCAATGGTGTTCGCGCTGCCGCTTAGCAATGCCAACACCATTTGGCTTGGCGCTATGCTACGGCGCGGCGCAAAGATATGAGTTGAATATACTTACCTCAAGTCTGTTTGATGCAAAGCAATATACCTACGCGTACGCACGTTTGGAAAGATACCTGAATGGGTACATACTATAGCCTGGGTATTTTAGGGTATTTTATATCGGAAAATTAGTAAGTTCAAATGTGGGTTGCTTTCGTCCCATACAAGCTTTTTCAATCATTCTTTTTTGAGTGAATCATAGCGTCATGGTATCAGCGCAATGCTACCAGCGCCGTATGTGAGTCCGAGAAACGCAGTGAGTATCACACATAGGCGAATGAGATCATGGTATCATAGCGCAATGGAATCAGCGCAGTGCGCTGATACCACTGCTGGCGCCGGTATCAGTGTATCAGCGCTTCAAAATTTGCTGCGTTACACATGTCTAGTGTGGATCCTTCACATAAAAATTTGCAGAACAAAATTTTGCGAACCAATTTTGACTCTGGTGTTCTATTAACACATCTTCGCCATTAAAAGCACACAATTTGTTTCGTGCTTGCACAGCGTTTCACTGTAATAAAATATTTTAAATTATAACATTCCCTCTGCAATGTTGAATGCTTCGGCTATTATTGAGGGGGTGGAAAGTATAGGAGCTATTCAAATTAAATTTCCAGTCATCAGAAAATAAATAAATAAATAACCATTCTACGTTTCTCCTCCAGTGATAATGTTGATATCTTATTGTTAGCGTCTGTCGCCTTTCTCATGCGCAGAAACTAATAAATGGCTCTCGCTCGCTATGTTTCTTCTCAAATGACGAGCGAAACGTCCGACAAATATTGAGTTGTTGAAGTAATTGTCGAATACTTTAGTTTTTGAATCATAGTTTATCCTAAATTATTCACCTAGGACTATTGATACACTGCTGGTATTGATACCAGGGTGTAGATACGATGGTATCGATAATTTGGGAGGATAATATCCTGCACCTACCTGGTATTATGTGTCATCACCTGTCAAAAGTGAAAACTGTCAAATTGAAGTGGAATCAAAAGTGAAGCGGAATTAAGCCCTGAAATGTATTCGACGCGAAACGAAACGAAGTGTCAAACCCCATACAAAATCAGCCTGGCGCGGAATTTCGTTTCGTTTGGTTTTGCTCGTCAGTAATGTGCTCGACGACGTATAACTGTCTTCGAAGACAACGCAGTGACTCGCTCTGAGATGGCACTGCACTATGTATAAGTTAAATTTCGCGGCCATTTAATGACCCAGGTACCTTAAATTGATGCGAAAAATGTGACAGCTTATAATTTCATTCGAGTTTGCGGATATTTTATTGAACAATGGGTGAAAGTGAATGGATGAACAGAACATCATTGCAACAGTAGTTTTTGTTTTGCCGATAATATCATTTTTGATGCCGGTTAGTTAAATTTATATGCACCGAATTCAAATGTAATGCACTTGTTAAATGTCATCAATGGCAATTTATACTGCCCCCGGTGTCGGGGTGCGGAACTTTATTTCGTTCGATTCCGCACAGACGTTTTCGCTGCATTTCGTTCGCCGAATACATTACTAGGCTTTAAAACGAAACTGTATTTTTTGTCAAATTTGCGGGATAAAATTGTCCTTTCTTTCTAAGCCATATCAAAACAAGTGACACTTTAAAAATAAAACCATTCAGTGACATTTGTCAACGATCTGTATTGGAAAGTTTAATTACTACACTCGCTACTGGCGGCAGTAAAATCTTCGCTATATCGGGTAAAATTCTAGCGGTATCAATATTGCGAAACGACAAAGAACCACGTACGTATCGCTATATCGAGCTGATATTAGCCTAGAACAGCGTGATACACTGGCGATATGGAGGATACATCTCGTTTTGAAAATAACTTATATGGTCGATGTACAATTATCTTGCAAATATTTCTAGAAAGTTACAGTTATAGTACCTGGTGCTTACTCCGCATGCATTTTGTCATTAACACGCACACATATTTCGTTATTCTTTTAATGCATTCAACAACATTTTATTTACAACAGAAAGATATAAAATATGCTAATTGTCTGAAATTGGAAAAGTGAGAAATCTACTAAGAAACTATTCACTTCAATGCAAATGATCACCATAAGCCATTGCTCTGTAATCTACATATATATAAGAACATATCGCATTTCTTTCTGTTATAAACTAGATCTTTTGAAGCATTGAAAATATTAGTGTAATCTAACATGCAAACATTCCCGTCATCCAGCGCCCTCATTGGTCCAACAATCGGATTGAACGCCGTCTAAAGACCATCGAAATCCGTTACATAATAATAGGAACATAATTTGACGCGTCTATATCATTCTTTTCGTAAATTAACTGTGAAATCAATTACATTTGTGGGTTGTATTAATATTTTTAAATGTACACCAATGTTTTTTGAAAAAATTACATATTTAAAAAAAGGAAAGCTGAAAAAATAAAAAAGGCGCAAAAAAAACAAAAAAACACTGAAAAAAGATGCAAGGGACATCAATAAAAGAAGAAAAAAAAAACAAAAAAAAAATGAAAAAAAAACAATTGAGAAAATATTCAATTAGCAAAAACAATGTTTTCAGCTATATATAATCCTCTGCCAGCACTTTTTGCATGTTCATCACTATCCATTTATTTTTATTTATTTTATTTCCTGAAACTATGTTGGTTATTCCATTTTATTTTCAAAATTTAGCACCAATATTCACTGAATTAAGTTCACAATTTGTGCGAATCGATCTTGTTTTTCTGCCACAGGATGATCTTGGTATCACTTTAAGCAAAGTGTATTGTAATTGTGTTTTCCTACACCCATCCGTCTCATAAAAAACCTGAAAGAAATTTTACAGATAAAATATTAAAAATGTTTGTAGTAGAAGAAAAGTAAAATGTCAAATCATACTGTGGCGAACGAAGAAAAGAACTATCCAATCATTTAAAAACGTTAATTTCAGTGGAAAATTGACTTGCTTAGCAATATTTTCGTTAATGTATTTTCATTCGTATAATTTTCGTAACTAATTCTATATTTTACTGAAACAGTATTTTCTACATGTTTGGTCTATATTATTTTATAATACTTATGTTTCTCCTTGACTAATTTCAGTCAAATCCATTACAGATCCGACGGACACATTTTCCTCCAAGGCCTAAGTTCCGAAGAAAGAGGCTAAATAGGCGGCGGAAAGCAACAACACCGGGCAATAGGAAACTTGCGGTCAACCTCCAATCGCTGCAGATTTCACAAGAAGCGGAGGAAATATCAAAGCGTCTTCGTGATGATGTAACTGGTAATGAAGGTTATAAGGCAAGCATGAAAAATGGTGTCAATAGTTTTAAGAAACGTAAACTGAGTTATTCTAACAATAAGAGCCAATTGAATAGGGCAGCAGAAACCAGCGACGAAGAGGAGCTTTTGAGTGATATCGACAATAGGAGTAAAATTAAGAAAATGATGGGTGCAGGTCATAGGAAAAGGAAATCTCCATTAGCTAGGTGTAATCGAGAAACAATTAGTACAAACCTATCTAGTTCTGGTCAATCTAGTTTAAGTAGTAACCGATTAGAAGCTAGTCTAAGCCGAAAAAGGAAATCATCGTCTGCGAACGATTTAGAAGTAAGAAATGCAAAACAACCAAGAGTTCCAGACTTTAAATTGATTAGCACAATGGAGACGGCATCTGACACCGATAACGATTTAGCTTTTGTAGCGGATATTGCGGGTACGCAGAAGGACTCTGGAATTAGCTCAGCTCAATCGAGCCAAGAACCAGCTAGTTCGTCGTTATCAGATGAAAGATCGGTTGAAAAAGACGAGTATGTGCAGCAGTGCAGCGAGGAGACACTCCTTCCGAAAGCTTTAGGTGATTTGGCCGAAAACGTAGCAGTTATTGAAAAACCCGCAATCGACCTTAGTTTAGAAAATAAAATTGGAGAGATGAAACATTCGAACTTAATCCGGAGTGTTTCCGACTGCTCTAGCACGTTACTGAGCAATAGCCTGTCGACTGAGGCTTTCACGATGAACGTGAACAACTTAGATTCGAATTTTTCTAGCTACGGGTCGTGCATAATATGCTTGTCCGGGCCCAAGAACGGCGTGTTCGTGCACAGTAAGTTTCTTCACCTATGCTCGTGTTACAAATGCGCCGTGAAGATATGGAGCAAATACAAGCGCTGTCCCGTTTGCAATAGTTCGGTGAAGAACGTGCTAAAGCTTTTTGTTCACTAAACCGCATTTAACTTGCGCATACTCGCAAGTATAGCTGCCGATTTGGATTTTATAAATCTCCACATGTAAATAACTAAAAATGTATATCTCTCTGCTTCTGACCAGTTAATTTAGATGTAAACTAAACATGTTTTCTGTAAATGAATTTATCGATAGCGATAACGGTATTTATGAGTAATCATATTGAATATTGATTAATTTTAGTTGATTTCGTTTTCCTTAAGAACTCCTAGGTGTTTTGAAAAGAAAGCTTCGTGTTATTACATTTACTACACCAGTTATATGCTTTGTAACGATTTCATAAAAGATGACCGTTGCAGATAAATGAGCAAATGGGTAACAAAACTTAAAAGAAAATAAAAAAGAAAAGGAGAAAACGACTGCAAAGGCAAAGAGGTAAAAAATATATAAAGAAAATAATAAATAAAACTCTTTACAGCACTTAAAAGTTGTGTTTTAATTTTTGGAAATTCGAGATGGTTTTGAAAGTCCGTAAGTTTTGATATTGTTAACTTAGCATTCGAGAGGTCCGTTAGCCACGAATGATGCTAATATTTTTCTGTGTTTTTTTTTTCATTATTTGGATGCGATCTGACAATCATATTTTTAGTTTCGTGTGCGCGCCCAGGAGTTTTTCAATTGTCCCATGATGATCCGAGTTGGTAGCGGTGTCTTTGTGGTTGTCTGGAAGTTATAATATCAAAGCGGTAATCGAATACTACCTCTTAGCATGGCTTACGATTGGGCTAATTAGGAATAATTTCCTGCGCTCAAATTCTTGCCACGAAACTGGCTCGTCGCTAACACCCGATATAAGTTTTCTGTGAATGCCTTGCTTTCTAAATGTAAAGTAACTCATTTTTAAAGTGAAAAACAATTTTTAGGAATTTATTTTCAAAATATCAAATATGACTGCAGGGCCTAATTTTTTAAAATTTTATTAAATATTTTTCTAAGGGTATACTAATTAATAGAATCCAAAATATATTTTTTCATATTTCAGAGCAAAAACCATGGTGGCTAATGTAATTGGGGCTTTTAGATCTTTGACATGAAAGATGGTTTGTCCTCCTCCCCTATTAGAAAATGTATTTTCATCAGGAAAGTGGTATGACAAAAGTCCATACGATGAATCGGCTTCATTTTCCTGTTCCTCGGACTTTTCCATTCTAGCAAGGCAAATTACACTTGAAGTGGTGGCGGCCCTTTTCAATTTAAATCGTGCTCTTCTAGCGAATATTTCTTTCTTAAGCAATAATTTGCTGCCTACTTTTAACTACTCCGTGCAACGAATATGAGAAAGAAATATCTAACCGCTGCCTCGCCGTCATTGATGAACCCCTGCATTTGGGAAAAACATTAGGATTTTACAAAACTGTTGATATATCTACCGGGAAGCTGTTTGAAATAACGCAACACCATCGCTAGCTAATAATCGTGATTGCCTTTAGTTTGTAATTTTTGGTACTCGTTCATGTCTATTTTTTCAAACATGCCATAGCATTTGTACTCGCCAGTGAACGAAAAAATACCGCACCTTAAGCGTACTATACGCGAAAAGTACACATACCCTACCTCAGTCTATAATGTTTGCGTACATGTACACAACCGATATACCGAACGAAACAGACACGATGCAAATGTACGCTACGATTGAATACTGCACGGTACAGTGTACACAAACCTTATCCTCTAAAATACGGAATGTGTACGCGTATACAAACGATATACACTAAACGTACCGTACGTTTAGTGTACTTTTGCGGTTCATTTATATGAAAAGGGAAAACACTTTGAAAGTGAAAGCACTGAGTCAAAAATATTGAATTTCACAGGAGAGCATAATCAATTCATTTCGGCTACGGCATTATCACTTTTATCTGTAATTTTTTCCCAGTTAAATAATATGTAATCCATACAACCTGCTCTTCATAGCAAATAGTCTTCCTTCAAGCAACACGATGTAGATCGAGCAGCGATCTGTGAAAATCTATCATCTAAAAAATTAAGTCTCTCAACGCAACGATATTCACATTTATTGATTTTTTGGGATTCGTTTTGAACCCAATCTATCACAAACCAATACTACCCCCAACTATTTTTTATATTTCAAAAAATTTCTCGAAAAAACAGAAACTTCCCTATCTGGTACAATTGTACTTAATCCGTCACTTGCCTCCACGAAATGGTAAACGACATGAAATTGCCGTTTTTTAGGCGTAAAGATAGAAAATGGCTGTGTAAACGACGTGGAAATCCCGGATGACGTTGAATGTGCGAAAATGACGAGAATGGAGGAAAATTGCAAAATTCATTGAACTGATTAGTTATTTTATACATATATGATATATTCCTATAAGGTCTACACGCATTTAAAACACTACAGCTATTCCTATTTTACTAACAACAACTGCATCAAATTGCAGCAGTAATACTGCAATTGCAATAAAACGACAGCACGTATTGCCATTGGTTGTTCAAAGCGGCTGGAATTATTTTAACGATGCTAAATTCACAGATGACAAAATCCACGTATTTAGTGAGGATCCTCCTTTCTAATTTGTAATTTTCACGGCATAACTTCACTCATAGGTTTCGGTATAGAATAAGCTTGGTTCGTGGATTTGATGGCGCACTACGTCAGATCATTGCCAGATTAAGCGCATTTGTGTAGAAATCTGATTGATTGGATTTTTTTGGATTGGTATTCTGTATGATTCAGTTAAAATGAATTGTATCAGGTAAACGACACAGAAATGGGAATAGGTTTCCCGAATTTAGGAAACTGTTTTCAAATGGCACGGGGAAGAGGCTGTGGCAAGTGAAATAAGCACAACGCACGGAATGAAGGCATTTGGGCAATTGTGTAGAAAATCTCGTAGTGAAGTGAGTCACCGTCATGTCAAAATACGCCCGAGGGGAAAGTGGGGGTCGAGGGGTCGAGTATCTTTTGTTGCGTTTCAGTTGCTTTTGAAACGTACGCCAGTTGAACATTTGACTTGAAAGTTGGTGGTCGGCTTAAATTGAATTACCGTAGTTCGGGAACTAGTGAATAATAATTTGCCGGCATATCCGCTCTGTCTAGTGTTGAATTAAAGTCTTTCGATTAGAATTTACTGAAGGTGAGTAAACTATTGTCTAGTAATCCCGTAGTACGTGTGAGAACTGTTTATCCTTATCGACGTGGTAATGGCAGGAACACTGAATTTAAGTTGAAAAGACCCCGACGAAAAGGGCTACTAGGGTAACGCAAATCCAATTAGACTTAAAGAAAAGAATAGATGAAGCAAGTTCATTGCACCTTTTAGCGGTTTTCAGTTTGATATGAGGTGTGCCGAGCCCAATTTGCATTGATTCATTCCAACTGCGTTTGATTTCGTGTGACGGGATGCAATTTGGAAAATGATAATGGCAGTCGTCTGGTGTGAACTGAGCCTTGCCGGCAAAATGAATGACGACATGGGCGTCGTCCGACATTTCAGACTGAGTCGTGTTGACAAAGAAGTGCTATATCTTTGTGGATTTCGGGATGAAATTGGAAAGATATACTTATTTCATTAACTTATGTGCAATATGTATACTGAGAGCGAAGCTATATATTCGATTTAGAACAAAGGGTGGTGCAGCCCACATAAAGTAAACGTGTTTCGCCACGTCTAAGTTTTCGTCGCATACAGTGCTGTGGTGGAGCCTTCTGGTTCGTGCAGATAACTTGCAAAATGTACGTTTATGAATATTTCGGTTTTCATGCACTGAAAAACATTTAATTCGTTGGTAATCGAACATTTTGCAAAATCTTCTGTTTCCATAGTAATATTTTTTATATGATAGTGGCAAAAATTTAACAGAAATCAACGTCAGCTGGGGGAAATTGATGAACTGAATGTTGAAACGACTGCACTTCGCTCACATGTGTTAAGGAAAAGTCTTGGTTCAATAATTTTTAACATAAATAAATTTATTTAATCTTTATAAAATAGCTAGAAGGGTGAAGTTCATCAATTTTCTTTCGGTAGCCTTTCCAAACTAGAGAATTTGCATTGTTTCCGAAGTATTAAATGCACTTGAAATAATTGTAATAAATAAATAAATAAATACTTAAAATATAAAATATGGGAAACAAGACAGTAATATTTATTATTGTGTTTTGTAATAATGTGTGACTCGTGCCTTATTGGAATAACTAGCGAAAAATGACCTATTAACTCCAGTTTCCCTCGATTTAGACATATTTTGATTCTATTCAACTTCGACCGGCTTAAATTTCCCCAAAGGTCATGAGTCAAAATGCACATTTTCTACAAACGGTCATAGCAAGTGATTCCCCCATTTCTCACATTATGTTCCTTCTTGAAGGATTTTAATGTCTACGCTAAGCTCTACCATTAAGGATTCTGTCCATAAAATACTTTTCTAAATTAATAATTAAGTTTTGCTTGCTACAGGGTTCGTATATTTCTAAGTACCTATTGTCTGAAAAGCAATTGTACCACAATAAAAAGTGTTTTTGCTTCGTAAACTAATTTCTTTAATATGAATGCATTTAGTTATGCGTTTGTTCCACGAATTTCTGTATGGTAAAACCTTCAAAGTGCCCATGAATCACCTTTTCTCCTGATCACGAGAAAGTCGACGTCGGTCCGAGGACATCGTTCCGAACTTGGAGAATAGGAAAGTTTTTGTTCAGTTTTTGATTCATATTCCAAAATATTTTTGATTGTGGTAGGGTAAATGTACTATTCTCCGCACAATTAGTGCATTTTTCAACTTTAGTTCGAAATTATTAATTAAAAGCTTAATGTTTAGTAAAAGCTTTTTCATACATTGGGATTGGCTGTGAGTCTTTTGAGTTAATTTTTTATTTAATCAAAGAAATAAGTATGCTGCAAGTGCAAGTAAATGAGTCAGTGTTCGGACAACTTTGAGCTAGTCTCCGGGCTGTACACATTCATCTTCATTAGAAACTTAAACTTAGGTTTAAACATAAGCTTTTTCGTAGATTGAATGTGGTTTTGAACATTTTGTTGGAATTCTTATTTCAATAAGATGAATATCGGCATATTTCAAGTAAATGAGCTAAGTCACATTGTGCTACAGTTCGGACATCACTAGTCAGTGTTCGGACAAAACTCTAATTGCTTAATAAAATAGCTGTTACTCCATTTTACTAGAATTTAGGAATTAAATCTCTTTTAAAGCTATTTCGTGCGCATAGATACCAAATTGACCTTGTCCGAACACTAAAATATATAATATTACTGTTCGGACAGGTAGTATATTTAGTTTTAAAGGGTGTGAATAGCGATCATATCAGCATAATTTTCGTTTTAGAGTTTATTAGAGCTAATGCCAATCTTAGCAAGTAACCAATATATGCAATAGCATATGTGATTAGTTATTTTATAATACTGAAAAACTACTCAAAAACGGTTCTAGTCTTCGGACATTAAAAATTCCGAATAATTTTTCTATAAAATTTGCTTTCGAAAAAAATAGACTTCATTGACGGTATATATACATGAGAAACAAAGCATACTATAGGTCTGTTCGCGTACTTTCATTCACTGAATTTTACTGAATTTTCCTGAATCATGTGGTGGGGGAAATTCAGGAAAAGTACGAAAACGCTCTCATTGCATTTCCTGAAAATTGACAAACAAAGGGGTCAGTTGTCGGTTTTCGGGAGAACAAAAGTTATTATAAAGTCATCCTAAGCAGCGATAAACTATCGCCACAAAAATAATCGTCTTTCATAATAACATTACGCCAAAAACCGTTTGACAGTTTTCAGTATTTTTCAGTAGCTCAGATCCTACTGAATTTTACTGAAAGAGGGGAAATTTTCAGTATTCAGTAAAACGGAGTACAAAAACGGCTTCATTGCAATTAATTGTAATTAATCGTAGTACGCGAACAGACCTTATATATTTAAGTACATAAACAGAAAAACGTATGTTTAAAAATTTCGTCTACCACTAGAAAAAAATTACTTGAGACATATTTTCAATAAACATGCAGACTTGAAATATTGAGAACATTGTAGATTGGCTACGGATTGTTGATTGGTTTAAAATTATGGTTAATAATTGTCTCAAATTGCAAGGCACACAAGAATCAGTCAAAAAAGAAAATAATGTCCAAATGTGAACCATGTTTCCTAGAAAATGAACAGTAGATTCAAAGTGTCCGGATACTAGCATTGTCTACTAGTGCAACTACCCTACTTTCTTCTGTAAATGAAACATCTGACAAACGGGCCATTGTGTATCTCGTCGACGGCTGAAAGTAGTGCGTTTGGAGTTGGCTCTGACAATCTACATTATATATGATTTGCTTTCGTGACATGTAAGGTCTGTTCCCTAACTTATAGGGTAAAAAGTTTTTAGACGAACACTTCTTGAGTAAAAGCTTACTTTTTGATTGGTGTTAATTTGCCGAAATTTGAAACGTAAAGGAGCAGGATTCGAGTAAAAACAAGAAGAAGAGCCAAAAGTGACGCCTCCTTTCATATATCCGTTTTATTTATTCTCACTGTAAAACGTCAAATTAATAAGCTGACTACTTGAAAGCCGGAAACACTGTGTCAGATATCAATAGTAGAAAAAGATTATTTTCAGAGCATATAGACTAATAAATAGCACGGAAAGCGCGTGATTTGCGATATAAATTCCGACATTACCCTACAAATTGCGAAAAATAAATAGCAGTACCCGATTTCGAAAATTGAAACAAGACAAAAAATACCCCGCCAGCGGCAATGTTACGATAATATACGTTAGGTCTGTTCCCGTACTTTCAGTCACTGAATTTTCCTGAATTTTCCTGAATTTTACAGAATCTTGTGGTGGGGGAATTCATGAAAAGTACGGGAACGCTCTCATTGCATTTCCTGAAAATCGACAAACAAAAGTGTCAGTTTTCGGTTTGTGGGAGAACAATAGGGATTATAAAGTCATCCTAATGCCTAGTACTATACTCTTCGCGAAACGAATTCAACGGTCAAATTCCATACAAAAAGAGCTTTCCAATTCGTCAGTAAAGCTCTTTTGTATGGGATTTGACCGTTGAATTCGTTTTGCGAAGAGTATAGTACTAGGCATAAGCGGTAATAAATTATCGCCACAAAAGTATTCGACCTTCATAGCAACATTACGCAAAAAATATGTTGCTTGCCGCGCATATTTGAAAATATTTACTCGCGCCACACCGTTTGACCATGGCCTTCATATAAAAGGCCTATCGCTAAAGCAATTAACCTACAAGATGGCGGACCTAAGCTACTTTTCCCAACCAGTCCACACAGTGATGTTTTTTTATGGTTATAAAGAAATTCACGAGATCCACCTACAGGAGATATGAGGAAACTCATATGTCATGTCAATCAATGTTGTTTTGGGATCTTTCACAAGCAATTTAGATATAAAAAGTCTTTAGCATCAGACCTCAATTCATCGGGACACTTATCCGAAATATCGTTTTTGTAGAAGAATTTGCAGATTATCAAAATTTGATGATTTTTAAAGTGGAATAAATCCTACCAACCACAAACGGCAATTGTTTACAATTCACATTGCCGAGAGTAGGTGGCAGGTATTCCAAATTGCAAAGTTCTCGCGTATACAGCACAATAAACACATCACTTTCACGACACTTATCCGAAATATCTTTTACGCGACAAAAACTTCGAAACCAGTCTCCGGATAATAGGAAAATAGACTCTATTCGCGGATTCAACCGAGCAGCACCATTCACATTGCTAATATTTACTAATTGTCAGAGAAATGTCAAACAATGGTCATTGTGCAATTCCCAATAAATCTTAATAGCGAGAGGACTACACCATTTTAAAAAGTAGCTTAGTACCTGTCAGATTGCAAGTCGCGATAGGCCTTTTATATGAAGGCCATGGTTTGACACTTTTCAGTAGCTCAGACCATAGCATAAGAACTAATAAATAGCACTGAAAGAACGTGATTGATTGATGGGAGAGATTGGCAGGGAGTGAAGGATTTACCATCAGCTGGCACGTAAAAAGAGACAAAACCAAAATAAGTTCAGTTTATCACATCCGAAAGTGAGAAAAGCATACTGACAAACGACAGGTGAGAATGTATATATCCGTGTGACCTGATAGGTGAGAGTGTGTTGGCGTGCGAATAATCCCATCAAGAAACAGTAAGCGGAGCGAACATTCACTGGCAGCAAACGAAATTCCCTGTATTGGGTTGCATAAAAGTGTCGGAGATATTCCTTTTACTCGCCATATGGTATCGAAAGTAGTATTCCGCGTTAACTACCTTATCGCTTACCATTTTAATACTCAGAAAATACTTTAAGAAAATCAATATTGCATAAATCGCCATTTGTTAAAATAGTCTCTTTGGCAAAGCACATGTGAATTGCCTTGTGGGAAGGAGAAACGTATTTGATCGTAGCAGGGTTGCTTGGCGGGGTACTTTGTGTCTTTTTCCAACTTGGATATTGCTATCTACTTCTCGCAATTGTTTCGCAATTCACGTACTTTCCGAGCTATATGTAGTTCTTAAGCTATGTCTCTGTTACGTTTATGCCATCCACTAACGACAATGTTGGCTGTGGGCAGCGAATTCTCGTTGCGTTTATTATTTCTTGATGGGATCTCACCTCTCATTGGTCGATTGTCAGGGCCGAGAATATGCTTCTCTCACTTTCGCAGATGATAAAGTGAACTTATTTATTTTGGGTCTTTTTAGGCATACATTCACATTTTGTATCAGGGCCGAGAATATGCTTTTCTTACTTTTACATATAGAAAAACGTACTTTTTTTGTGAGGCCTCTTTTCAGGCACCAGCCGATCCGGAAATCCTCAACATCATACCCTTCTCACCCATCGGAAAATATCGCGCTTTCCGTGCTATTTATTAGTCTATATGCTCTGCCATAGATAGGTGCCACATCTGTCCAAAGCTCAAGTCACGGCAATGAATAAGTTAGTCAGTTAACCAGTCCGCACAATCTCTTTTTTCCACAACTGAGAGAATGTTCAGTACTGAGAACTGTCAAATACATCAGAAGTATCACTCAGTTACCAGCGAATGTTAAATACAAGGCATCGTCACACTTAGGACAATCGCTCAGCGAAATGAACATTTTACATGGCTAAACTCAATACGAAAAATGTTTCTGGATCCTATTTTAAAGTTGATCTTAGCTTTTACATGGATCTACTCTAGACTTAGTTCGGTGTGTTCTGACTCTTGTATCTTGTTCGTCCTCAGCTTTACGAGAACTTTAAAAATATTCACTCATCCAGAACTTTTGATACAAATTAGAAGCGAAAAGTAAAACGTATAACTTTCACTCAAATTCCTGCAACTTATCACCGATTCTTTGTCACATACCACATTCTGGCCTTGTTTTACAAGATATAAAAAGCTCTGTCTCCTTAACACTTTACTGCAGACTATGGTCTAATATACACCTCTGTGGTGTTCTTTTACTATCAGCCCGTGGCTCAATAATCAATACATACCCTACTTAACACAACTTAGCAATAATATCCCACCCCTACACCCCAAAAAAATGCTCGGCTGCCAATCCGTGGCTGAATACTTCATACCAACTGGTTAGTTTATCAGACCCAAAATGCAGGTTTCAGAAACGGGATGTCGACGAAAAAATCTAAAAATACTAACTGTGTTGGCGCATTAATATTTTAATGTAGATAAGAAACACCATACACTACATATGTTCAACTTATTGGTGTGGCACTAGACTTTTGAAAGATTTTTTAAAAAAATATCAGATATTTCAGAGTTACTGATAAACAGATTTCATCGTCGAATAGAAATGTTTTGCTTTGATATATTTGGTGCGGCTGATAAAAAAATGAGTTTTAAAATAATGCACATTCGTACAAAAAGTCTGATCAAAAGCTAAGTGGATTAATATCGGCTCATGAACTTTCGAAGATGAATTATTATTATGTTAATTTAACTCCAATTCAGATTATGTAAAGGCCGTTGGCCTAGGAATCTCCAACTAAACTGGCAATATCACAAAAAAACCTTGACTTGCATTATATCAGAAAAATGATAAAAAATAAAAAAGATTGAAGAAATGTGTTGGAAGAGCTGAAACGTAAATAGCATTTGACACGAGAAAAGTATGCTGTGTCTCCTAAATTAATTTATTGGATTGACGACAATATTGCCGCTTGGGCAAAAAATAATTTCCTGGATAAACTACTAAAATTTTGCATTTCTTTATGAATCAGTAATGCGAGAACTTACTAAAGTCTGTAACGTAGAAAAAGTTTGGGATAATGTAGTGCATTATTTTTATTCACACATTACTTCCAAATGAGATAATACAAACAATAATTCATTAAGTAATATATAGAATTCAGAAGTTGAAGTTGATCGTAAAACAGTATTCTATATTCAATATTTAATAGATCAATAGAAACGCTAATGAGTTCAGTTGAAAAAAAAACCCAAAATATAAAAAAGCTGAATTTTAAATCAATTTTTGACTCAAAGCAAGAGTTATTTACTTCTTCTGGATTAAAAGCTTCTGTTGAATTTGAAGTAGAAGCTGCTGCGTCTCTAAGGTTTATCCTGGTTAAATTTGACAGATTCGAAATTTCCCTTAAAACTTCTCGTAAATCATATTTTTGGAAGTCTTCTTTACAATCTTTAACTGGTTTGTTGTAAACACTATTGATTTTAATTCATATTAGCATGTTAACATTGACAGTTGGAAAGCATTACAGTATAGAAGCGAAAATATAGTATCTGTCTAAACTAAATAATTTTTTTTTGTTTAGACACTTGAGTCCAAAATTTACACATTACCAACAGATAAAGTGAATGTTGTAACATTGTCTATTTTGTTCTCGTCGACTCCCAATTATGTAGCAAGTTCTACTATTTTATAATATTTGACTTGCTTCAGAGTACTTTCTTCACCTAAATGTGTCTTTTTTTCTAGAACGGCTTAATTGCTGAGTAGCCTGTGCTGCATTTCTTTCGCCAGCTTAGCGTTAAATTCAATGCAATGTTTTCTTACACTGTTAAGTGCTTCAGGGGTTAATTGACTTTGGACAACTTGAGATTCAAAAAGATATCCCAAATATGGAACTGAATTAAGATGGCCCTCTAGTGAGTCTAGTTGAAAAGTCGTTCTCTGTTGCTAATGTAGATGGTGATAATATCTAAAACTGGGGTAACGTCATTAAGAAGTCTTACAATTGAACTGGATTAGAGTTAGTTCCGATATCGCTTAAACGTTTTACTTTGAAATGAGCGGCCAACACCTGGCACCATGTTGCACACGTGGGTACAATTTGTTATGTGCATTTTAAGGTTCAGAGCAGAGCCAATTCCAAATCAACCTGGTTTCAAAAATCTAGTGAATTCTCCCCCGACTGAATACCATACATGAGAGGAAAATTTCATTTGAATAAATTTTCATTCGAAACTCGTCCCCAAATATTGAACATTTTCATAAAATGTCAAGTTCACAAGGAGACAAGAAAATATTTTAACTGATTTTATTTTTATTTAATTTTATTTTAATTAAATGATCGTGTAATTTTTTTATATTTACATTAATAGTTTCAATTACACATTTTTCTTAAATGCATAAATCTGGCTAATTCGGTGTTGTCTACAAAAGCTCAGTTTACATCGGTTTTCTCTACGTCCCGCCCAGATCTGATGAATCCGTCTACAGCTATATGCGATACAGTATTTTCGTTAGCAACATCCCTTAAAAAAAAAGAAAAAAATATTAGTTTTGGGAGATTTTAATCGTCCGAATCTATGCTTTATTCTGGATGAAAAGGACTTTTATCTTCTGGCTATACACCTGCTAGACACCAACGATTTCAAGCTTGCGAGTGCCTTTTATGGTAATGATTTGCAGTAGGTTTCTCCACCCCTAACCAAAATGGTAATTGGTTAGATCTAGTCTTCACAAGTACTTATGACAAAGTAGTGATTTCACTTACTCAATTGTATTTGACTTCCGTAATGCTGATTATGAAAGCATTAAACATGTTCTTTTCACTACAGATTCGGCGAATACTCTTTTAACGCCAGATCTCGAGGCAGCCATTTCCTCTTTTTACAATAAAATATTTGACGTCGTTGAAAGATATGTACCTTAGATCAAAATAAGGAATAAGTTGTCTGAGCCATGACTTGATAGGGAACTTAGGCATATGCGGAATCATTCGAATAAATATAATCCGCGACCCGATAAAATTCTCCGATTTTGTTAATGTGAAGCGAAAAACTACTGGCTATCCATCTTTGATGTATCTGAATAATGTCACGTCTTCTTTTCCTAAAGAGATATGTAACCTATTCGCAGATTTTCCCAAAATATTTTATATTTTTTTAATGCATCAGACCCATGAAATTCACACCTTTCTTCCTCTGATTCAGCGCCAACAGCTTTTTTCAGCCACTTAGAAATTTCATGTGACGAAATACATAAAACTATTATGGAACTCGACTACAACATAGGTCCTGGTCCTTACATATTTTCTTTAATAGATCATTTTCGTCGGGAGGTTTCCCATCCTGTTGGAAGCTCTCGTATGTCACACCCATATTCAGGAGTAATGATAGACGTTGTATCGAAAATTACAGGGACATTGATATTTTATCTTCGATTCCGAAATTTTTTGAAAAGGTTGTCTACGATAAATTTTCCCCGCTTGTTGACTCCCGTCTGAACGAGCAACAGCATGGCTTTAGAAAAGGCCGCTCAACTATCACGAATCGACAGTCTTAATCTCAGACGTTATTGACTTGACGCAGTTTCCACTGACTTCAGTAAGGCATTTGACAGAGTTGACCATTCTACCTTAGTTTTAAAGCTTCAGAAATTCGGTCTTGCTGGATCTTTGCTTAGCTGATTGACTTCCTACCTTCGCAATCGAACACAATCTGTAAAATTTCAAGGACTTTTATCGAACAAATATTTCTACTATCTCTGCCTACTTCTTTTTAACATATTATCATTGAATCTAAATCTGATGCACTCTTTCTACATCTCAAGCTTGATTTGCTTGATCATTGGTGCAAACAATCTCTCTCTCTCTCAACATTGATAAGTGGCAGTTTATACGTTTTTCCAATAATTCCTGAATAGTAAAATCATAATAAATATCCCTGTAAGTAACACCAGGTTCAATCGCTTGCTAAAAGAATATTCACTTTCCACTACATATGCAGTTAGTGGGCCGATAAATAGATGCTGCAGGATATCCAACAACATAAGCAATCTGAATTCCCCTACGATTTCCAAATTATTCTACAAATCCTGGCCCTTCCAAGCCATCCGTACCCCATAATCTTAAGCTAATTGCCAATATGTATTTTATTAATTGTAATTTCTTTGTTTATTTGTTGCTTGTTGAATTTTGTTACCTTACTTTTAAATTTGTGTTTGGTATTGTATATGTGATTTGTTTGGCTAATAACTAAAATAAAAATCGCTAGATTTGTTGTTTTCCCTGAAACAACAATTTTTGTCACTGAAATTTGAAAAAACCGCCAAATATAGCGACACATCCGTTAAAACAACAACGCTGATTGATAATGATGTATTACCGACTGCTTTCACAAACGTCCTGCATCTTTGGTAGAAATTTTGTTTGGAATTTGTAAATGAAAAAAGTCAAAAAAATACAGTTAATGTGAAACTCTCACTATACCTCAAAACATGGTGATATAAGTCAAGCTCAGTTATATTTTCATGTTTAACATTTTAGACGAAAAATTGGAAAAACAAGACGAAAAAGTGGATATGCTTTAATTAAAACATCAAATCAATCGAACTAAAATCTCTCCTTATACGTGTTCAGGTACAGTTCACTCACAGGCTGAGCCTTTTAGTCTGGCTCAATAGTCTAGCTCAATAATATGTAGAGACTGCTTTGATCGGTAATCAATTTGTCAACTAAGCCACTCAAATGTTTCTTAAGGGGGTATTCCGGTCTTTCGGTTTGAAAAAATCGAAAAATTTTTTTTTTGCATTTTCTTATTCCACTATGATCATATAATCTTGCTTTAAAATTTTATCGCAGTATCTGTTTTCGTTTTGAAGTTATTCGCATTTCCACCACTATCATCTCTGGAAATTCCCTTGCACGCTTGAGGCGAGAGTGTTTGAGATAAAACTTTAAACGCGATTTTCTCAAAACCATCTTTTCTCAACTTCTTGACAAGATTTCTCTAAAACGGTCTTACAGAATTTAATGAGTGATATATCAAATTATTTGCTATGATTTAAGGAAAAAGCTGAACTACGATTGTGATGATACAAAACAATTAACTATAATTTTTAATAAAAAAACGAAAAAAAAAACGGAAAAATTAGAAAAAAAATTTGTTATCAGCTGCCATTTTTTAACGAATAATTGGATATTGATAAGCGTAGTTCATCTTGTAACGGGTATTTTCCTGAGTAAAATGACACCTCATTTGCTAATTTCAGATAATTCAAACGGACGCAATCCTGCCAAGATTGATTTTCAAAGGTCAACTTCAAGCCCTCATAGCAACAACAATTTTCAACTTTTTTTTTTAAATCCAAGTTTTTTCTAAAGTTTAAATCCTGCAATAAACGCAAAATAAAACCATATCCGTTGAGTATTTATTTTTATGTATTAAAATTCATATTGAAATAATGAATGATTATCGCGTGAAAAACCGGAATACCGCCTTAATATACTCTGAAGAGCTGTCATTTGGTCGAAATAATTTTACGGCAGATTGAGAAATAGCGAAAAAGAGTCAAGGCTTTTCGTTGATAAATTTTTGATTAGTATGGACAATGATTTAGCAAGAAGTATCTTGTGCTAAATGAAATTATCACATTGCTAATCAAAAAACTTCTGGACTATGCTCGGTAAAACTTGACAAAATAACATTTTACGAAAACTTGGCATGGTTTTCAATACACATCCACACATGTTTGATTTGAATTGCCCCCGAAAAAGATATCTTCCCTTAATCATAAGATAATCAAGGGTTCAAATTCAGTCGCGCCAATCATTGTTTGAAAAACCATTTTCCTCAGTTTCACTAATAATTTTATTCACTTAATTAACTTTCAATTTATGCTGACTAAATCGAAAGAGTAGAACCAGTTCCCATAAATAGACTGGTACGCCAACTCAGCGGGCATTTTGAAAAGCCTCGACCTGTAAATTGGCTAAATAAAATTATTGTGTCCTAATGTGTGCATATAAGTTTATGTGTCCACTGAGAACTTGAAGATTTCTAAAAACTTCGCTATTATTAGTCTATATTAATATTAATTTTGAACATCCAACAGATTTCAACTACAGTTCATTGATTATATTGACTCGTGTTTTCTTCAAATTAATTTGCCCAATAAAAGAAAGCTAATGACTTTCAAATGATCTTGACTTGAAAATTTGCTGCATGTGCTTGACATGAAGCTGAAATCGAAAATTCCTTAAGCCAATCTAGGAAAAAAATGAGTTTTTCGGAAGCTATTAATCGAACAGTTCATGATAGTCTTAGTAATGACTTATTATTAAGTTATCAGAGAAAAGCCAGAAAGCATTTCCGACTGAGGTTAGAATTCAAATCAAACCATCCTATCGTTAATGAATCTTTATGTTTCTCTATGACTCATTTGTGCAGGCAAAATCAAGATTTCATTGCTTCGATTCCATACTCCAAAACAGGTTTACGGTGTTCAGCGCGGATCTCTGTGTAAGAATTTAAAACCTATTCTTTTCTTACAGCCGCGCAGCAATCACGAAGGCTTTCATTTAATGAATGAAACTATTAGTAGGGCGACATCTGTCTACAAGGAACAAGATTTTCGGCCTAGATTTACTAAGCAGATGGCAACGTCTGTAGATAAAATTTATATATTATTGCAAAATTTCCACGAGTGCACAGGCTGTATAACTCTTGTGCTTGTGCTCATTGTGCTCATAAAGCACACAATTCATTGCTTTCGTTCTCCTTCTCAGTGCTGTTTCTACCTTATTAAAAGAACGGTTAAAACTAACCAATTACTGCACTGAAAATTAAGAAAATTATCATAAGCGATTTAGTAGTCTTAAGCATGTGCGCTGCGATCTAGTGATGTCACGGGTTGTTACCTGTGCAGTTTGTTATTAGAATTTCTACAAAAAGATTTGCTACTGCATATAGATACTGAAACAGCGAGAGTTAGAATCTCAGCTTCTAATCGACTTGTTCTTTTTCCGCGAGAACACATTGAGCGAGTAATGCCAATGACCAGGTAAGAAGTAAAAGCAGAAAGCCACGAGGAAAACTTGCTAGCTTTGCTTGCTATTGGCTTCAATTTACTTCTGTGTCGATGAAATGTGCTGTGTTGGTGCTCTTGTTGTACACAGTACGCTACCTAGATTTCCAACGAAGTAATATTGGTATTGTTGGCAAAACTAGAACAACTCATTATTAAGGTGTGACTCAAAAATAGCAGTTAAGCGTTGGAGCGCGTATTTCGTGTATGTGCTGCTCTGAAATTACATTTTGATTTCGAAAAAAAGATCGTTGGCTGGTGGTGATCTCATACCTTCTCATATCTTATCACGAAGTGTAATTATTGATGCGTTGGTTTGGTCTATTTTGCTCGGCTTAATCTATCACAAACACCAATCGTCGTTTTCCAAACTCGATCATATATCTGTGAAAACGATTTTTTCCGAAAAAGAAATTTGCATGCAGGCCATCAGAGTATAATTCTAATTTTTTTAGTACACGAAATGGGCTGGGCATAATATGTGTTGCCAATGATTTCAAATTAGTTGCATACGTTTTGAAATGTACAGGAACTACATTAACCTAGAACGTATGCAGTTGATCACAAAGTGTGTTTGGCGGATCAAAATGTTCAAGTATTAATTGTGGAAGTATAAGCATTACTTTAAACTCGACAAGATAAGGTACTTACTGTTTTTTTTAAACACATATGTATATCGAATGGGGAAATGATTCATTCGAATGCCCGATATCAATCTACGTAAATAAAAATATTGTTTATTCTCAAAGATATGAATATATTTCTCATGAAATGTAAGGCGTTGTGCTATGAATCCATTCTGACTTTTCTCTGACTTTATTAGTGTGTCAAATGAGTAAATTTGAAAGGAAGTAATGTTTCTCTTATCGGTTTTATGGCATAGCTTTTGATTTTTGTTAGAAACTAGCAAATATGTAGTCATATCCAAAGCATCTTAATGTTGCAGTGCGACGAATGTAAAAAAAAGTACGTATACTATATGTTATCGTGAATCTAAGGACTGATTATGACATAGGGTATAAATCACAAAAAAAACCTCTTTAATTTTTATTTAGTGTCCGTAAAATTTACCAAATAATTATGCCAAGTATCCAAGAACATTTGAAGTTTCTTCTAAAAACAGTAATTTAATAATGATATAGACTGAGTAAAACGCGGACTGAGTCAATATACTTTGAAAAGATATGTTGCACCTGCCTAACTCCCCAGTTTATGGTGTTTCTATTACTGAAGATAATAAGAAAATACACTTCTACCTGATTCTAATTATAACCTTGCGCACAATAATAACTTTAAAAACTTTCCAAACTGCATTTAAGGTTTCGGTTATATGATATTACATGTTACTCATACGATAGTAATCAAATCTGGATTTTTACTTCGAAGGCTGTCTGCCGAAGGAAATATCTGTCGCAGTCGCTTTCCTTGTTGTTGTCAAATATTCTTTTGCCGGTGAAGTAGCTCTAAAAAACCAAACCGTCTCTTTTGGTAACCCCTAGTGGGCTGTGATGCTAACTACCAGCACACCACCTTGGGCAGCAACAAAAGAAATGCCAGAGGAGACAGACTCTTTGATTTTATAGCCTCTAATGGCCTTTTATTATTTTTAATTTATTATTTTTATTTTATTATTTCATTATTTATTTTCTATTAGCAGCAGAGGTCTAAAACAATGGGGTTTCTCCCACCTCTATCACCTCTAACATACGAGGCGTGATCTAAAAGTAGTGATCATCGGTTATTTCCAGCTCGCATAAAATTTTAAACACTTTTTCACTACTTCATATACCCACTAACTCAGCATAAAAAAAAATAGGCCACGATTCCAGAGCCGTATATACATTAGTAATAGGAACCGTCGACGAGAGCTGTCATTAAGTATCTGTGTTTAAAAAAATGTCTTCCTAAGATATAGACAACGACTTGTTGGAAACAATAGGGGACTCTGTTCCCCATTATTCCACCGTTGCACGCTGGGCCAAAGAGTTTAAGCTGAGAAGAACATCCACTGAAGATGAACACCGCGAAAAATCTCCACCCACGTCCCTCACTGAAGACAACCTGAAAAAAATCGAATATGTCGTGTTGGCATATAGAAGAGTGACCATGCCTGATGGTTGAGGTAGTTGAGGTGACAGGGATCTCGTATGGCAGTGTTCAAAGAATCATTGCCAAGGAATTACATATGAAGAAGGTCTCTGCGCGTTAATTTTAATCGAAGAGCAAAAGAAGAAACGAGTCGACTTATCGAGGGTGAATCTCGAAAAGTTCCTGGCAGATTAGGAGAAGTTTTTGTCACGGTTCGTGACCATGGATGAAACCTGGATCCGCCATTTTGATCCAGCAACAAAACAGCAATCGATGACCTGGAAGCAACTCGCTCTTAAACGACGCCGAATAAATTTCAAGTATCGAGTTCGGCAGGGAAGATTTTGGCATTAGTTGTTTAGGATGCTGATTATGTTGGGATATTTGGAAAAAGAAGCCACTATATCAGGCTCTTACTAAGTATACCGAATTAGAAGATTGCGGGAGGCTATTAAGGGAAAAAGGCGCGGTTCATCAAGACAACGCACCTGTTCATCAAGACAACGCGCCGGTTCAAACAGGATTCGAAGTGCTTAAACAATCGCCCTATTCGTTAGATCTAGTTTCTAGTGACTTCTACCTCTTTCCCCGGCTCAAGGAAAATCTTCTAAGTACGGCTATTGATATACCATTATGGTGATCTGCGGTTTTTTTTTTTTTAGATTAACAACTAGATGGCGTGTATTTGACGTTATCTACGTTTCTGATCACCGCTACTGAGTGCTCTTTTTAGCAATAGATTCAAAACCCATGGTGGATCACTAATTGGGCTTACTTCAATCGCTTTCATGTGGACCGAGCGTGTCCTAGTGATAGGATAAGTCACCAAAGTCAATAGAATCCCGGTTGAACGCTCTGAATAGAGACATAATAGTGTCCTGCCCGACCAAAAGGGGTAGATGTAGCATGATGGTTCCTTGGTGGAACCGGGAACTTCAGAAGCTCAGGAAAAATACTAAAAAAAACCCTTCAATTGAGCTTGTAAAAGCATTATTGAGGATGACTGGATCACCTACAGAACCTCGCAGAGAACTTACAACGATTGAGCGAGGACATCCAAGAGGAAATCATTCAGATCGTTTTGAGTCGAAGATGCACGAGGAATGTCGAAGTTGTGCAGGGTCGCGGTGAAGGGGCACTCAACGAAGCTGGAGTCCCTAAAACCCCCAGATGGTGGTTTCATCAAGTCCAAAAATGAGTCTCTACAGACTTGGGAGACACTTTTCCGGCGCCCCAGTGAATTAAACGCACAAAACATCTGTGTCTCTGACCAAACTTCCTACTTTTCGCCGCAGTAGGAAATCCTGATACACAATTAGATCTGTGGTTACTAGCGAAAAAATCAAGGATGCAATCATGCACTCTGACAATATTAAATCGCGTGGTCTGGATGACATCTATACGGATATGCTAAGGGTGGGAATTGCCTAGGAGTCAGACTTAAAAAAAATGTTTAGTCCAGTAGTATGTTCCGTTACCTTGGTTAAGGTTGTCTTTTTATACCTAAACCGGGGAGAGATGACTATTCAGATCCCAGAAACTTAGGCCGATCAACTTAACTCCATTTATACTGAAATGTTTAGAGAGACTAGTTTTACGATACATACGCATAGGGGCGTTTAGGTCGTACGCCTTGAATGATGAGTAAAGAAAATCATGTGATTTCCAGAGTTGGGTAGCGATCTCAAGCGTATGTGATAGTAAGCGATGGGGTTATTTGTGGACATTCATGTGGCATTTGACTGCGTGACTTTTAGGGAACTATGTGAAACTGCGACAGCTCATGGCGTGACGACGTCCTAGTTAAATGGATATATGCCATGCTGACGAAGATTCTTGCTATTGAACGCTGGAGCCGACTGCTACTTGAGAACGGAAGTGACAAATGTATGCTCTCAAGGGGGGTATTCTATCATCGCTCCTCTGGAGTATGCTGGTTGACTCCCTGCCAAAAAAACTGCAACAAGAACGGTTTCACGCGCAAGCTTATGCTGATGACGTGGCTACATTCTAGCAGTCAGTGAGGATCTGAATGTGATATGTAGAGATATATCAAGGCATGACCTAACAGTAAATTGTTTACCTGGAAAACAGAACTGGATAAACTAATGCTTCCAATAATGAAGGCTGTAACTCTTCAACTTTCAGATGAAATCAAAAATCTAGGAGTAATCTTCGGCACGAAATTGCTTAGGAAGAAGCACGTGGAAGTGAAGCTTACCCGTGCTTACGAAATAACGATACGAAATTATCTTTCGAAGTAGAAATGACTGGGAGCGCACAGAATTCTGTACGAAGGGATAATCCGAGATCTTCTTCAACTTTGTTGGATCTGGAGCTGGTGTCTATCTGCATTCATCGAATCACAGGTGAGCTTCCCTCTCGAAGGGCACTTTTCTGTTTTCTAAGCAGAAATGTTTCCCGAGAACATCTGGACATTTCGCAAGTTGGTAGTTGATGCCCACAAAAAGAGGTGGATGTCTTCTGATGTGGTCTGATCGTTCTATTAACAATTCTTGCCTTAAAATCACCAAGTTTGATAGAATTTTGGCTGCAAAAGTGGGATAGAACTGCCAACTACAATAATTTGCTACCGATAAATTTTCAACTTGTAATCATGCTGCAATGAACATAAGTAAAATATGTTTAAATTTTGTAAATTTTGAATTTCTTGCGAGCGGCAATCCCAAAAAAATCCACTCTTACAATTTCCGATGCAGTCATCGGATGAAAACGAAATTTGCAGAGTGGGCTGATCTTAACATAAAGTAAGTTTAATAGATTTTCGGATGCGATACTGACAAAGGACTACCATTTTTTTATCATGAGATACTACCAAAATTGTTGCTTATGATAAGCACCTTATCATAGAAATAAATAGCAAAGGTTCATTTTTCCTAAATTTTGAAACTTCTTCGAACGGTAGCGCTCAAAATTGTTTCATTCCTATAACTTTCGATCCAGTCATCGGATCAAAAAGAAAATCACTGAGTAAATTGGACGCGACGTGAAGCGTATGCTATATACTCTTGTTCTCGGTGCTTGCAAAGAGCTGTCAAAACCAATCATTTTGCCTTTATTGTACCAAGAGATAATTTAATTCTCATATAATAAATGCATTACAATGAAAATAAGCAGCAACTGTTTGATTTTCTAAAGAATTGATATTTTTTCGGGTGGTAACTCTGAACCTTTCTATTCCTATAGCTTCCAAAGCAATCACCACCACAAAAAAATTAGGAATTAAATTTTCATATGCTATATATCGGGTGTGATGATCCGGTTATAGCTACAAGAAATGGTTTTAGTAAGCAGTTCAATCATATTCAATATGAATTAAAATCTCCGCTTTCCTTAAAAAATCAGTCTTTCTTGTGGTTCCTATGCACTAGATAATTTTCTCGGATCTACCCTTCCACCTGCTTCTTATGGAACACTGATGAACGTTGAAGATTTGCAAATTTTCTCGGTAGTAAAATAATCCAAGACCTTCAATCCCCAATCTAACATAGACTTGAAATTCTCAGATTAAATTGTTTCCATAAAATACACTTCTTTGAATAATTAAAGAAGGTTAGGTTTGGTTTTATTGCAGTTATTTTACACCCATGTACAAGTTGCATACTTGCATTCTTTCGGTTAAATTTCGCATTACTTTTTCGCACCATTCCTGAGACATTTCATTTATGATTAATTGCATCTTCGAATTACAATTAAACTGTAACCAAATGTTGATTTATTGATTCAAAGTAAACATTTTCAGAAATACTTTAAATTCAAGAATGTATTATTTTCGCACACCGTTAGCGCGAATAATGGAAAATGCACTGCGCGCGGCCCAAAAGTGGCTCTGTGATATTTTTGTCCACTCCTGGCGACGCGCATGATCGATGCAGGTGTATCTTTTAGAGCCAACTGTGCCCTTCAAAATACCCGTGATAGAAAAGTGTAATGGATTTACATCCGGAGAGTTTGTCAACCATTCTGAGCAGAAAATGAAGTATACGAGGTCTGGCTATTAAATAACGAGACTGGTTACGAAAAAGGGTTTTATTATAAAAATTATTCTACATTCGAATGCTCCCCTTCAATATACTCCCCTTTCCTCGCCACACACCTTTCCATACGTTTTTTCCATTGATCGTAGCAGTGCTGGAAATCTTCTTTGGTGAGGGCCTTTAGGAGCTCTGCCGTTTTTTGCTTTACCGCTTCCATCGACTCAAATCGGGTCCCTTTCAAAGCAGATTTTATCTTCGGAAACAAAAAAAAGTCGCACGGTGAAAAATCTGGCGAGTACGGCGCGTGTTCGAGCATTGGAGTGCGCTTACCGGCCAAATACTGCTTCACAGATAGCGCGTTATGGGCAGGTGCGTTGTCCTGGTGCAAAATCCACGAATTGTTCTTCCACAACTCGGGCCGTTTCTTACGAACTCGTTCTCGCAGTGTTGCCAAAACTGACAAATAGTAAGTCTGGTTGACAGTCTGACCATCTGGAACCCATTCAGTCATCACGATACCGTTAATGTCGAAAAAAACGATCAACATTGCCTTGAATTTTGATTTGGACATCCTTGCTTTTTTGATTCTGGATGATTCAGGCGTCTTCCAATACATCGATTGCCTCTTTGTTTCAACATCGTATTGAAAAATCCACGTTTCGTCGTTAATAATGTTTTTTTCATCAGTCCGAAATCTTTTTCTTTAACCTTTCAAGGAAATCTGAGCAGACCTGTTGACGCAAGAGCTTTTGGTCAGGAGTCAGGTTTTTTGGCACGAACTTCGCACAGACTTTTGTCATGTGTAATTCCTGGTGTAAAATTTATCTAACCGTTTCTTTATCGGCGTTTACAGCCTCAACAATCATCCGGATGCTCATTCGACGCTCTGCACGCACAATTTGGTTGATTTTGGTCACTGTTTCCGGAGTTGAAACAGTGACAGGGCGACCTGGGCGTTGGTCATCTTCAGTGCTCTCTCGGCCCTCACTGAAGCGCTTACACCACTCAAAAACACGCGCACGAGATAGAAAATTGTCCCCATAGGCCTCTTGCAACAATTTATAGCACTCAATCGGAGTTTTTTTCAATATAACGAAAAATTTGAGATTGATACGTTGCTGCTGTTTTTTGTCAGACATGGTTTTCGGCACGAGATAAAAACACGTTCGCTTCAAACCACTACTGCACAAACACAATAATAGTGACGAGAACGTGTTTTGGTACGTGCAAAGACAAGATATCTAGATACCCAACGCACTACTCGATTTTTCCCCACCCCTCTACGGCGCCCTCTAGGCGCACAGTCTCGTTACTTAATAGCCAGACCTCGTATAACGTTGTCTGGTAACCATTCTTGGTTGACGCATCCTTTATGAGATGGTGAGGTGGACTTTATCATCATGGTGGACATCCGAAGGTGTAAATTTTCGTATGACCTGGCTGGCAAGTAAACCTGATCAATCTGTTTGTTCGCATGCTGCTCAATTGTGAATGGAGCCTGATCGGATTCGGGAATTCATAACTTTTGGCACGACGAACTCCTTAGCTCGTTCCACTCTAATTTTTTTCTATTCCGTTGTAAGATCATACGCTTTTTAAAATTTCAAAGCCTTTAATTTGAGCTCATTTCGCAACGTTCGTTGCACATTTCGAGCGGATATGTTCTATCACCGCAATGGAGATTTCGTTCGATTCATTTACGAAGTTTTTTTTTAACCGTTTCTGGAGAAGATGCCGTTTTTTCAACCACCTTCATAGCGTTTCTTGACATTGCATATATCATTGTATCTTCTTACTGTACGATATACGAACGTTTTGTTCACTTTCAAATGCTGGAGCTGCGAAACTATTGCCTCTTGCGAATTTTCCAGCCAAATATAAAGCAGAAACACTATTTCGTTTGAATTCCATGGCGAATAACTTTTTCTTTTACACAAACCAGAAACAAAAATATTTTTTTTTCGCTTGTATATAATATAGTCAACTGTCCTTGGCGCGCTGTCACGAACGGTTCGGCAGATACAGCGATCTGAAGTTGGTTACAGTTCAATTGCTCACCCTGTAGATTGATTCTGAATCAAGTTTCTGACAAATTCCACGCCCACACACAAAACGGGCTGTAGTGGGACTTTATTTTAAGGAAATCAACCATGGACATCACCCCCAAAAAAAGTATAAAGCTGGCTCGTAAGGAAAAGGGCAGCCGTTATCGGATAACAATCATTAGTAGAATACTTTGCTTATCCTGAGTCAAGCTTAAGCACCGTAAAGGTTGAAACCTTACGAAATTTTTAGCATATCTAAACTTTTTTCATGCACTCTTCATTTGTATCCAACACCATCTGAAATTATTAAACCTAATAAGAGGCCCCTTGCTCGACCAAAACATAATGTGGTATAATAACTGGCCATTCGCGTATATGAACAACTGAGTATTACAATACGAAATCTACTGCCAATGAATATAGCGATCTGTTCATGTAACGCCTACTTCCTTTTGTTATCAGAACTGTGACTCCAGCATAGATAAAACCGACGCATTAAACTGAAGAACAGAGAATATACGATTAATGTATTTTTGTCGGGGACACTTCAAGAATACAAATGAGATTCGTTGATATTTATTTAAATCGTAGATATTTATTTTTACTTTCCATTTTTCCAACAGACGTCTGCAAGAATTTTTTTTACATCAAAAGACGACAGGCAGTCGTCAATAGTATAATTCCGACTTCTGAGTCTTTTTCGCTTCGAACGCACAGCCAGCAAAGTAGTAATGATTCAAGTTTTATGGGCATATGTGAATGACCTGAAGGTGAAGAAATATAAAGCGATTCTCGATTTTCGTTATTCTTCTAATACACACACATAATAAGCATATGTATGCTTAAGAAGCTTTCTTTAACGAATGCAGAGAGCAAATGGAGCTCATCTTGATTTTTTTGTAAAAGCTGCATTATGTGTTTCATATCCACGAGAAAAAGGCATTTAAAATTATCAAATAGTTAGATTTGCTTTTGCACGATTTTCGCTCTTCTATACGCACCTGTATGCCATCCATGTACGACCATATGTGTTACAAAGATAATGTGTAGAATGACATTGGCAGCAGTTAAGAGTTTACTTGAAATGGACTTGTACCTCGATTCGCTGGTGCTGATTTGAAATGTAGAGATGTTTCCATTTATGGAATAGAAACTTGTCAGGTGGTTCTAATGTGAATTAGTACTTTTGATGCTTTATATTTACCATTCAATTATTTTTAAACAGATAATTGTTCTGCTGGATACAAAATAAATTTATCCCCTCACAATTTTTTTTACATTATCAGATCGCCTTTTTGCAAACTCTTAATTGATTACTCCAGTATAGGTATTGATCTTTTGCGTTAGTGAGATATATTTTTTCTTTTCTTAACTTATAGAAAATGTTTAACTGAACGAAGCTGTTTGAAATTGAAAAAAATTGCTAATAATATTTGAAATACCTTGAGTGTCGTACAGAATCATCTTTTTATAATCATTTTTGGCTCATTTATAAGTACAATATGCATAGATGCAGCTGCGAAATTACATCATGTATAATTTTAGTTCCGTCTATCTATGATCAACACGATGTCCATTATGATATAAATAAACTTCATTCACAATGTCTACTGCAGAACTTTCGACGGCCCCACCGATATGCTTATGAAAAGTAAACATTTGTCTTTATCTCAGGCATTTTTCGCATACTTTTAGTATATTTACTGTATCTTTGTATAATTTACAATACTAGAATTGGCGCCTGCCGGTTTTGAAATAAACATTTGTGAGGTATTATCAATGTATCGATATTCCTTTATACGTATATTGAATGAATTATTATTGTTGATTAAATTTATACTAAAATCTTATCTGAATAATTGAAAAAGTTGTCTTGATGAATTATAACCAAAATATCAAAACTAGTTTATCTGTCATGCGTAACGAAAGGAATCAACTGCATTTGGCGATGCATTGAATGAGTATCTTATTGAAGCTGTGGTATGGCGAGAAATACGTGCAAATAGCCAATTTTAGAAATTATATGGAATTGAAAAATAAATATAATCATCTTGAGTTTACACAACGATGTTGACTCGCACATGGACCGATTTAATGAAAAGCACTGAAATATCTGGCAAATGTTCACTATTTCATTGAAAATGCACTACAAGGTTGTAGCTTATAGATAGAAGGTCAATTAAGTCGGATTCCTGAACAGTGCATCGTAGAACAATGACGTCATAAAGGCAGCTGTTTGCTTTTATGCATTTTCCCATCTAATAATATTCAACGATGGCTTGTTATAGGAGGGCAAACGAAAAAGGAAACTAGGGTTAGGAAACTGGTAGCTACAATAATAAGCGCGTTTAGTTTCTAACTTATTTTCCAGTCTCTTTGTTTATTTAATAGTTGTGTATACTCTTTGTTTTGACACATAATTCTATGTGGCAAAGAATTCACTTACTTGACCAATACAAATGATCTTTGCAATTTATATTCTTTCTAGTTTTGCATATATTGGCTGAAAACACGCTTTTAAAAAGTGTCGTGTTATGACTGGTGTGTACTGCTAGTTTTTTGCTGATCAATCTTATAAATTGCAAGAGTGCATTAGGAGTTATAAACTCGCGAAAAATATTAATGGCCAAGTTTGTAGCTCCCCAAAATATATGCAGAATTTTTTTTTTTTTTAAGTGACTTCATTTTTCTCCGATCAGTTAAATTAGTTAAATTTTCATGATAGCAGTGACAAACTTATAGGTCGTCGAGATTTGCTATACTTGCCGAAAGTTCGGAGGCAACCTTCCTACGATTTTCTTGAATGATTTCACCAGGAGGACGGCGTCTCTCTATTAAGAAATTTAGCAGATGACTTGGTAAATTCTTCTAGAACCGAAAATCTTAGTCGAGGATAGTTTTGGGCAGTGTTATGGTCCAGGACATATTGTTATGAGCCATGATAATCGATTTTAACACTTTCGGTGCCGCGTCACCCGTACTTGGGTGACGGGTATGCTTCCGTGGGGGCCCCGTCACCCATATATGAGTGATGTTCTTCTTGTTCAAGTTAAATAAGATTTTCAGTTGCATTTTGAAAACAAATTAAATGGAACAAGCACTGAATTATAAATATAGAATATACAGTATAAAAATATTAATTTGAACTTCAACAAATTTCTACGCGTGTTGCATTCTTGGTATTCCCGCTTACCTCTTCGTTTCCGTTCTGGTGCACCGACAGTAAAATTTGGACCCGCGAGAAACTCAATCGAATCACGCTTGGCTCCGAACTTGTTAAAGGATGACGGCATATTTCTAAAAACGTTGGCCTGTGGATGGTTACAATTGCGTTCGAAGATTAAAAGTTTACCGAGTTCAACGTGGATTGCTGATCCAAATCTTCTGCGCTGGTCAGTGAAAATATATGGGAAACACAATCGTTGGCAGTAATGCTGGCCAAAGGAATTAGTTCGAGCTACCGAGTGTAACGGTCGATGATGGTGGAATAATGTGCTTGTGAGTGTGTTAAGCCTGTGTGCACTATGTCGATGCAAATGATCTTAAAACGTTTAAAGACCGTAGCAAAGGTTTAAACAAGGTTGCTGATGTGTCTGCCTTTCTTGCGTATTTGTGGCAATGTCCTTATTCATCGGAGGCCAGAAGAATTTGGCTGATATGTGCTGTTTTTTAACATGAATATCAAGGTGAGATATGCTGTGCTCCAAGTGAAAGACCTGTTTCCTGAAGGTTGGTTAGAGATGTTGGTAGCAAAGTTTGGTTGTTTTCTGAAGATCTATTTAGATATTCTTCTTTTGGATCTCCTAAAAATCGTTATCCGATTTTTCTGACATGAATATTAGGACCAAATTGAGAGTACTGGATACAGTGAGTTCTTCTAGACGAGAGAGTGCATTGGCAACTAGATTGTTTCAGCCAAAGACATGTCGAGTATTCGAAGTTAATCTACTTATTATGTAGCTTAAATGCCTAAGCTGGCGAGGTGTGACCTTTTCTGACTTTTGCTTGAATGCAAGAGTGAATGGTTTATGGTCAGCCAGTGTTCAGTATGACCTTCTTGGCGTCCAAAAACTATCTGAAATAGAGAATGCACCGGTAAGCCGTTAAGAGTTGGCACTCCTAAGCGCCATAATTCTGTTGTACATCGCATAGATTGGCTGAGTGAAAACCGATTAGTTGCCAATTACCTTGCGATTTCAGCCCAATGGAGGTGTTGGAAGCGTTTCTCTAAACAGGTTAAGTTCCGCGTTTGATCCGGGAAGGACGCGGTCGAAAGCTTTGCTAAGCTTCAGGTGATTAGCCGATGCTTTTAGGCGTAAATTAGCTGCTGTATTTCAGCTGTTTGAGGAAGGCTGAGATATGATACCAGGATAGTTTGTAGCATTTTTTTTTTATTTCTTCCAAATAATAGATTGCCTCTAGGTCCTCAATATAGGCGTTTGTTTCAGTGATGACCTCTTCATTCGACCCAAATGTCTTACGGCCCAGCCATTTCTTCAGGTTTGGAAACAGGAAATAGTCGCAGGGTAGCAGTTCTTACCTCAATTTATGGATTTTTGCCATGGTGATTACACACGTGTGCACCCGTGCATTGTCTAGATGGAACAGCACTCATTTCTTTGTCAAATACGGCGATTACTGCTTCAAATCAATGTCGAATCTGACCGAAAGCTCTAAGTAATATTTGCCGGTGATCGTTTTATCCTTTTCATGGTAATCAATATGAATGATATCGAGTACATTCCAAAAAAATATGGCCATGACCTCGTTAGCCAAACAACTCACCTTGGCCTTCTTTGATGCACGTTCACCCGAAGAAACCCACTGTTTTTATTGTTCCTTAGTGTTTGGTGTGGTGTGATTGATCCGTGTTTCGCCTTCGGTAACGAAACGTCGCAAACACTTGTTCTAATTGCGTGCAGCTGGACATTGCCAAACACTCTTTTGAACTGGTGACATAGTTCCGCTTATGGTCGAGTGTGAACAATCGCGGCACCCATCGCACGGATAACTTCTTCATATCCAAATATTAGTAGTCTAATAATAGATGGCAGTTGCCGTGAGCAATGCTGCCGTGAGCAATGCTGCATTCAAAGTTACTTCGCACGAAATTCGAAATGTCACTTCCAAATGCAACTTGTCAAACTGCCCTCATAGTAATTAACTATCCCTAAAATTAGATCTTTAACAACCTTGGGGAGATTCGCTGTTGGATTCAGTGATCGTAGAGTTGCTTGTATTCAGCTCTACAAACTCTAAATGTACTAAAGTTCAATCATGATTTCTTTGCAAGGCAGGCAATATACATACATATGATTGAAAGAGAACAAGACTTTTAAATACTACTGCTCCCAAATGTGGCAGTATATTATTTCCTTTTGCAGCATAAATCGCTATTTTGCGTGTGAAATGCTAAGTGAAAAATTTCATAAACATTTTTCTAAATGTTTCTCTATTCCCACTTTTGGCTCCTATTTTTATTTCAATTAATTCACCATCGCAACATCTCAATATTTTTTCCCTTTTTAGACTATTCTTGTCCATTTTAAAATTCTTCTTTTCTATGCTGTGTATGTCTCAATACACGCCGTTAATATCCTCACATGCATTATTAACGTAATATATGTGTGCAATATAATTTCGAAAAATTTTTCACTGTTATCATTCCCTAAACATATCGATTAAATTTCGATGAACCCTGCATAGGTTGATTGCCTACCGACTTCAATATGATTTTAAGATGACCATATTAGGTCATCTGATCGCAGATTGGCTGCAAGCGATCAGCGTGAGAATGAACCTGCGGAAAAGAGCAGACAGTCGTTGGACAGGAAAATCATTGGCAACGAGTAATCGAGAAAGGTTCATAAAAACTCTGTAGAAGACAAAAATATATCGGAATTTATAATGCATAAAGCATTAATTTTTTCACTGATTTAACATCAATGTCGCAGGGCTGCTCAGTACATTATTTGCAAATAATTTCTATTTAACCTGCTCCTACTCAAAACCAATACATCCTTTGAAATTCATATTTTACCCAATTTCGAGTGCTAAAAAAATAGGTAATTTTGTGACGGGTAGCCGTTCTTATGCGATGAGAATTTCGAAAAATATAATTTCACATAATGAACAAGGCATTAAATTTATAAATCGTTTGCCTTTTTCGATGATTTCAAGTAGTTGTGCCTGCGATAGCTATAGCGTTGCCCGCACATTTGTCAAAAATCACACATTCTAATTTTTGATCAACATTAATATGTCCTGAATATGTTCTGTCAGAATTTATCACAATTGAAGGTGCCAGTGTAAGAACTGAACAACTCCACTTTAGAAAATTGTTGGGGAAAACACAAAAAACTTTCCAAACAATTCAGGATTTTTTTTGGTATTTTATTAATGCTTTTTATTTTCGTAAGAACACATTATTTTATAGATAAATGTTATGAAAAAGAACATTTCAAGTTAACGAAAAAGTTAAGTTAACGAACCAGAAGAAAAATTTTTTTAGTGAAGCTGGTATAATGTTGGTTCATCATATTCTGAATCTGCTTTTCTTGTGTGTTTCTTTGTTTCAATCAAGTATTGTTGTGATCTACCGTTAAACACCTTGCATGCAACAGTATTATAAAATTTCATATCTGGTAGTGAAAAGTATTTTCGCACTATAGTCATAACATCTGCATGCTTCTTTGAGTTTATTGGCAAGTCACCTCGTACAATATCTTGGCTGAAAGCGGGTCCCCTTGCAAGTTGAATTTTGATAGAATTTCGAAGTCTGTTAAAAGTTCATTGTGACTTACAGACACAAAAAGTTGAACTATATAACCATCTTTAGTGTACTGAAACCGCCTACATTTTAAAATAGTCCATTTAGATTTTTGGTAGTTGGTCGGAGTTTAAAAATGGAGCTAAGCTACTCTTAAAGACTAAAATCATCATGCTTTCTACTTGAATGACGTGAAATTTACTAGAAGATTATTTGACTAAATTTCTCGAGTCCTTTGGTAGATAAACACGCTTGACGTCCCACTTTTCCTTCTTATTAGCACCAAAAGAGCGATCACAGGGCAGAAAACTATGACCCGGCTCTGGTAAGTGGTGGGAAATGTTCAGATTCCTATGTTTTGAACTGGCAAATAGATACTGGACAATTGTATTATTTTTATATTGAGCGCCACCGTCGTTCGAAAATATGTACAAGATATTCACATCTCGTTCCATTTAACTGTCGAGGCAGTGATTAATGAAGCTTATTACTTCATTTAGACCTTTCTTCCCTTTGTATTTATTTATTTTCATAGTGAGAAATTCGGAAATACTCTCGATCCTGCTGTTGCTTCAAATTCACATAAGAATGAAAAATACTGGCAGCCACACTCAATCGGTCTTTATTAGTTTAGAAAAAAACGCAAGTCAAACAATAGTAAAAAAAAATTGCATACTTTGTGGTTATAATAACGCATTTTCTTTTAATAGATAGATAAAGAAAGATATCGACGGCCGGAGCTGATTAAAATACTTTGCTTCATAATGTTGGCTAATGGCTGAATATTTTGGTTAAGATGATATCTGAAGACACGAGAACTTTCAAATAAATTTTCTATCAGTTTCAAAATTTAATAAGCACTGGTGCTAGGATCATGAAACGATTTATCTGGTATAAGATAATTCATACATAGGACTTTTCAATATAGTTTCATACTTTTTTTTTTTACATAGTTTCATACGTTAGTGCGTAGGATTAAACCCTTTCGCTATCAGAGCCTCAGGAGAAAAACCGACACCGCACCCCAGACGTCATATTATTTAAATAAGCTACCATATGTTATTTATTTTTGTAAGATGTATTTATAATGTTCTAACTAAGTGAAATTAGCAATTTTACAAACTGGCACACATAAGTGACACTGGGAAGTAGATAAACAATTCCTTTGGTAGCCCCATGGTCACAAATGCAAAAAAATGGTGCAAATAATTATCATAAACTGATAATGAACACGTGTCATATTTGTGACGCGGGCTCAAGTAAGAAAATGGGGTCGTCACATATGTGACACTGGTAGAGAAAGGGTTAATTTAACTATGATGAGAATGAATGCAGAACTAAGAAGCATACCTCAAAAAAAAACTTGGCCGTGAACAAATTTCCCATATTTATATTTATTAAAACGCAGGCAGTGGATGCACACAGGCTCACGTCAAGGCGCACAGTCATTCCTCTCGTTGTGCTTTGATCTTGTTCTAAAAATAATTACGTTCATTCTCTCCTATTTCGGAAAGTAATAACATATGTTTGAATCGCGAACTCTGAAATTATTATTACTGCATCTATTTTTGTTCTTTTACAAATTCTATCACAAATGTAGAAAACATAAGCAGAAGTAACTAATTTGAGATTGTCTGAGGGTAATCTTAATTTAAATCCATCCTCCACACTGTTGGTTTGGCATTGCTCAGCATTCACACCCATACATACAGGTCTGTATGCACTTGTATCTGCCCTTAAGTTCTCCAAATGTGACTGGAATTTTTGACTGTGCCCCCTGCCCCATGCTTATATGGCAGAAATGATTCATTGCAAGTGCTCGAAACGTACGTGCAGTCTCACTCATTTTACCCAAGCAAATAGGTTACACATGCAGGCCGGTTTTACTTCTTAGTCATGATGGATGAAGCATATCCTTCATTCATATTATGAAGTGTTGATTGTGAATGATTACTCAGTTAGGAAGATTTTTAGATGGATGTGTACTATTATGGGCGCACGAATATTCACATCTCTGATGAGTAATGAAAAGACTTCAGAAATAATGTTCCTAAATTGAGTAAAGAAATAGTTTTTTTTTTTTAAATATTATTTTGTGACCTTCCACTTGAAATTCACAGTTTTACTATCATTTGGCCATGAGCTAGAGCCAGATGGTGAATTCTTGTACATAACGTTAGCGTACGTACGAACCATCCTCAAGCCCTGTACATATATTAACTTTTACACTAAAATTGTATGTGTAGTAAGTACGACCAGGCTGCATACGCTTCAGTAACCACCAGTATATGTGTGCACCGGGCTGCTCCATGCAAGCGACGTGGTTCTGACGTCAAACAGCAGACAGATTTCCGTCGTTGTATGCAGTCACTACTTTGGGAAATGAGGACTGGCTGGATTGCTGCAGCTGTAGAAAACCCATACAGAGACACGAAATGGGCATCGCGATTTTTTGGTGGAAGGTGTGAGGATACCAAAAGAAATGGAAAGCGAATCCTAGCAGATCGATAAAAGTCCATTGACATGTTTCCCGGGAGATTTTCGATGTGAAAGTGAATGTAGTTATGTACATAAGTATGTATATGTATAGTAGTGTCCATAGTTGTATAGTTGCATATGCAACCTTTAATGCCCCGAAGAAGGATGAAGTGCTTCGATAGCCCACATTTAAATACTTCAATAACATCTGTTGAAATATTTAAAAAAACTAAATTTGAAATGTATTAAGACTGATAAATTGGGCAACTTAAAGCCACAGATGATGTATAATCATTACAAATCCTTTCTATTCCGCTTTAAACCTTGTGTCGGCGTTTAAAATGTGGACTGAATGCTCGATCAATATTCCACTAGTCAAAACATTATCCATTATTGTTTCATTGATTTGATTGTTCAAATGTAATTCAATGGGAGGGAATACATTACCCCACAATTGAAATATGCCGAATTCATTTTATTTAATTATTTTCAAACCAAACAAGACTTATAAAACTAAAACAGCTCATTTACATTATTAATAGTAATACACAACAAATCAAGGTTTAGTTACTGTTTTTGGGAGGTTTGGATAGTCTATCAGCACCTTGGTCAGATCTGTCTTAATCTTGGATCTGGACATTGTTGGGGTATAATCATTTCCTATGCTATTAAATATTTTACATCATCTGTTATTTGGGTCTTTGTCGGCATACCAATCATTCTGCAAACGCGGGTGCGTTTACTAATTCGTTAAAAGCCCCTTTCGTTCGTCTCTTTACTAATTCGTTGAAATTTATCCAAACTATTGGACAAGGATACAGCATTAACAAAGCCCCAATACCTTCAAAAACCAAACAGCAGAATATTGCCAGCTCCGCGAAGATGGAGTTGTTAGATTTAGCCTATTATCCGTATGATGATAAATTTCTAAATTCATGTGATCAATGTGATTCAAGATCTCTTAAGCCAAAGAGCAAGAATTGCTTTTGGGCCGTTCTAGCCTTTTGTTATGAACCTCAAAAGTAAGGTCCCAGTGTAACAAGGCGGTGTGCACTGACCTCTTGACCCATAGGTTTTAAATTCTTTTACACATTTTTAACGATTCTCAGCAGCAAATTTAGTCTTTCACATTTACTTTTCCGTATGAAATTTAAAGCGAATATATGGATATTAAAACACAGAATTTGTTGTGTTCACTAGTACTTATGAAAATTCAATCATACATTTTAATTTCTGCGAATTTCCAAAGTGTGATATTTTGCAAAACAATCACCGATATAAATTCCTAGCTCCCAACTATAGGTATGTGTTTTTTTTTTGTCTTTTTCCTGGAAATTTTCTTTCGGAACATACTGCACAATCTCTTGGTTTCTACTGAACGAATTATATGAAGCTGATTTTTGAATCTAATGCCTATAATGAAGAAAATTCCATGTAACATAGCGCAGCATTTATGGTCACATAGTACTCTGAGCTATAAAATATATCTCCCGGCGCCATAAAATCACAATCTACTTAACACATGCTCCTAACTAACATAGCGCAGCGTGTAGGACCGCATACGGTATGTACAGAGGTCTCTGAGCTATAAAATATAATAATCTCAAAATATATAAACTCAAGATGATCTCGATTCATATCATCAAAGTAGCCTAAATAACAATAGCTTTCCGGTAAGCCCATGTAGTGTGGTGGGTAGAGCGTCGCCTATTAATCAATATGGTCACGGCTGAATCCGGTTCGACAGAATTTATTTAAAATAATTAAAAATCAAATTATAGTGATGAAAATAGGTAATTTATCACCTAAAATAGAAGAAGAGATTTCGCTTTTACTTGCTTTTTATCAACGCTATGTTTGATGGCGTTTGGTGCTATCATACGTGGTATTGAGGGCTATAATATATAGGGCCTACTTCCATGATTTTTTCGCCTTGCATTATGATGTCAGACACTACAGTTTGCGCTCGAGATGGTATATGGTGTGCAGAAGTTCCTTTTAACTCATCGGCTAAAAATTCGGCAGGTTCTGACGATTCTTTTGTCTTGTTAATTTATGTAGTATGTATGCGTTGATGACGCACATTCCCATGTCCCAACAAACTATTTTCCCCGTTCATTGCGTATTCGGAACTAGGGCATTAATCCCGAGATTAAAATGGAGGTCCCGGGAATTCGGGATTAGAATTTTCGGGATCCCGAGATTTCGGGATTTTATAAAAGAACTATATTAAGGGTATATAAACAGATATATTGGCTTATTCATACTCAATTCAAACTTTATTTCAATTATATATACATAAAACCGGAAGTTAAGTTCATTATAGTGTTAAATCTTTGCACATATGTACATGAGTGCTAGCAAGTAAAACGTAATTCTATAATTGCAACTAATTTCTATAAATGATCTAATTTCTTCTTATTTTCTTGTTCAATAATTTCTCCTTATTTGGTCATTATAGTTAATTATAAAATTAGTTAAAAACGAATTGAAATTTAAAAAGCATAACGGCTGTTACGATAATATAATATAAATACATTGTTCTTTTTAGTTGTTTACATATCAATTACAAAATAATATTGCTTTTCAATGAAACAAGCGATGAGTAATAATATCGATTGGTTCAAACTGCTGATTCGTTTTGAAAGTATACTTTTAATAAACATAATTCGTCGAGAGTTTCAAAGTGTAAACTAGACCTGATTTTACTCCACATATATCCAGCTGCTGAAAGAGATATTTTAGGTTCTACACTTTTTGGTGGGATATTAAGCATGTAATCATACGCCAGTTGTAATAATGAGCCCTTAACGCCTCCGTTTTCATAAAACGATATTTCTTTTAGTATTAAGTTCTGGGTTGTTCGCTCATGTCATAATGACAAAAACTTTCTAATTCTCAAAATGAGTTGAATTTTATTAATCCCGAAATCTCGGGAGTCCCGATAAAAAATTCGGGATTCCGAAAGTGTCCAAAATGTGTCGGGATCCCGAAATCTCGGGATTGCATGCCCTATTCGGAACGTAAGGAAGTCTATTTTGATAACTTTTACAATACTCTTTTGGGAATTTATGGTAATTTTCTAGAGCCGGCAAAGAAAGTTAATCATAAACTTATGAAATTGAAATTTAATAAAACTTGGATGACTACAAGCCATATCGAACAAGTCCGAAAGAGGGACAGAATGGCAGCTAGGTTACTAGCCTTTTAATACAGACCTTTCAAGAAAATATAAATTCTACAGAAATCTTTTGAAATCATTAATCTGTTCAGCTAAAGATATTTTCTAGAAAGATCTATTAAAGGATGCCGGGAATGACACTGGATGAATTTGGAGTACCATAAATGAAGCGACAAATTCTAAACAAAACCATATTTTCCTGTATGTAATATTACTTCCAGTACTGGTGAGCTTATTTCTAGGGACAAACAATTAGATATTGTTAATGAATTTAATAAATATCAGTGTAGGCCATGAGCTAACAAACAATAGAAAATTGAAAAGTAGTTTAAATCAAGGCACTAGAGAGCGAGTCGATACACTCAGAAAAAAGACGCATAGTAAAATCAACAATTAGCAATGTTAAAACAATGCTCATAATAAGTATTCAGTCTCTTTGTATATTCGTTGAAGTTTTTTTCATAAATACAAACAAGTTTTCAGAATTAAAACGACCAGTGTAAATTCAACACGAATATAGTAAATATAACATGTTCCTATGCGGCTATTTGAGTCACATATACAAACCAACTAATCAATTTGTTGATTTAACAAGATACGCTGTAATTTCTTATCTTCTGTTTGATCGTTTACGAGATCCCTTCAGCATTCATTCCGAGATTCATCAAATGCGCATAAAAGATCTGGTGCGTGGAATGGAAGCAAATCATTCGGAGTGATAAATAGTTCGGTTTTGTTTTTACTGGTTCATTTCGATTTTATTCATTTAAAGTGGTTATTACCGGTACGTGATAAATCGTTTATTAATTATTATTATCAAATAATAAGTGGTGGTTATGTGTGATCAAATTGATCCTGAAATAGTTACGGAAATTGTAGTGATAGTGATAGACATGAAAATCATTAGAAATACGCATACAAAATGTATGAAATGCATTTTGAAAGTGTATTATTATAATGAATAATAGGTTCATGTTGGTATGACACTAGTTTTGATAAGCATTTTCTCCATGTAAACACTAAAAATTAACCTTAATTTATCCTGAATTAATCCTGAATCAATTTAAGAAAATACTATTTATTGCTTTCCATAGCTTAAGGACCTGATACTTACTAAGCGAAACGAATGTGAACATTTTTTTTTGTAATTAGCTTTAAGTATGAATATGAAATAAAGTGGTAAATGCATTTTTATTTTAATTAGCATGATTATTTAATGAGTGACAATGTAGCCGAAGTGCGGGTAAGTTGTACAAATAAAACATGGGTTTTGAATTTAACTAATTCCTGAGTAATTTTGAGAGTGCCTTTGTTGTTTCAAGAATCTACATTGTATATTTATGACGTTGTTGTTAATATTTTCTCCATGCAGCTACATTGTTCTTTAAGATGGCATGTTATAATGATACAAGTTAGCTGTTGGATTTCCTATTCGCGATTTTAAGATTACAAGCTTACCATGTTGATTCAATGGAGAAAATTGTTGATAATACAACTAAAGTACATATTACTATGTAGTAGTTAATTCATAGGGAAACCTCTATGGCGCCAATTCATAGTGAAAAATAGATTAAATAACTACGTTTTTTTCCCAATTTTACATATTTTTTTTCTGAGTGTAGGAGTAGTATCTGTAACTCATTCTTTTTACTTCCGGCAAATGAAGGTGAAATTCAGCAACTTATACTTGACTTAAAGTCTAACACAGTGCCTAGATATAAACGTGGATAGATTGCAGTCTAATGTCTTAAAAGTCAAAGCCTTCGCATTATCTAAACCATTGATACACATAATCAATTTATGCTTCAATCAGGGACACTTCCCATTCCAGCTGAAGCGAGCCATTGTTGTACCCCTGCATAAAGGTAACGGTCATACAGATATGAATAACAATCGCCCAATATCTCTTCTATCACATGTAATAAATATTCTCGAAAAGGCTATCAAAAATAGGCTAACAAAATATTTGGAAGAGAAAAATCTTTTAGGTGACAGTCAATATGGCTTTAGAAATTCGGGTGGTACAGAAGATGCAATATATAAGGTGACGAAAAAAATTGTCTGTAATTTAGACAAGGGCCTGAAATGTTTAGGTGTGTTTCTTGATTTCAAGAAAGCATTTGACACTGTAAGTCATGAAGTACTGCTGGACAAAATGTATGAAATAGGGATAAGAGGCGTTCCATTTATCTTATTTACAAGGAAGAACACAACTCGTATAGAAGAATTTGTTAGTAATGCCCTCAATGTTACTAATGGTGTCCCGCACGGAACAGTTCTGGAGCTAATTTTATTTTTAATATACATTAATAATTTACTTAAATTCGAAAACTAGTCGTTATATGCTTTTGCTGATGATACTGTAGCAATATTTCGTGGAATAAATTGGGAGGATGCATTTGCTTGAGCGAATAGTGGAATGAAGCAGATATCATCATTGGCGATTGAGACGAACTATCTACAAGTTTGTAGAGTTAAGGTCTTTATTATCTCAGGAGGAAATCAGAATAGTTTTTCTGGCACTGGTTCAGTCTGTGATAGAGTACGGACTGATTAGTTGGGGTGAATTAGCCTTCACCTACTTGCAACCACTGGTAATAATGCACAAAAAGATAATTAAAATACGTTCCGTATCCATGATCCCATCCCTATAAAGACTATGGTGTTTTGATGATATCACACCTATACAAAATTAAAGTGCTGAAATGTTTATATTTACATAGCAGAGAGATTCCACGAGACAATGAAGTAGGGCTGGTGACACGTAGGAGGTTTCAAGGAGCGTTGCAGGAATCTAGATTCTCGATAGCGTTGGCTACAAGCCATGCTTTTTATGTTGCCCCGCGGCTATATAACTGTTTACCATAGAATATCTGTCGGCTGAATAATTTTAATAAATTTAAAAAATCTATGAGAGAATATATTGAGAAAAACTTCTAATTATTGTTTTATGGATTGTTAGAGAACCTTTTAGTAAAATTTGTAATCATTGATATTACGCAATGATTAATAATAATCAGGTTATGTGAAAGTTTGAAAGCTCTGCTTATTTGGGGTTGCTAAGTAAAATTATTCTTTTTTCATCTACACCTTTATCGTTGTTGATATAATTTTGAGCCTGTTTATTTCAATTGGTTGTATTGCAAAACTGTAATCTATATATGATCTTATGTTCGGTAATAAAGTATTATTATTATAATTATTTAAGAGATTTTCGAAGGAAACAATACGTTGCATATTAGTCCGCGCGATCAACTGCTCTCATTTTCTTTGTATAATCTATAGCCACAATTGATTTCAATAAATTTATTGTGATATCACCGGGTGCTTTCTGTGCTTCCGATTGAGGGATGCTGCACCGCTGGTGCTCAAGAAAGCTGCGATTTCTTTGCTCTTCCATACGAGGATTAATGTGTTTCGCTTCTTAAAGGGTTTTTTACAGGTGCCGCATTTTGGAACTCAACACTGTCAAATAAGCTGATGACAGCTGTCAATGTCACTGTCATTTTACTCAGTAAGATTTGCCATGTGTAGCGATTTAAAATTTGCGAGATGCTTGACCTCAACTGATCCGAAAATCAGTCAAGAGCCTGCCAAGAGGGTTGATGATGGCTAACCTTTAATGAGGCAAAAACATAACTCTATGCGGCACTGTACATTTTATCTTGCAATTAAAAGCTTCTACTTTGGAGATAGGCGAAACTGAGAGTGCAAAGATTGATAACATATTGTCAGCTGGATTTCTCAACTCTGGAACTGCTGAGTCGTAAGAATTTTTATAAAAACTAGTCAAATCCACATCTGAAAAGAGAGCGATCAGTGGTGAGCCATGAGCTCTTTTGCCCATCTAGTAAATATATAGTAGTCCCATATACAGTGCGCGAAATAATTATAAACTATCACTAGGTATTTCTGAGAAAATGAATAGTCTCACACTATTTGTGATGACGTCATATCATTTTTGCAAGCGACCGCAATGTAACGGCACTTTATACTACTTGTTAATTTTTCGTTGTAGTCAGCTGATGTTTAATTTTGTTCAGAAGCCCAAATTACTAGTGCGAAATAAATATAGCGGACAGTTTTACGTGAAGTATATTTTCTAGGTGTAAAATTGATAATTCGTCCAGATTTATAAGACTAGTTAGTTCACCAAGGTATACGCAGCCTACTAATGAAGATTAGCATTTACACGTGCTGTTTTTAATGCGCAATTTTTAAAATTACAGTTCGAATCAATAAAAATGCCAGGGGGACAACATTGACTGCTGGGGCCCTATTATGATTCAAATTCCGAAATCGGAATTCGTAAAATTTTCCGACTCGCCAATGGTCGGAATTTCGTATTATGATCTATTCCGATATCGGAATTTAATTCCCATTTTAAACTGCAGACAGCTTCACTTGAATGGGTTAAATCGATTCCAGATTTCCAAAAAACTTCCAATCAAGTGTCAAAATACATATTTAAATTTAAAAAAAATGGGATGGAGTTTCAATGTTTCTTGCTAATATTGACTCTATGCCAATTTATTTTGTTTTGACTAAGTATGGTCAGTCGGAAATAACAAAAAATAAGGATTAAAATTTAATAAGTCGAAATAAGTCCAGTAGGTAAGGAGAATCTTATAAGAATGTAATATCACAAATTTTAAAATTGGTGGCAAAATTGCGATTTATAACCCACGGTGTCTATCAGCTACCCGAATTCCAGGTTTTACTTTATCATATCAATCGAACCGAAAAAACAAAGAAATTTGAAAATTGAAAATCCGCCAGAATCCGACAAAAAATCCGACCACAAATGAGCTGTCGGATTAGACGACTCGCCTTCGGAATCTACAATCCGAAGTTGGCGGATTCCCGTGTAAATAGCATATTATAATACGAAAATACGATATCGTATGAATTCCGCTTTCGGATTTTGATTCATAATAAGCCCCCTGAAGAGCGGGCTAAAATTTTAGCTTACAGGGATTGCGGGACAACAATCAGAAGAATAGCTGAAAAGTTGAACAGGGACAAAAGTACGGTGAATAATTTCTTGAAAAATCCCGAAAATTACGCCAAAATCAAGAGATCAGGTCGTCCGTCTCAAGTCAGTGAGAGGTCTAAAAGAGAGATAAAACGGCTGGCTGTTAATAAAAAGCTAAGTCCCTCACAAATACGGTTTCAATTGAATCTTCCCATCACTACGCGAAGGGCTCAGCAGATTCTGAAGAATAGTGAAAATGTTAAATATGGAAAACGCTTGCAAATACCAAGGCTTCTGCCACGTCATAAATCTGCACGTTTAGAATTTGCTGAATGGTATAAATTTTTCACAATTAAATGGGATTCGGTCATATTTAGTGATGAAAAAAAACTCAATTTAGGCGGGCCTGATGGCTGTCATGGATATTGGAGAGATTTCCGTAAAGAACGGCAAACGTGTCATAGAAAGAACTTTCAAGGAGGTTCCCTCATGATATGGGCTGCATTCGGCTCTCGGGGAACGTCTGAAATTTCTTTTATTTAACATAAAATGAACTCAACTAAGTATGTTGAACTCTTGGACGACGTGCTTATCACTTTTGCAGAGGATTTATGGAGAGACGACAGGCTGTTTCAGCAAGACAACGCACCTATAAACTCTGCGACGTTCACGAAACTTTTTTTTGAGTCCCGGAACATACCGCTATTAAAATGGCCTGCTATAAGCCCTGATTTGAACCCCATGGAAAATCTATGGGGTATCTTATCGCAACAAGTCTATTCACAAGATCGTCAGTTTGACACCATATTAGAGCTAAAAACGGCCATTATAAAGGAATGGAATCAAATTGGAACATCTGTTCTTCAATCCCTTGTTAATTCCATGCCCCGCCGTTTATGCAAAGTGACACAAAATAAGGGAAGCACTATAGATTATTAAAATTTCTTGTGGTGTTAATTATTGTTTTTAATTTTTGAAATAAAATACTTATAATTATTTTTATGTGATTTGTCCGCTATAATTATTTCGTTCATGAATTTTAAATATTGTATCTTCCTGGCTACAAAAAAATTAAATAGTTGAAAATATAATTCGCTGTTGCTTTGTTATCATTGCATGAAAATAAAACTAAATTTTTATTTTTTGAATCAGTAGCTAGCAAATAATTTTCCCGATATTCTCTTTGTCCGAAATAATTATTTCGCGCACTGTATAGTATATAATAATAGTCACATATATAGTAAATTAAGTGGCTTTTGGAAGATTGCGTTCAAATCAATTTCGCTCTAGAATAGGGTTGTTCAGTTTTGATTTGGTTTAAGCGATAATATTACTTGGATATACAATATAAGCCTTCTGAAGTGATCTTAAAATAATAAATGTAGATTATAATTATCTGTTTTTATTTATTTGCTCCTTTTGCGCTGAAAAGCCAATTACGGAGATTCGAGTAAAATGTCAGATTTTTTCAATGCAAAAATGTAGCTTATTATTTTACCGAATCAATGCGGACTTTCGAGGAAAAACTGATGAGTAATAATAGTATTCGATGGCGCTATATAAACTCTCCATTATTTTATCCGGTGTTTTTTTTTGTCCGATGCATTCAAATGTGAGTAAAAAAATAACATTTAGCTAGCGCGAGCGGTCATCGTTAGTATTTGTTTGAACTTAATAGTTTTAAACACTTTTTTTTCTTGTATCGTGAAAATATATTGCATATATTTTAGTTTGTCAAAAAAAAACACTTGACAAGATTATTAAATTATTGATTGCCGTCAAAATTATTATAGCACATGGGGAGAATTTTATTATTTTTCTCGGTGCCTATAATTTTACTGCTATCATTGGGAGAGTTTGATACAATTTTTCTTTGCCAAATCTCCCCGTGCTTCGCTTAACTAGCAAATTTAATTCCACAACTAGGGTTCTGCTGGATCAATTTTGCTCACAAAATAAACGAATGGCTCCCCTCTTTTATGAAGTTCTAGCCGAAACAAAAATGCCTTCGAGTCTGCTAATTTAATATATTGCAAACCTCAAAGTAGAACCATGTCTTATCACATATAAAATGCCATTATGGCATTTTTCTCCTCTATGTAGAACTAAAACAAACATAAATCGCCATGAAAGAACCGGTCGCATTCGAAGTTCATATCGCACAAAGAGCGAGAATATTATGAATACTTAACTTTTAACAGGAATTTCATAGAATGATGCGCAATATAAACCTTAAGAAGACGATTACATCACATAGTATATGTATGTAGGTATAATAACGGTCTGTGCATCAATATTTATCTGATACGACTTTCCTATTGAAACCGGCTCAAAACTTAAAATACATACAACTATTTGATACATGCACAGTAGGCTACGTACGTACGCATTCTCCGAATGCTTCCAAGATATTTTTCTTCATTCTTATCGTGATGATATGCATAAAAAAATTGACAAAAAAAAACAGAAGGAAAAAAACATCAAAACTCTGTTGTGTGCATTCCACCCTGATTAAGAGCTTGAATAAAATGTTTATTTGTGAAAGGTGACTCACAGCATTTCTGTTTGTTCGTGTTTTATATACTCATGACATTCTGTGCACACTTGAATGTAAAACGTTTTCAGCGACACTGACTACTTGATAAATGTGTAGTGTAATAAAGCTATAAAATCTTTGCATATTGTTTAAGATCATCTTTGTATGTATGAATTTTCTTATTTCTTGCCTATTCAAATACATTTTTCTTGTGTATTTTCAGAATTTTTGAAATAAAACAAGCAATATGGCTGCGCCTGCATTAAAAGATCTCCCAAAAGTGGCCACAGATTTAAAATGCCAACTGGAAGGATTCAAGACCGACAAACTGAAGAACGCTGATACCCAAGAAAAAATTATCTTGCCAACAGCTGAAGGTAAATATATGAAACAATTAACGAGCTTAAACGAAAAACTACTTCAACTTATTTGCGCGATATGTTTTAATGTGCTGCCTAAGTTGATGAAAATCAAATGCAAACAAAAGTAGCGACGAACGAGTTGAGTTCGGTTCGAATAAATTTTGAAATGATTTGAGTTGTATTTAGTCAAAAACCATTCTACTCTTATTCGATAGTACGAGTAATGAGTCTTCATTAATGTGATCCGTGTATTTATGAATCAACAATGATCTATTGTCATCATGAACCTGTCATTTCATTTTAATTTCGGAATAAATCTAGTTGAATCACGTCGAAGAAAGTTGAAGTAGTTACTTTTACCGATAGCATTCTTTAATTATTTTTACCATTTACAATATATAGACATCGCAAATGAGAAACGGCATATTTCTTTATTGAAAGGAGTCGAAAATTTCGACGCAAGTAGCCTAAAACCGACCGACACAAATGTTAAAGTAGTCTTACCATCAGCGGAAGGTTAAATGATTTATGTGTGATAGAAAGCCTCAATTGAATTTTTAAAGTCGTGTTGATTGCTAATTTACATAGCCAAGAGCTTTTTCCACATGGAAACTTAACAAGACGCGTCTAGGAATGTAAATATTTATGGAAAAGCATATTATTGAGTCTCGTTGAGAGTGATATTTACAAAACTGCATATAAACCGCCAATCAATTATAACATCCATCTTGCCATATTTATAATAAGCAGCTTAATTGAATGGTCCCTGAGGACAACTTAATTGAGTTAAAGCATGTTGTTTTCCAATAACATATCAACAAATAAATTTCCTGCATAGAAAAGTGTACTAAATAAATTTATGTGGTATTTCTAGATGTAGCGACAGAAAAAACACAACAAACATTAATCGCCGGAATCGAAAAGTTTGATGCATCGAAACTGAAGCATGCTGAAACCCAGGTGAAGATCGTCCTTCCGGATAAAATAGGTAAAGAATACAACCTAAAAAAATAAAAATAAAAAACATGTTTATGCATTTCTATTTGAACGAACTGAGTTTTTCTCTTGAATAATTCGCAGCTATCGAAGAAGAAAAGGAAAAACAGAAACATTTTTCGGGCATTGAAAACTTCGATGCAAACAAATTGAAGCATACCGAAACATGCGAAAAGAATCCACTTCCAACCAAAGAAATCATCGAAGAAGAGAAGAAGGCATAAGCATGCAGAACTGTGACCATTTTACGATCACATTTCAAATGTCTTATTTTATACTTAAAGTCTCGTATAAAGGGATGAAGAAAAATGCTGTGTCAAAAAAATAAACTGCAAAGTCTTATTTATAAGCACAAAAAGTTGATAAAAGCGCATTGCTCGATCGTCCTTTTTCATTATTATAATTTAACGAATATTATACGTACTATAACATGGTCGAAATGACAATTTCACATTATTTCGCAATGAATACTTTACATATAAAAAATATGAAAAAAACTAATTTCTAATAAAAACTTCTGTTTAAATCTTGAGTTTCTTTATTTTTATTTGAGTAAGGAAAAGATTGGCCAAGGTTTTATTTTGTTGCAAAATGTCATGTGAATCGATTTTATTTTATTGCAGATGACATTGGCAAAAAAGATGACTATTATGAACGGTCTTGATATTTCTAAAATAGATGGACGTTGTAATTTGATGAAATTTCATACCAAAATAATGTGTGTACTCTTCGACAAATATTTTTGTAATACTACAGGAACTGTTCCGTGCGATATCAAGTCGTAACTCATTAACAAAATACAATAAAATATTTCTTAGTCAGAACGGAATATAAAGACATCAATGTGATTTAATTTTTTTACGCTAAAATAAGACAGAATATCTTTTTGTAAGCTTTTTATATAATAAAAACGCAGGTTTTAAAATTGTTGTGTTTTACTATCATTCTAATTAATAAATCCGATCTATACATTTAGTTATTGCTTCGCGAGCGAAACGTAGCCAGTTGCATATTCTTCACAGTGAGATAGTAGAAACGGAGTGGACACGGACGGTATTACTTTCCACCATTAGTCCCTTCAATCCTCTCGCGCACAAAGCATGTTAAAGCTGCCATTTCGCTCTTATTGTCAAATTGGAGGGGAAATACTTGGATTTGACCCGATTTGACAATGAGCAGACAAAAAATTACTACCATCCCCTTCAATAGGTCTGTTCACGTACTTCCAGTCACTGAATTTTACTTAATTTTCCTGAGTCATGTGGTGGGGGAAATTCAGGAAAAGTACGAAAACGCTCTTATTGTATATCCTGAAATTGACTAACAAAAGTGTCAGTTGTCGGTTTTTGGGAAAACAATAGGTGCGTTTTTTTGCTCCGATGCAGTGCAGAGTACAACTATGCCGGAAAAACAACGATCTAGTATAAAACAGCAGTGCATTCGCTAAACCTGACATAGGTTGCTATATTCGCTGTGGTCCCACAAAGCAGCTGAAAAAAAGGGAGAAAATAACGAGTATACACTACCACAATCGATAGAAAATAGAAAAAAAACTAACAGAAAATTAATTCTTTTAACTTTCTACACATTATGAGGGCCTTTTCTAATTTCTTAACTACCAAAACATTCAACATAACCATGAAAACCCGAAAGCCACCTCACAGAAAAAAATACAACTTCTCATGAGCTTTTCTTTTTTCTATCAGCACATTCTACACTTCAACACGTGAACTACAAATGACGCATAGAATTTCTGTACTAGTGAATTCACTGGTGTAGGAGTGTTGTTGTTTTCAATGCGTCTACTCTACTCTCCGCTGGATAGAGGAGCAAAAAAACGCGCCTAATAATAGGCTCCGTAAGCCACCCTCGGCCAGGGGCAATCCTAAGCCTCCCTGGTGGAGTATGGAAATCAGCATCCTGCGGAGAGAATGTAGGAAGGAGTTTAATAGCTCGAAAAGATCTAATGACTGGTCGGCGTATAAAACTAAGCTGAAGGCGTTTAAGTTAGAGATGAGGCGTATATACTGGAACAGGTATATGGAACAGGTATTTTTTTGGAACAGCCAGTACCTAGTTCGAAATTCAAAAATACTAGGTACGAGTATTTTTGTGGACTATACATGTAATCAAGAATTTACACAATAAATTTCGTCCATTTAATTCATTTCAATCAAACAGTGAAGTAATAGTATCCTAATATTAATATAAACTCATATTTCATACTTGCAAGTGCTTTCATACTCACGAGTATCTCGTACGCGAGACGAAAATATTTGCAAGTACGAAAATACTCGATACGAGTATATGTATACTCGTATAGTTCCAAAATATTCGATACGAATATACTCGTATCGTTCCAAAATATTCGAATACGAATATACTCATATCGTTCCAAGATATTCGAATACGAATATACTCATATCGTTCCAAAATATTCGAATACGAAAATAACGTATCGTTCCAAAATATTCGAATACGAAAATAACGTATCGTTCCAAAATATTCGATACGAGTATATACTCGTATCGAGTATTTTGGAACTTGCAAGTATTTTCGTATCGCATATTTTTGTATAGAGTATTTTCGTGCTTGCGAGTATTTTGGGACTTTAGGTTTAGGTTTTTAGGGCAAAAGTAGCTGAAATCGGACAAAATCGGCCAAGTTTGAGTTAGAGTTGTTTGGGACATAACGGGCCAAGACCTATTGCTGTGTTACAAAAATTTACGTTTTGTAGGGGAGTAAGGGGTTTTTTTGGCCATAGTTAGGCGAAAACTGCCTTTACAGCGCTTTCGATGATTGAAAGTGGTCGGGAAGTATATTAGTGATATTTTAAGGACGAAAAAAATTTTGATAGGAGAAATTGGGAAAGTATTTTATTCAATTATTCAAAAAGTTTTTAGGGCAAAAGTAGCTGAAATCGGACAAAATCGGGTAATTTTGGGTTAGTGTGGTTTGGGACATAACGAGCCAAGACCTATTGCTGTGATACAAAAATTTCGGTTTTGTAGGGGAGTAAGGGGTTTTTTGGCCATAGTTTGGCAAAAACTTTCTTTACAGCGCTTTCGATGATTGAAAGTGATCGGAGAGTTCAATAGTGATATTTTAAGGGCGAACAAATTTTTTTATAGGGGAAATTAGGCAAAAACGTCAATTTTTTCCAAAAAAAAATTTTTTTTTGGTCTAGCATGAATTTGAGGATCTTTCTGAGTTGTTCCCACACAAATATGGGGAAAAGCGGCCTAGTTTCTAAGATACGGTAAAATGAAATCTGCCGGGAAAACTGAAAAAAATACTAAAATTTTTTAGATCCATTTTGGTTAGCCAGTTGGCTTCTCCGGCTGTGCTGAAGCTCTCCTCGTGACTGCACTCCAACCCTACCGGGGCTGTGACTCATGTCCAGCTTTACCGAAAAGCTTGGCCCCCTAGTAGGTGCATATTTAATAGACGTTTTATCATTTCTTAATAAAATTATCGACAAATTCATACTTCAGTGAGGCGAAGTGGAAAACCGACTGCTTTAGATTAGCCAGGAAAAGTTTGGTATCAGGCATCGATCGATGAAAACTCATATAGGTGGCAACAGGATTAGTTGGTCCTATCATAGTAAATTTTTCGACACTGGTAGTTTGAACGAACACAGGAGGTGTTTTGTGCATATATTAAAATGAAAATCAAATTAAATTGATTGAATTTGATTGTTTTCGCTTAGATGGCTCCTAGATTGGAGAAACACTTGCCAAATAAGTGACCGACCATTGGATAGTTACGGACAAGCTGCACGGACTAATGGCTCGTATCCTTTCACGGTCAACTGCACCATCACCATTCTAGCCTGGGAACTTTGTCTCTGGTGGATGGGGGAGGGCATATCATACCGTTTCATTACATCACTGCAAATCGCATGTACTTGTGTGTATATATGTACATACTTCAAAAAATACTAGCTAGTATTTTTGGAACAGGTATTTGGAACAGGTATTTTTTTTGTACTCGTATTCGGAATACCTAGTATGTAAAAATCCGAGTACGACCCAACTCTAGTTTAAGTATGCCATACGCAAGGCTAAGAGGTCCTCATGGAGATCTTTCTGTGGAAACGTAGAGAGTCTCAGCGAGGCGAATCGCCTTCGCAAGGTATTAAGCACGACACCAAAGGCTATGGGGTGCATCATGAACCCTGAGGGCATTTGGACTAGTTCGAGCGCAGATACTCTAAACGTTCTCATGGACGCACATTTCCCGGGCAATTATTGCCCTATAGGGACAGTGCACCAAACGGAACTAAATTACGGTAGAGCCCCGCCGTTCAGAATATCAGACTCTCAGCTGAGGTGGGCCATTAACTCCTTCGAGCCGTTTAAATCCCCGGGCCCTGATGGCGTGCTTGCGGCTGACGTTCAGCAGTCCATGGAAGTATCGCTACCATGGCTCAGAGAGATTTATAACGCTTGCCTACGCTTCTCGTATGCTCCCACCAGCTGGCGGGAAACTAGAGTTGTGTTTATCCCCAAAGCAGGAAAAGTTTCTCATGTTAGGCCAAAGGACTACCGTCCAATAAGTCTTAACTCAGTCCTGCTTAAGATTTTGGAAAGGATCATTGATTACCATATTAAAAGATCAATTGATCCTATGTTGATCTCGCAGTCACAACACGCTTATACCAAAGGTAAATCTGTTGAGACTGCTCTTCACGTCCTTATTGAGCAAGTGGAAAAATCTCTTGTGCTTAAGGAATATACGCTTGCCGCCTTCTTGGACATCGAGGGGGCCTTCAACAACGTAAATTCTAACGCTACTGTTGAGGCTCTCTCGGTGCTTCATGTGGACGAGCGGCTGATTGCTTTTATTGTGCAGCTTCTCAAAAGTTATCTCTTCCCTGGGGGATGCCAGCGTAAGACGAGGAGTCAGTACGGGCACACCTCAGGGTGGAGTCCTCTTTCCCCTGCTGTGGAACATCACGGTGAATACTCTTCTAATGAGATTGGACCGCGCTGGCTGCAAAGTGATTGCTTATGCAGACGACATAGCTGTGGCAGTGTCGGGAAAGTATTTATCTACGCTATCGGAGAGGCTAAATCACTCTCTTGACATACTTTCACGTTGGAGTCGTGAATGCGGCTTGAATGTGAATCCTAACAAAACGGAACTAGTGCTGTTTACAAGGAAGTACAAAGTTCGGTCTTTTGAGCTACCCAAGTTGAATGGGGTCTCCATTAACTTGAGCCAGAGGGTCAGGTACTTAGGGCTGATCCTTGACTCGAAGTTACTATGGACCTACAATGTAGCAGAAAGAGCTCGGAAGGCTTTCAATGCACTTTACTGCTGTAAAAGGGCCATAGGAGCGAATTGGGCATTACAACCTCGTACTGTTGCTTGGCTTTACACTGCTGTGGTTGAGCCAATTCTATTGTTTGGGGTGGTGTTCTGGTGGCAGGGTGCTATTAACGCTACCTGCAAACAGCAGATTGAAAAAGTGCGGAGAATGGCTGCACTACTTGTAACTGGTGCGCTCCGCTCCACCCCTACTAAGGCACTCTTCGTGTTACTTCATTGGCTGCCAACCAATCTACTTATCTTACAGCAAGCTAATCTTGCCGCTGTGAGACTAAATTGTATCTCGGCTTGGAATAGAACGGATTTCGGCCATGCGAGGATTTTGGTCGAGGGAGTTCCCGCTCCAGCGGGTGTTGACTACATCGCTCCGCAGTGCCTACTAGATTTGGAGTTCGCAACTCGCATTCCTGGTAGGGATGAATGGCGTGATGGTGTCACTTTCGAAAGTGGGCTTATCCATGTGTACACTGACGGCTCAAGGCTAAACAATAGAGTCGGAAGTGGTGTATACTCAGATGAGCTAAATCTCAAGCTGTCCTTCCGTCTACCAGACCATTGTAGTGTCTTTCAGGCGGAGGTTGCGGCTATTTTACAGGCAATCGACTGGCTTCTGTGTAATCGAATGTTCGGGGCTAATATTGGCATTTTCACAGATAGCCAGGCGGCTATTAAATCCCTTGGTGGTCCTTGTACAGTTTCCATGATTGTTGCTGAATGCCGTGCATCTCTTAGGGAGATGTCGAGACATTCAGTGGTTCAATTGATTTGGGTACCTGGACATAGGGGTTTTCAGGGCAACTGTGAGGCCGATGAGCTAGCAAGGCTTGGAACCTTGTTACTGGAGGTCTCCTGCTCCCTCTCAATAGGTATACCGATGTCATCGGTCAAACTGGCCATTAGGCAAAAATATCTCGAGGATGCTAAGACGTCCTGGGCAGATTAATCCTCCTGTGCAATAGCAAGGCAGTCCTGGGTATCCATGGATGCGCATCGCACCAGGCAGCTTTTAGGCTTAACTCGAAGCGCTCTACGCTGCACAGTGGGAGTTCTTACGGGCCATTGCCTCATAGGACGGCATGCACAACGATTGGGAGTGCAGTTTAACGATTTCTGTCGGAGTTGCGGCTCTGAGGATGAGGAGGAGTCCGTCCTCCACCTCTTGTGTCAGTGCCCGGCGTTGGCAAGGAGAAGGCTGGCGGCAATTGGCACTCCCTTTCTCTCAAACCTGACCGAGTTATCCCTGGTTGATTTAAAAGGGATAACGCGATTTGTCAAGGGAAGCAGATGGTTTCCCGATTTTAGTGAGTAGGAGAGAGTCACTAATTAGTGTGGCATCACAACGGGCCTCTTTTGTGCCTACGTGTGTCGGACGACAGACCTCTGTAGACCGGCAGCCACTTTAACTTAACTTAAGGAGTAAGAGGTTTTTTTGGCCATAGTTTGCCAAAAACTGCCTTTACAGCGCTTTCAATGATTGAAAGTGGTCGGGAAGTATATTAGTGATATTTTAAGGACGAAAAAATTATTGATAGGGGAATTTGGGCAAAAACGTCCATATTTTCCAAAAAAAAAATTTTGGTTTAGCATGAATTCAGGGACCTTTCTGAGTTGTTTCGGGCGAAATTTCCATGCAAGTCTAGGAAAAAGCGGCTTAGTTTCGAAGATACGGCAAAAGTAGCTGAAATCGGCCAATTTTGGGTTAGAGTGGTTTCGGACATAACGGGCCAAGACCTATTGCTGTGATACAAACATTTCAGTTTTATAGGGGAGTAAGGGGTTTTTTTAGCCATGGTTTGGCAAAAACTAACTTTACGGCGCTTTCGATGGTTGAAAGTGGTCGGGGGGTACAACAGTGATATTTTAAGGGCGAACAAATTTTTTTATAGGGAAAATTACGCAAAAACGTCCATTTTTTCCAAAAAAAAATTTTGTTTTTAGTTTAGCATGAATTCGAGGATCTTTCTGAGTTGTTTCGGGTGAAATTTCCATACAAATATGGGAAAAAGTGGCCTAGTTTCTAAGATACGGCAAAATGAAATCCGCCGGAAAAACTGAAAGTAGCACTTAAAATGTTTAGATCTTTTTTGGTTCACCAGTTGGCTTCTCCGGCTGTGCTGAAGCTCTCCTCGTGACTGCACTCCAACCCTACCGGGGTTGTGACTCATGTCCAGCCTTACCGAAGAGGTTGGCCCCCTAGTGGGTGCATGTTTAATAGACGTAACATTTTTTTAACATTTCTTAATAAAATTTTCGACAAATTCATGCTTCAGTGAGGCGAAGTGGAAAATCGACTGTTTTAGATTAGCCAGGAAAAGTTTGGTATCAGCCATCGATCTATGAAAAGTCATATAGATGGCAACAGGATTAGTTGGTCCTATCATAGTAAATTTTTCGACACTGGTAATTTGAACGAATACAGGAGGTGTTTTGTGCATATATTAAAATGAAAATCAAATTAAATTGATTGAATTTGCTTGTTTTTCCTTAGATGGCTCCTAGATTGGAGAAACACTTGCCAAATAAGTGACCGACCATTGGATAGTTACGGACAAGCTGCACGGACTAATGGATCGTATCCTTTCACGGTCAACTGCACCATCACCATTCTAGCCTGGGAACTTTGTGCCTGGTGGGTGGAGGAGGGCATATCATACCGTTTCATTACATCACTGCAAATCGCATGTACTTGTGTGTATATATGTACATACTTCAAAAAATACTAGCTAGTATTTTTCGCACAGGTATTTGGAACAGGTATTTTTTTGTACTCGCACTCGGAATAGCTAGTATGTAAAAATCCGAGCACGACCCAACTCTACTTGCTAAATAAAAATCAATTAAATAATCAATGTATAAAAATCAAAAGATTTACAATCAATGTAATAACATTTATTTTCTTACAAAACTCAAAACTCCATCGCTACTATGAATCAAATGGTTTTATTTTATAACAGTCCAACTACAGTGAGTTAACTTTCACGTTAAATTTACTTTAACTTTCACGTTAAATTTACAGCGACGCAACGAAAACTCAAACGTTTTACTACACACTAGAGGCACTGCATACCATTCAATTCAAAACATACAGTTCATTGAGATATACTACACAGAACACTGAAGTGCTCATACTCGTGGTTTTCGCATAGATCTACTTAGACGCTTTTATTCATATTTTAACCAAAAAACCGCAAGTGCAATCTACGTGTACATCGGCACTGCCTCGTGGAAATGTCAAAATTTCCTAAACTCATTACGTCACAGCGAGAACGATTACGTAGCCTTACGGCCCGTACTTCTAGGAGGCATTGCTCAGACCCTACTGAAATTTACTGAAAAAGGGGAAATTTTCAGTTTTCAGTAAAACGGAGTACGGGAACAGCTTCATTGCAATTAATCGCGATTAATCGCAAGTAATTGTAGTACGAGAACATACCTTCAATCTCTGGCCAGTTCACTGGATTTTTGGTCCGTATACATATACGGAGTCCGCACGCTGGTTAGGAACTAACTTCTTACGCTGTGCCCTTAGTCTCAAAACCACGAGCCGCCATTGCATAAAATGTTTGCTTTTTTAATTCGCGCTAGCTATCACATGAAGAGGTAAGTTGGGTAAGTTAATTAATTACAAAACCTGAAAATGTGTTGGTATTTATTGTAAGAGTGAACTGTATATGAGCAATGCCTCCTAGAAGTACTAATACAGAATGATGACGTCACAGCACTAGGCCAAAATGTCGTGAAAAACACATGCTGTCTTATGGGACGTCCTCGTGAAATCGTAAATTGTACAGGTTGTGTTGAAGTGAGTGAAGTGAAAACAAAGTGGTGTATGCGGAACAGTGCTAATACAAATTAATGCGGTGCGTGCGGCATAATTGGAAAAATTCGCTGTAAAATGTTTATCAGTTGTTGTTAGGTTATGTGATGCTTCGTGTCGATTTGCTGTCGCGATACAATAAATTGGTACAAAATGCAACTTATGACTAAATATTATTATTATGACGCGTCCACGCACAAAAAATTAACGTTTTATCCATATTTTAGCTAAAAAACCGCAAGTGAAATCTCGGTGTGTGTCGGCACTGCCTCGTGGAAATGTCGAAATTCCCTATCGCGATGACGTCACAGCGAGAACGATTACGTAGCCTGACGGCCCGTACTTCTAAAAGGCATTGATATGAGCAATGCCTCCTAGAAGTACGGGCCGTAATGCAGAATGATGACGTCAGAGCAATAGGCCAAAATGTCGTGAAAAAGACACGCAGTCTTATGGGACGTCCGCGGGAAATCGTAAATTGTACAGGTTGTGTTGAAGTGAGTGAAGTGAAAACAAAGTGAGATCCGCGGAACAGTGCTAGTGAACAGCTAAAACACAAATTAATGCGGTGCGTGCGGTATAATGTGAAAAATTCGCTACGAAATGTTTATCAGTTGGTGTTAGGTTATGTGACGTTTTGTGTCGATTCACTTTCGATACAATTGATTGACACAAAATTCAAGTTATGACTAAATATTATTACTACAACGCGTCCACGCACAAAAAAACTAACGTTTTAATCATATTTTAGCTTAAAAACCACAAGTGAAATCTCTGTGTGTCGGCACTGCCTCGTGGAAATGTCAACGTGGCCTATCGCAATGGCGTCACAGCGAGAACGATTACGTAGCCTGACGACCCATACATCAATGTCTTCTAGAAGTACGGGCCGTCAGGCTACGTAATCGTTCTCGCCGTGACGTCATGAGTTTAGGAAATTTGACATTTCCACGAGGCAGTGCCGATGTACATGGAGATTTCACTTGCGGTTTTTTGGTTAAAATATGAATAAAACGTTAGTTTTTTGTGCGTGGACGCGTTATAATAATAAAGTTTAGTCATAACGTACACGTTCTATCAATTAATTGTATCGCGACAGTAAATCGACACGAACCATCACATAACCTAACACCAACCGATAAACATTTCGTAGCGAATTTTCCACATTATATCGCACGCACCGCATTAATTTGTGTTTTATCTGTTCACTAGCACTGTTCTGCATAAACCACTTTAGTTTTCATTTCACTCACTTTAACACAACCCGTACAATTAACATTTTCCCGCGGACGTCCCATAAGACTACGTGTGTTTTTCGCGACATTTGTCCCGATGCTCTGACGTCATCATTCTGCATTACGGCCCGTACATCTAGAAGGCATTGCATACATCTAGGAGGCATTGATATGAGCAACGAAAAATCTAGCCTGAGTATCAACAATACAATCTCAGGTCGGGTCACCGGATTTTTGGTCCGTATACGGAGTCCGCACGCTGGTTGGGAACTAACTTCTTACGCTGTGCTTAAGTGTAAACACAATAGGTCTGTTTGCGTACCTGAATCTATTATAATATATTAAAATAGATTCGTAGAAAGTTGTTTTTGTACTCTTGCTGCAAGCCAAATTTTGCAGCAAAAAGAAGCCAGCTACCAAATTCTGTTACTGCTGCAGTTTTCTGAAGTACGCGAACATACCTAATAAGTGCAAAATGTTGCTCTGGGCGGAGAAATTCGCCCAGTTGTGAAAACTAGCACTTTTAGCTGTCAATTTTCAGGAAATGCAAAAAAAAAATTCACTTTTCATAAATTTCCCCCAGCGTATGATTTAGTAAAATTCAGTGACTGAAAGTTCGGGAACATACTTATTATCTTATTATTAAGGTAGAACTATAATGCAATTAAGTGAACTTGAAGTAGCTTAAGTGACAGTACGGTTGCATAGAAAACATGCGGCATACCCATAATGTACTTATCAGCCATTTCGTTAAATTTCGTTCAATTCGGGCCACTTAAGTGGCGTACGACTGGGACCGTACATCACTTAAGTAAATTTGACAGGAGGTATGTGTAACGACTACGACCAATAGAAGGCACGTAAAATATTTCAATATGTTTTCGTGGATCGCTTGCTATTTTTGCAGGAGGTAGAAGTAATGATCGTTCGTATGCGGTATTGTAGAAGCAATAATAGGTGTTTGAAATATTTGAATATTTTAGGTCTATTCGCGTACTTTCAGTCACTGAATTTTCCTGAATCATGCGGTGGGGGAAATTCATGAAAAGTACGAAAACGCTCTCATTGCATTTCCTGAAAATTGACAAACAAAAGTGTCAGTTGTCGGTATTCGGGGGAGCAATAGTGATTATAAAGTCATCCTAAGCGGTGATAAATTATCGCCATCAAAATATTCGTCCTTCATAATAACATTACGCCAAAAACCATTTGACGGTTTTCAGCATTTTTCAGTAGCTCAAACCCGACTGAAATTTACTGAAAGAGGGGAAAAGAGGGGTAAAACGGAGTACAAAAACGGCTTCATTGCGATTAATTGTAATTAATCGTAGTACGTGAACATACCTTTTATTTGTAAAGGTTATTTAATTGTGATCATGGTTCCCTTCTTGTCTATAAATCAGCATAGACAACGTATATCGTCTCTAAAGCTTATCAAAGCAGAGAATATTGATGCGGGAAACTCGATCGTTTTGCGGAATAAGCCTCCGAAGCCGAATCAAATTGGAATTGTTTTTGCGGGATGATTCAAATTGAAATATTTTTTTTTATTTGCATTGAAAATTTTTATTTGACAAAGTGGTTTCAAAAGTATGCACTGATTCTCATCAGACACCAGCACACAATGCATATTTGACTGATGTGACCACTTGCAGTTGGAAATCATTAACTTTTATTTACGCTTGATTCGGCTTCGGAGGCTTATTCCGCAAAATGATCGAGTTTCCCGTATCAATATTCTCTGCTTTGATAAGCTTTAGAGACGATATACGTTGTCTATGCTGATTTATAGACAAGAAGGGAACCATGATCACAATTAAATAACCTTTACAAGTAAATTATGTCGATGGATATACATAAGTCGGAGATGTTAAAATTTGTCACAACTAGCGTAAATAAAAATTAATGATTTCCAACTGCAAGTGGTCACTTCAGTCAAGTATGCACTGTGTGCTGTTGTCTAATGAGAATCAGGGCGTACTTCCGAAACCGCTTTGTCAAATAAAAATGTTCAATGTAAATAAATTTTTTTTTCAATTTTCATCATCCCGCAAAAACAATTCCAATTAGACCTTTTATTGTTAAACAGTTCATTGACAGTTTACAATATAGGAAGTAGTAATTCGATGTCTCGAATATGATCCTGCGCGACATTGTAAAAAGAATAACTGGTATCTAAAATATTTTTTCGTCGATCATTTAAATGCTATTTTTACAAGAGGTAGGAATAATGAGTATCAAACATAATTTCAAAGAGAAAACGCGTTGAGCAACCTACGAAATAATAAATGAACGTACATACAAAATAATAAACTATATAGTATTTTATTTACTTGTATCTTTAAATTACTTACTTTTAAAAAAAAAAGTACATAAACTACTTAAAATGCCATCACACAGCTTTTTTCATTCAAAGAATAACCACACACCATGCTTCAGCTGTCCACTATTGAATTTTAATCTTCAGCAGCAAAGACCTTGTTGATGAAATATATTCCGGTCGCATACCAATATTGCTCAAAAAACATTTCTTTCGTACACTTATTTGAATATAAGTACAAATTAAGAGCCTGCACCAAGCCCATCTTTATAGATCTAATAATCTACAGCAAAGTGCCGAGTTTCAGCTCAGCAGCAATATTCTACGATTTCTTGCAACAGAGCTATCAAGCTATGAAGACAACTATATTTCAAATGCAGCAAAATCCTATTCAAATATATTGCACAAATGCAATATGCAAATTCAAATTCATATTCGCCACTCTGGCGGCAGCTTAATGAAGCTTCACTTAATTCTATAGCCCTAACCAAAGATGAGTCTGTGAGCGTAATCGTCTGTCAAAACCGACCGGTTCTAGAGCAAAAAGGCACTTTTTGACATACGCAAACAGGAGTGAACATAAGTGCCCATACAGCGCATAAGCGAACGTATTTCAAGTCGTATCTCATCACCACTTTACGTACGGACAGCTCATATCAAAAATTGAACAAAAGTTTGCTTAACGAACATGCCACTTTTCTGGCTGTTCGGAAAGTTATGTTTGGGTGCAACATATGCTTTGCGTAGTTTACCTCGGCGCATACGCGCACGTACGGACGCAGACTCATCTTTGGTTGGACCTTATTATGGACAAATTAGCTGATCGACTTCAATTGTGTGAATTTTCGTTCAGTTTCAGCGCTCACTTAAGTTGCATTATAGTTCTACCTTTAGGTCTGTTCGCGTACTACGATTAATTGCAATTATTTGCAATGAAGCCATTTTTGTGCTCCGTTTTACTGAAAACTGAAAATTTCCCCTCTTTCAGTAAGTACCATGAAATTTCAGTAGGGTCTGAGCTACTGAAAAAACACAAACGTGCGCGGCAAGCAACATATTTTTGGCGAAATGTTGTTATGAAGGACGAATATTTTTGTGGCGATAATTTATCACCGCTAGGGATGACTTTATAATCATTATTTTCTCCCAAAAACCGACAACTGACACTTTTGTCGTACTTTTCCAGAATTTCCCCCACCACATGATTCAGGAAAATTCAATAAAATTCTGTGACTGAAAGTACGCGAGCAGACCTATTATTTGTTTTCCTTAACCCTCTCTTCGCATATTCCGGTGCATTTAATTCAAATTTTTCCATTCCACTTCCTCCATTCTCATTTTCGCACGTCGTTATACCGGATTTTCACGGCGTTTGCACAGCCATTTTCTACCTTTAACTGCTAACGTCAAAACCACTTTTGTACCTGAGTGTACACGGTAACCAATCAGAACTTCGCGAATCGAAATTTGATCAAGTACCGCTTTCTCGCTAATAAGAATCGAAGTGAAAAGGAAAAAAAGAAGAAAAAATGAACAAAACGGCGTGCGGAGACCGAAACATTACGGAATAGTGAAAACCGAAGCCGTCTCGTGGACGCGTCAGTTTTTTTTAGCATTTTTAGTGTTAGTTTTGGTTGATATCGTGGATTTTTCTTGCGTTGTGCTTTTCGATTTTAAGTTGTATCGGTTGCTTATCTTGACGGCTAAAGTCTAAGGTAACGTCCTGCCATGAATGTGAGCTTTATCTATTTTTAGAGCTAGACCAGACTCCTGGCGTGCTCTGCTCCTGTTTTGGAACTATTACTACAAGCCTCCTATTCTGCATATAATTTAGAACAAATAATTTCAGCTAGTATGCCTGGAATATGGTTATTTTGTTTGAAAATGCAGAATAACGGGAATTGTTATTTTCTCTTTCCAAGTCACATTTATGACTTCACGCCTAAATTACTAGTCGCAAGCTAACGTTTTTTTTGCAATTTTGGGTATGGTAGTTTTCACGCGATATATTTCAAATGAAGTATATACTAACCATAAACTTTTCTAACCTGTTCACATCAGTCATAATTTTTTTCGCCAGGAATATCTTCAAAAAACTTGGAGCTCAATCGTGTACAGCAGAAACAAGCAATTGTTGGTTTATAGTAGAATTAGTTATTTTGAAATTATTTTTCAAAGGTTTTAGGACATATCCAAAATTTTCGGTAAGATGTAGCATACCTACCGCTATGATTAATATGGTCTCAATGATGTCTGACGGCGTGGAGTTAAAGATGGCCAAGTTATTTAGTTATAAATGCTCTTCAAAAACCAGGCATTTCGACAAGAAATCAATCTACTACACTATGAGGTATATTTCGGAAATTTTACTGCCCTCAAAAAAAGGACGTCTCAATGAAAAAGGAAAGAAAGGGAAGCTCACGAAAGAGCACGGGCTACCCATACACGAGAAGAGAACAGGAGCTAAACAACATACATTCAATGGAATTTGTCTTTTTATCGGTTTTACTACTTCTTTGCCTATCGGACCTATTGCACGCTTTTCAGCGTATAGTGACTACTTTTTTGCAGTTCATTGTGAATATCACTCAAGGTGTTACTGTTTCCGAGCAGCTTTATGCAAGTATGTAATCTAGGTAATTCTGAGCTTCCTTCCTATTTTAAAATTGACCGAATTTTGACAAGTGAATGCTAACTACGGGTATCTACTAATGTCACCTTAGTAAATCTGACACACTTTACCTTTATGTTCCTCCAAAGAACTTTGCACGATTATGATTAATTCCATCATGCTAACATTCCCTGCTTCGACCCACTGCCAGTGGATCCACGATATTACTTCTGGTCGGTTTTTAACTTCTCAAATCGTAACCTACAATGGTGATGGCGCAAAACAGAGAAACTTAGAAGACATAAACTGTAACGGTACTGGATTTTCAGTCAGTGTCGTACGTTCGTTTTGTTTGGCTCTCATAAACTTAGCCGAATGATAAGCTTACAACGGATGAAATTCGAATGAATTCCTCAACACAGTCAACTTTCTGTCCTATTTTTCGGAATGCTGTAAATTTGATGTTTCTAATTCGGAATACTGTACAGTTGATTTTTCTATCTCGGAACATTTTCTATTAAAACTCAAAATAATCTGTAGTTTTGTGAAATTATAGCCGCGTTTTTTGCACCTCTATCGAGAGCTGGTTAGAGTAAAGCACTGAAAACAAAACAATCCCTGACCAAGTTGTTGTACCTAGCCTAACCAGCTCTCGATAGAGACACAAAAACGCTGCTAATATGTTTAAGAACCCAGATTCATCCATATTTACAATTTTTCAAAATTTTTCACCAAGTTTTGGTAACACTAAAACATGAATGCAAATAATTATAAAACCTCCAAATGAAAAAGCTTATTTAAAATATTTCAGTATCGTTGTGACACCATTCACCAAAAGAATTGTATTTGTAGATTTGATTCTGCTTTAATTTTTAAAAAAAATAAATGATTTGTCGCGGGATTTTACTTAAAATATCATGAGCTACATAAGTAAACTTTGATTAGAACTACAATTTCAATGGGAAACTATATATGAATACACACAATTGCTCACTCAATGAGCATTTATAGGCTTATTAAGCATAATTCCATCAATAATTTTTCATTTTATGCCTCAGCACCACGAAAAATATACGTTACATTTTAAAGTTTAACGACTCGCCAATATTCTGAATCTCATATTATGAACTAATACGAAATCGGAATTTAATTCCTAATTTAAACTGCTAACTCTAACAGCTTCACTCGAATGAGTGAAGTCAATTAAGTGTCAAAATAAGGATTTCAATTTTGAAAAATGGGACGAAGCTTCAATGATTCGTGCTGAATTTGACTCTATGGCAAATTATTTTGCCTTGTCCAAATATAGTGAGTCAAAAAAACAAAAAAGAAGCATCCAGATTTAATTAGTCGGAACAAGTTCAATAGTTAAGGAGAACCTTATAAGAAAATATTATGACGAATGTGAAAATGAGCGGCAATGTTAAGATTGATTACACTGACTGTTTGCCAACTACCCGATGGACAGGTTTTACTTATCAATCGGGGCGAAAAAAACAAGCAAATTTGGTACCAAAAAAGGTCCCCAAAATTCGATCACATCATGAGCTGTCGGATTAGCCGACTCGCTTTCGGAATATACATTCCGAAGTTGTCGGATTCTCATGAAAATAGCGAATCATAACAAAAATATGTACTTGTTTCTTGAGGATATATTGTTCGCCTTAGGAGCGAAACTCCATCAAAGGTAGGGGATATTGGTAACGGCTCAGATCGCTTATCCTTTTTGCGTGATACTGAAATATAGAATACTTAACGGGTTATTATGTAATTAACTGTCAACATCTCAATACGTTCGGCAAGTGCAAAATAATTCAAGTATAGGAATTTAAAAATATATTGTTTTTGCATCATGTTTAAATTGAATAGAACAAAATGAAATTGGTGGCTTTCAAATCCCACTAATCAAAATATTAAAAATTTTAAGCTAGGAATCTTAGTTTGATGGTCGAAAGCAAAATTATAGTACATATTCATATTTCCGCTAACTAAACTTGAGGTCGGCACCCGATATGCAGCTAAAATTTGCAGAATACATAACAAAAAAATGTAAAATATCACACCTATGTATGGCAAAAGCAAGTGGAGTTTAGAAACTGTTATGGAAGAAATTCAAACCCAATTCCAAAAACAAATAATCCGAGTTATAGCAACAATATATTTCCAATTGAAATTCGTTTACTGCTTATAAAATCAGAGCAAAATATATACAGAACATCTTAAATTAAGTTTTTATAATAAAATTTATGAGATTATTGAGTATTGGATACTTCATTTGTCAATAAAGGTATTATTTAAGAAAAATTATTGGAATGCAACGTCAAATAAGAATTGACCGTAATAAAAAGAAATTCACCATCCCAATTAGATAGAGTATACTTTCTTTTATATGATTATTAACTAATTGGGGTCGAAGTTCATCCACGAGTATCTTGACCATCTTTGCAATTGTAAAATTCAATAGTGTGTATGTAATTGGAAACTTGCAAGATTTTCTTAGTATTTAAAATATTTACTGGAGGGCTATCATCAGCTGAGTTTGTAAAGCTTCTAATTATATCCCTGTGATTGTCTAAATATCGCGTTATTCTGCAGAGTCGAATCGTAGTGAAGCATAGTCGTCAGCATGTTGGAAACAGTGCTCGGTTTTGCCAGACTAAATTTACAAAAATTACAAAGCGTAAACTAAGATATTTTACATTGTTCTGAAGCGGTATTTCGGAACCATTTTTTTTTCTGAGTACTAATTCCTGTTTTACGAGGAAAAGGTTGGCTTATAACGATAACGCATCAGCCATCGGTTTCGACGACACCCGTTTATGGTGGGTTTGACCTTAAATAATTACTTGACAACACAAACACAAAGGTGACTCAAACAACGCAACGAACACGAAACCGCAGTTTAAGACACGATGATACACGTATTGTCAATTCCAGAGAAAGACCGTCCTTCGGAGAAAGCAAATCTCTCAGCAATTCTCCGGCTACAACCTTCCACCACAAGAGCCAACACGCGGATGTCGGAACCATTTAGTGTTAGATCCAAAGATTTGCTTTTTTTTTGGGTGACATTTCTTGAATCTTTTCTGGAGGCTACATTGACAAAATTTTTGTTTGAATACATCTAGTATTAGTGGTGTAATACAAGCTAAATTTTAGCATTGAAATTGATACTTTCTTCACTCGAGAAACATTATTACGTTACAATAATTTTTTTATGAAACTAAAGTTTTCAGTGGATCTACCGAACTAACCATTTATATGAAATATCGATTGTATCAGAAACTATTTTAATTCTCAGGCATTTTGGCAGTTGTGCTTCACTTCAGACCTTTTTCTATCTAAAACCACTTAAAAACTCATTAACACTAAAAAAATCCCTCGTTCCTCATTTACAGTAGCGAATTATGAATGTACAGAAAAAAAAGAAGGAACCATAGAGACGGAAAAAATGTTCCCTTAATGGATTAAGTATCAATTTCAAAATTTAGCTAGTACTACATCATTAATACTTCATGTATTCAGACAAAAGTGTTGTTCTATTATCAAGTGTAACTTATACTTCTGTATCTACAAAAAGAAAACCCAAATCTATCATCAACGAAAATTATCTTGATCTTTTTCCATAATGCTCATTCGAAGATAAATTCTCGCTGGAGGCTAAATTCTCATTGGAAGATAAATTCTCATTGGAAGATGTATGCTTATTCGAAGATAAAAGCTCATCACCTCATAACGCTTACCGCACAATCTAGCGGACGATCACCGATTATTAGTTATAAATGAACTTTATGTATTTCAGAAATTTATGATATTCAGTTGTCAAAGAAAAATTCAAAAGAACATTTTCTATTGCTTGGATGACTGTACTATGCGAAAACAGGTAATATGGATTTGTTAGAGGAAGCATAATTTGAAAATGTAATTATGATTTTAATATTTCTGCATAGTCTTCAATGCATAAATAACTTTCCTTCCTAGAAGCTAATGTATATAATACGATTGTTGATTAACTTATTTACACATATTTCTTTCCTGATTGAAGTAAGCTGATTATTGATCAATTTCCACAGCAGGACACAACCTCTTTTAGCGTAATTCGTTCATTTAGAAATATTTTCTCAAACCCACGAGCATTGCACGGGGAATATTGCATTGAATATAGTACACTTATGTGAACATTTATCTCTGTTAGTGATGGGCTCAAAAACGAAAAACAGTTTGAAAAAAACGTTTGGCTGCAAAAAATGAACGAACAGTTTTTCCAAATAGCGACAAACAGTTTTTCTAAACCGAAATTTTTTTTTATAAAACGAACAACATTTCTAAAACGAACCGTTTTTCTACAAAGAATAGTATTTCTAAAACCAATTATTCCAACTATTCCACAACGAATAGTTTTTCTAAAGCCAATCGTTTTTCTAAAACGAATCGTTTTTTTAAACGAACTGTTTTTTTTTAAACGAATCGTTTTTCGTTTTTCTCAAACGAATCGTTTTTTTTTTAAACGAACTGTTTTTTTAAAACGACCTGTTTTTTTAAAACGACCTGTTTTTTTAAAACGACCTGGGTTTTTAAAACGACCTGTTTTTTTAAAACGAATCGTTTTTCGTTTTTCTCAAACGAATCGTTTTTTTTAAAACGAACTGTTATTTTAAAATGAATTGCTTTTTTTTGAAAACGAACTGTTTTTTTTAAACGAACTGTTTGTTTAAAACGAACTGTTTTTTTAAAACGAACTGTATTTTTAAAACGAACTGTTTTTTTTAAAACGAACTGTTTTTTTTTTTTTAAACGAATCGTTTTTCTCAAACGAATGGTTTTTTAAAACGAACTGTTTTTTAAAACGACCTGTTTTTTTTAAACGAATCGTTTTTCGTTTTTTTTTAAAACGAATCGTTTTTTATCGTTTTTCGTTTTTTTTTTTAAACGAACCGTTTTTCGTTTGTCAAAACGAACTATTTGGCAGTGGAAAACTGTTTAGCTGCGGAAAACAGTATTTTCGTACTTGCGAGCATTTTCGTACCTGCAAGTATTTTATTCAAATATTCAAAAAGTTTTTAGGTGAAAGGAGCTGAAATCGGACAAAATCGGCCAATTTTGGGTTAGAGTGGTTTGGGACATAACGGGCCAAGACCTATTGCTGTGATACAAAAATTTCGGTTTTGTAGGGGAGTAAGGGGTTTTTTGGCCATAGTTTGGCAAAAACTGCCTTTACGGCGCTTTCGATGATTGAAAGTGGTCGGGGAGTACAATAGTGATATTGTATATCGTGCGAAATTTCCCTTCAATGCTGGGAAAAAACGGCCTAGTTTCGAAGATACGGCAAAATGAAATCCGGCGGGAAAACTAAAAGTAGCACTAAAAGCGCCAAGGAGGAAAAGGTTGAGATCTTTTTTGGCTCACCAGTTGGTATCTCCGGGTGTGCTGAGGCCCTCCTCGTGACTGCAGGTCGCCACGAGGGTGTCTCCAACCTTACCGGGGCTGTAAAATTTACGAGACCGCGGGAGGTAAGGTGCCCCTGAACTCATGTCCCGCTTAACAGAAGAGGTTGCATGTTTAATAAACGAAACATTGTTTTTATAATTTCTTAATAAAATTTTCGACAAACTTCATGCTTCAGTGAGGCGAAGTGGAAATTCGACTGTTTTAGATTAGCCAGGAAAAGTTTGGTATCAGCGATCGCTCGATGAAAAGTCATATAGATGACAACAGGATTTGTTGGTCCTATCTTAGTATTTTTTTTACTTAGGTCATTTGAACGAATACAGGTGTTTTTTGCATATAATAAAATTAAAAACAAATTAAATTGATTGAATTTGATGGCTCCTAGATTGGAGAAAGACTTGCCACATAAATGACTGACCATTGGAAAGTTATGGACAAGCTGCACAGACTAATGACTCGGTATTCTTTGAAGGTCATCTTGCACCATCACCACTCTAGCTTGGGAACGTTGTTTCTGGAGGGTGGGGGAGGGCATATCAGTCCGTTTCATTACATCACTACAAATCGTATGCATTGTATGTACATATGTACATACTTCAAACAGGTATTTGGAACAGGTATTTTTTCGTACTCGTACTAGTTATACCTAGTATGTGAAAATTCTAGTATGACTCAACCTTAATTGTCGTGCAGCATCAAATTTGTTTCTTTTCGTTAATTCAAACTGTTTTTTTTCAAACAGTTTAAAAAAAACTTCGTTTTCGTTTTTTAAAAATAACAGAAACGCCCATCACTAATCTCTGTATTGGCTTTTTGAGCGGTCGGTGGTGAAAACCACCGAAATGTATTTAAAAAGAGCAAAATAACAATTATGATATAGTTTGAAAGCTTATCCTCTTCTCAATACTAATTCAAGATATGGACAGAGTTATCGGTTTCAAAATACTATTAAGACAAAAAACTATTTTCCAAATAAATTATTCACGCAGCTTTTTTGTTAAAAATTATTTGCGCATGTATATTGATCATTGACAGGAATAACTAGACTGTTTTTGCTACATTTTGATGCAAGTAGATTTTACCTTATTTTCGCTGAATCCTGATACAGTAACTACAGTGTGCATCCTAAGCACTTTTTAAGCACTTTCTCAAATATGTAATTCCGCAGATAATTGGAAGATTAATTAGAAAGCTATAATTAAACATTGGAACACGATTAAAATGGTAACACAAGTATAAAAAATGCTTGCCATGAAAACTTGAAGCTGTAAATAAACCGAAAGGAGGATATACATCATATTAGTAAGCCAATTTTTTAAATCATGTGCAACGAATAGGTTAGGTTAAGTTCTACGGATTCTGTCTTCCGTCACATTGATATTTGAAATATACCTATTATTCTGTCAACAAATAGCTTTTGCAAAAACAAAGTCTATGGAAAGAATTTCAAACATATTTTTAATGTGAATATGATAATATTTTTGAAATTTTTAACCCTATGTGTGCGCTAGGCGCCTAAAATGAGATTGGGAAAATTTGAAAATTTTTGTATTGCGATAACTTTTGATCAGATTATGAGATCATTATGAAACTCAAAGGACATATTAATGTTACCAAGTTGTAGACTCGCGGGACGTTTTTTGCTATTTTCGTATCAATAACTGCTTGCATTAAGTATTCACATCGCAAACATTTACAATGAAAATAAGTTACCAATGTGTAAATTTTCTAAGTTCTGTAAATTTTTCGGTCCCAAACATCTTTCGTTTTTTGATCCCAAACATCTTTCTATCCCTGTTACTTTCGACGAAAGCATCGAATATAATTGAGATAGATAGGGTTATTTGATTTTGACGTGAGGCAATTGTGAGAGACTTTTGCAGTGCTGGCAAAGTATTGCAAGCACTGAACATTTTCTTTGTTTATGTTATGTTATGCTGCTTTCAAAGTTTTGCAGTGCTTGGCTTTCCTAAATCTTGAAATTCATGCAAGTGGTAGTCCTGAAATCCTTTCCACCCTATGAGTTTATATGCATTGTTAAAATCAAAGTGGTTTTGCAGTCGAAACAGGTTGGAGCACGCGTGGTAGAATATGCACTCAAAATCTGCACGATCCTTCTATTGTTCATCGAACATAAGTATTTCTAGCGGTTCAGGTGCGCTAGATTTTTTTATTATCTCGGTTTTTCTATAGCTTCATACAAAAGTAAGTTTCCTCAATACGATACTGGCTGATCTCAACTTACAAGAAATATTTGAGTCAAGAAATTATATCTTTCAAAAGTAAAAAGAAAAAAAGAAAAAGTAAAAAGTCTAAAAAGAAAAAAAAAGTAAAAGTATGAGGGTAGGCCATTAGGTTCACGGCATGAGTAGGTAGACTATTAATGAGGGTAGTTTAATGAAACGCAATGAGTTCAGAGATTCATTATAAGTTCACAGAGCAAGTTTTATATCAATCGATCCATTAATTTTTGAACTATCATAGACCAAGAAACTCAATCTGTAAGAAAGTGTAAAATATGAAGCAAATCTAGTACCGCGCTGTCATAAAGCTCCTCAACAAACAAGAAAAGTCGGCCTAAACCATAATGCAAAGGTAGGCATCCGTTTACGAGGACTCTTTTCCAGGTAAACCCATGATTTACAAGTAGAACCGTCAAACAAAAATACCCAAATCCGATGTAAACGCAGTTTCCTGCTTTCAAAAACAGGAAACATAATTATAAAATTATGAGTGCGATGTGAACAGACTATTAAATATTCTTCACAATCATCTTGGCATGACTAAGGCCAGCGAAAGATGACTGCCGAGATTACTCACGCCGCCTTGAAAAACAATAGCGCGTAGAACTCTGTCGGGCGTTTTTGGGCCTCTGTAGTGAAGACGAGGATGGAGTTACTGGAGACGAGGCTTGGATTCATCATTATGAGCCTGAGCCAGACAAAATTATGCAGTGGCATAATAAAGGCACACCACCAGCCAAGAAGTTCAAAGTATCACAGACTGCTGGAAAAGCAATGGCGTCCAATTTTTTTTTGGAACTCAGAAGGGATCCTGTTTATCAATTTTAAAAACACAAGCGGCTAGAAAAATGATATGCTTCATTTTAGATCACCCACGCTACAGGCCTCACTTGGAATTGAAAAACGAACTTCGTGGTAAGATGAAGTGAACGATGAATTTCGGCGTACTTTTTCGACAAAGACAAACCATTTTTTTTAGAAGGTATACATAAACTAATGGGAAGACCTGAAAAATATATTGGAGTAACAAGCGAATATATTGAAAAAGAAAAATAAATTTGAATTTATGTTTGCACTTCTTACACTCCATTCCGCAAACTTAATGGCCCACTCTCGTATAACACAGATTCGAAAGAATTTAAGATTATGGGATTTATGTTGCCTTTGACCTGACACCGTCCGATGTTTTAAATCAACAATTTTTGTTTGAATTATTGCTTACGAAATTAATTGAAATTTTTGAAATGATGCTGATTAAAAACAATATCGACCTTAGTTCTGCTATTCAGGATGAATATAATGAAGTTGCTAAGCAGTTTTTAGCAAAGTCTCATGAGGCTTATGACAATTACATTAAGACAACCGGCGAAAATATAATCCGCGATCCCAAAAAAATTTTATGATTTAGTAAATGTGAAGCGTAAAACTGCTGGTTACATCGTCGATGTTCTTTAATGGGGTTGGGTACAAAATCTCGTATTACAATATCCCGTTTACAAAATCCCGTTTACAAAATCCCGATTACAAAATCCTGCATTTCAAAATCCTGTGTTACAAAATTCCGTATTACAAAATCTCGTATTACAAAATCCCGATTTAAAAATCCCGTAGTTTTGCTTAATATAGAATCAGGCGCGGCGCCGCGCCTGATTCTATATTATGCAAAACTACGGGATTTTTCCTTCAGCTCATTTTTCATTGTAGCTTAAATCACTATGTTTTTGTTATTTCATTATATGAATAGGTTTCATTCCACGAGATGTTGAGTTTCGGGATTTTGACTTTCGGGATTTTGAATTTCGGGATTTTTACGTACAGGATTTTGTATTCCGGGATTTTGGAATACGGGAATTTCGAAACATACGGGGTTTTTTGTCAATTCGGGATTTTGTGATTCGGGATTTTGATACGATCCCCTTTAATGATATCACTTCTTCCTCTCCTAATGAGATTTGTTTATTCGCAGATAGTTTCCAGAATATTTTTAATGCACCAGACTAATCAAACTCACACCTCTCTTTCTCTCATTCTGCACCTACAGCTTTTGTCGGCCAATTAAGAATTACACGTGACGAAATATGTAAAGCTATTTCGGAACTCAACTGCAACAAAGGTCCCGGGGCCCGATTCTCTTCCTCCAACTTTCTTGCGTAAGTGTGTAGAGCAGCTTATAACACCCTTTCATATTTTTTTCAACAGATCACTTTCGTCTGGAGTTTTCCCATCTTGCTGAAAACTTTCATATGTCACACCCATCTTCAAAAATGGTGATAGACGCTGTATCGGAAATTATAGGAGCATTACCATCTTATCTTCAATTCCTAAACTTGTCTACGATAAACTTTCTCCACTTGTTGACTTCCGTCTGAACAAGCAACAACATGGTTTTAGAAAAGGTCGCTCAACTACCACAAATTTGACAGTCCTAATCTCAGACGTTCTGTGTAAAATGGAGAAAGAATACCAAATAGACGCAGTCTATACAGACTTTAGTAAAGCTTTTGACAGAGTTGACCACCCTACCTTGATTCTAAAGCTTCAGAAATTCGGATTTGCCGGAACTTTGCTTAGCTGGCTGACTTCCTACCTTCGAAATCGAACACAAATGGTAAAATTTCAAGGACTTTTCTCGAAAAGTATTTCTGCTACCTCTGGTGTACCACAGGGTAGCCATCTTGGCCCACTTCTTTTTAATATATTTATTTCTGACCTATCTGACGTCCTAGCAAATATACCTCATCTACTTTATGCCGACGATCTCAAAGTCTATCACATCATTAAATCTAAATCCGATGCACTCTTTCTCTTGATCATTGGTGCAATAAAAACAAGTTCTCTCAACATTGCTAAGTGCACTAGTTTTTCAAGAAAATACACCGTCTCACATAACACGTACTTCCTCGGCAATAATTTGTTAGCTGGAGTTGAAGACGCTGTTGACCATTGGTTTTGTCTTGGATGAGAGACTCCGCTTCACCTTGCACTATGAGAAAATACTATCCCGTGCAAACAAACAACTAGGCTTCATCAAAAGACGTGCCAAGGAATTTCGTAACCTGTGGGTCACAATATCCTTATATATCTCACTTGTACGCCCCATTCTCAAATATGCTTCCATTTGCTGGAATCCGGCTTTGGAAACCCACAGTAACAGACTTGAGTCCATACAAAAACAATTCTTACTTTTCGCATTGAGAGAACTATACAACCCTTACGACTTTAATACTCTTCCTTCTTGTGAGTTTCGACTGGGTCACCTAAACTTATTGACACTTGCATCCAAAAGAAAGATGATTTCGACCTGCTTCACATTTCACGTCATTAGAGGCCTTATCAAAGTTGAATTTCTGAGTATTAAAATGGTGTTAAATAACCCTGTAAGCACTAGGTCCTCTCGTTTACTTAAGGAATATCCACATTCCACTACCTACGCAGCTAATGAGTCGGTAAATAGATGCTGCAGGATATTCAATAGCATAAGTAATCTGTATTCTCCAACGGTCTCAAAATTATCCTTAAAATATTCCCTTTTCCAAGCCATCCGCAACCTCTTATTCTAAGCTATTTGTCAATGTTTTATTTATTATTTATTTATTGTGATTGATCTATTTGTTAATTATTTAATTTATTTAATTTTTCGTTTTATTTTATATACTTATATTAATTTTTAATTTTCAATTTTGCTTTGTAATGTTTTTGTAACTTGTACCTTGCTTGGTTAACAAATAAAATAAAATAGAAGTACACAGTTGAAATACTAATTATACAGTTCCAATGATATATAAATTTCAGTTTCAGAAAGTTTGAAATAATGCCGCGTCCTTTTGCATCTGGTAGTCGCCAAGCTCCTGATCCGTACGATCAGTTCCTTGAACAAAACGGATTTTATAGAAAACACACAGCGCGTGATTCATCATGCTTATTCCGAACAATATCGGAGCAATTATATGATACTCAACTGCATCATTTAACGATTCGTCAGCGATGCGTTGATTTTATGCGCAAGCATAAACATCGTTTCCAGAAGGTACGCTTATTGAATCTATTGGAACTTTACGTCAATATTGAGCTTTGAGAATGGTGTGTGGTTGTTCTTTTCATTGTCCTGCCTCATATAGTTTATGCTTGCAACCTCTTGTAAATTGAAACTAATGCGTTTTCATTATTGAACATATTTTTGTTAAGAGCATTGAAAAGGATATCGATGAGTATTTGGATGAAATGTGTAAACCGAAGACCTACGGTACTTTACTTGAACTTCGCGCGCTGGCTTATTTATATAGGTGGGTTTTGTTTTGAGAATCCATATTACGCAGCCTTTTCTAACGAGTCGTTTGTAGGAGGAACGTAATATTGTTCGAAGCGTACAACACTGGTACGTTTATGATTAAGGAAAATGGTTATAAAAACGTATTTCGCATTTTTTTTACTCCTGAGAAACATTTTGACACTGTTTTTACATCAAGTTTTATCGAAGCTGCAGCTTTTTGTCAAGGTAAATAACAGTTTAATTTTGAAGGAATGCGTGTAAAAAATTTGAGTCCTTTATTATTTTTACGACAGGAATCTGCTACGAAATTTTGTATCGGCGAGTGTTTAAGTTACCCGATGTGATGTACGCTGTGGAGCAGATGTTGCATGGGAACTCATTAGAGTTTGTGAAATCCAAAACTCATTACGTCGGTCCGTATGCAAGAAAAATTGTGTATACGGACGGTCGAGAGTTTGAACTGAATGGCCCTGATGAGACGAATTGCATTTTGGATAATCGAGTGCTGTGTCACTTTCATAATCCGAACTTTCCTCAATTCGCCGACACCTTGCATCAGGATATGCATATGATAGAGGTAGCGCAATACGATAATCAAAGAATAACGAAAACGCTCGACTCGCTGCTACCTGAGAAATACATATCATGTGTGCAGCAATTACTGAAAGACGGTATTTTTGTGTGATACTTATGTTTGTCCCACTAAAGGTTTCTTCCTTGACAGGAATCACACCGTTTCCGTATAAAGTAGCGAAGGCTCTTGATCCGGACATTTATCGTAACATTGAATTTGACGCTTGGAGTGAAATGAGAAAAGAACAACGGTTCAAAAATTGGTACACGGGTGGTAACAATTTGCAGGTAAATAGTGTACTGTTGCGTTTGAGTTTCCAGGTATCGATATTTTTTTATTTAATTAGATAGGGGTAAAGTGTTTGGTAAAATTAGGTTCTTCCCAAAGCAATCTTTACAACTGCCACATTCAGGACATGTCTCCTGAAAAAGGCCCATGTTTGGTCTACATAGAAGAGCTTGCGCAAAAGCATACGGTAAGATATAATTTTAATAAAGTGAAATAACTGAATTTAAGAATAATAATTCTATGGGGAGAGTCGAGTTTTAATGTTTCCTGGTTGTTCGTCATTATTATAGTTAATCAGCAATTGCTCTGACATTTGTTGACGATGTTTTATTTTTTGTATGCTTACTTTTTTACAATATTTTTTTTATATATACTTGAGACTAATATTTCATAAATATTCAGATTGTGAGGTGTTTGCTTGACAATGTCCGAGATTCTAGGAAGAAAAGGCACTTATTAAGTGTTGCTATGATTTTGCTTAAAGTGAATTCGTCTGTCTCGGGTAAACAATTATAACTTAATTTTTCTTATGATAAGCTCGTTTTTCGATTAACTTTTTGTTTCGTTTGAAAAAAAAGAGTCTTGAAAAATCCCTCCGTCGCTGAATTAAACAAATACAACATTTATGTGTATAAGAGGTTCAGATGATAATAGAGGTTTGAAATAGTGATGTTCAAACACAATTTTTGGTATTTTACTTTAAAATATCTTAAAACGGTTTAATAAAATCGTCGATTATAACAAATTATTTGTTTCCGAAATTGTTCTCAAAAATTAGTTATTAGATTGTTGACAAATTATACTGGGGCTAGTAAATTTGAAAATATTGCAAAAATTAAAAAATTGGATCGACTATGCTACATTCACTTAATTTATTTCCTAAAATAGAAATCTTGTATAAGCTCAGATAGCTTTTTTTTGGATTCAGGTGCATTTGTTCCTAACTTTCCAATGTCTTCTTTTCGAGTACTACCATGAAGTCAGAGTTCTTGCAATAATGGCATTTCTTGGCTGGTGCGAACCCCACTTGATGCAAAAAGTGATTGCTGGGAATAAAATAAAATAAACCAACGCGAACCCGATGGGAATTTGGTTGTCAGAACTCTACTGAGATTTTAGTAAAAAATTGCCATTAGAAAAGGTATTACCACCATTGTATTTTAGTCAAAAATGCGCTACCAACACACACTTGTTTCAGTTGGTTAAAAAATAACACAAAATTAGGGAAGATGATCAAAAAATGAGCAGTCCCGACATTTTCGAAGGATTTTCTTGATCTCTCGCAGAAGGACTGTGATCAAATTCTCTTTCATCTTTTGTTTTAATGGCCAATTTTGGACTGGAAAACTTGAAATATTGATGGTAATCCTACTGATTTTTCTCATGCCGCCTTTTACTGTTTTTGTTGTCCTGCTATAATATTTTTCAAAGCTTGATTGTTTTAATTAAAAGTATGTTAGGCTACTAAGAATAGATACTCAATTTCGGCTTATTTTTATCCTGATATAAAATCTGCTTATACGCTAATTCAAAACATTAATCTTCTGTAAGTTGAACGGGTGAAGAGTTTGTGTAAGAGTGTATCTGGCTTCCTCCTTGCGTTTAATTATCTACAAGTTTCCTAAATTTACAAAAATGCGTTTTTTTATGTTTGAATGAACCTTTAGATTTCAGAAAAATCAGTAATGCTCGTCAACTCATCCTAAGTTTTTTTATTGAATGGGTGTCGAAAACCTTCATACACTTTCATGCCGGCGATGAAAACCTTCATAAAGTTTCCTCTAAAAAATATCACCCGCTGATCACGGGAATCCAAACAGGAATCGCTCTCACAGTGCTCCGCATTAAAGGTGTCCCTACGACTAATTCCGTTCTTTCAGGAGGGGTTTGCACGAATTCCTTCTTCTATTTCCGAGCGCAACACTTTTGCTATCATTCATTTCGTTCGCGCCATTGTGTTTTACATTTAAAAATTAATCAAACAAGTGACGTAATTAATTAAATTTTGAAATGCATCCTGAGATGCATTTATTTTTTTCCTTTTTTTGATAGTTCAAAGTATTGTTAATGGATTTTAAATATAAATCACGCTCAGGCTGACTTATGACGGGAAACGTCTATGAAATCTACATTAGTAATCATGAGATAGCTAAAGAGCTGGAAAGCAGTTTTAGCCTGTTAACTGGGGAATAAATTTTTGTTCAACTCGTTTCGCAGTGCGGGCATTTTTCTTCGCAGTGCGAAGTAATTCAATGTATCAACACAAAGATTCAGTGAGTATCACTCATGGCTGTGTTATTCGTTCGAGTTGAATTTTTTTAGGGCATATTGATGCATAAGTACTAGAAGTTGGTCGGAATCAAGATCAAATTAAAATACTATTAACCATTTGGCGGCGGTAGGGATTTTAGTTTTTCCTATCTTTTTGTTATAAAAGAAATATAGCTTTAATCATAATTAATTAAAAAGAACAAATCACGACAAGCATATGCCAACACCCACCTCTGATCACGCCTACAAGCCATCCCTAATAGGGTCTACACACTTTCGAACATGTTCTACAACTTGGTGTGCGAACCAGTGCATTTGTTGTTAAAGAGTAGGTGTTTACTTGCTAACAACAACAAATACACTGGTTCGCAAGCCAAGTTGATCGTGTGGAGAGCCTATAAGCAACCAGATTTCTAGGATAATCAAAAGTCCGTTTTTAGCTTGAATACCCCGGTATTCTGTTTTTAGCAGCAAATACAGCACTATTTATTTAAATGCTCATTAACTGATTATTTTGCAAATTATTTATATTTCAATAACATTTACTTTTAGATATTATTACATTTTGAAATAAATAGAATGCCAGTCAGTATGAAATTAAGTAAAATTGCTACATTTACACTACTTTCCTCAATTCGTACTATGGACTATTTTGCACTGATTCACCAGTATATTTTACTTGAAGGTTTTAATACATGCACAAATATGAGCCAATTCCAAATGTCCCATATCGTGATCTTGGTTCACAGTTAAAAATTCTCTTGACAAAAACTTCCATCAAGCCCATTTATGATTAAAATTTCTCATGAAGAAAAATGTCGTCATGCGCACTGCGGTTGACTTGTTGGCATGACGAAATATTTCGTCATACTCAGTTAACAGGTTAAACCATTTAGATTCGACTGGAAACAAAAAAACTATATGTTTGGGTAAACAAAGGAATAACCAAAACATAAATTCTCGACAGAATGTCGGCTTCTAAAAAAACCGATTTTTTATATAATTTTTGGCCTTAAATTGTTTAAAGTTGCTCATCGACTCAAGAAAAAATTTCGAGATAAACGTTTTCAAAGTTTCTAAAGCACTTTACTCGTAGTAAACTATTTTTATCAACTTACACCGAGCACAGCTATACAATAAACCCTCCGTTGCTTTGGCAGCTTCTGCTAGTCCAATTCTGTGTTGTCTGCGGACCATTCTTCTCTCTCGTGTGATCTCATGCACTCTTCAGCCGGAGATCGTGACGCAAAAATCGTGTATCCAAAAACAAATATGCGTGTAATTTTAAGAATATTTGTCGGATTGACATGAAATTTTACTTAAACATATCGTCGCTGTGAAATCAAACCGGCATATCTGCAAAAATTGAGTTTTTGAGTTTTTGGTATCAAAAAATTCCTTATTTTCCCCTCTATTTTTATGTCGCACCGGCATATCGTAAAGTTGAATAAAAACCCGTCTAATGGTGTTTTGCCGCTTTGCATTCACGTGGAAATAGCCCACATGCGAAAACTTTAAAGCGCTCTAGTGAAGAATGTGTATTTTGCAGATATGCCGGTTTGATTTCACAGCGACGATATGTACATTACGAAAAAAAATACCATTTCGACAGCGTGTAACTTCTTAAAACACCTAACCATATTAAAACAAGCTATTGAGGCAATTTATCAATAGAAAATGTTTGGTCTTCCATGACTTCAAAAACACACATTTTTGAGGTTTCTCGAAAAATCAAAGAATTTCGGTTAAGGAGTTTTACTTTTCCTTTTAGTTCAAATATGGAACCATTAGACTATCATTTATTTTGTTCATTACATAACTTACTAAATGTAAAAAAGTTAGATCATATGCGAGCATGCTAAAATCACTTGTCCCAGTTTCTCACCGATAAAACTGATAAATAACAAATGATTTTTTTTGATAAATAACAAATGATTATAGGGTGTAAATAATTGGTGTACATACAATTTGAATAAATACATTTTTAATATGGAAAGAACGTAAATTTGCTTTTAAATGCGTAAAGACTTGTCAACCTTTTCTTTTCCACGATACTATTGATATTTTTCATGTATGTGTTAATGCAGTAGCTTATTGAATTCAAGTTAGAATTCATTCTTAGAACTACTAGAGTTCATGCGAAATTCGATTCAAGCTGAAAAATATTTTTTTGTGCTAATCATTATCAAGCATAGGGTTTACTTAGGTAAATGGATAGGCTCTCTGAGATGAGTTAAGGAGCATTTTTTAAAAAAAATCGGTCTAATGCAAATTTTCTCACTTCAACTCGTATCAGATGGGTGAGTTTGAGTTGGTAGAAATCGATCTACAGTACTCAGAAAATGCTAAGATACATATTTTAAACTAAATCACTTAAATGCTGACTACATAATTAAATTAAATGTGGACTAGTTTGTTCATGTTGTGCATTTGAATATTAATGTATCTTTGCTAATCCTTAGATACTTGTAAATATATTCAAATTGAACCTTGTGTCGTGGCTTTCACTTCCGTAATCATTACATGTTCCAATGGGCAAACTGAGTTGAAATAGTCGAAACTTTTTGGGACTGGTCAAGTTAAATTGATAATTTTAATCTTAATTGAAGAGAATTTCGAGTGCTATACGGAGTGAAAATAAAATAAATTGATTAAGGATTCTCTCTAAAATCATATGAAACTTACGACAGTAGAATTTGTCTAGCAATTAAAATATTACTGCGCCCGATAGTCTGATGCCGAATGGATTGCAATGTACATACGAGGTGTAGATACGATGTCCCAATACCTTGGGCTAAAATTTTGCAGGCAAGGTATCCGTCGGGAATGGTGACTTTTTGCCTTACTGAATTGCGCTAGTGCCATAAATACGAGTGTTTTGTTGCACAGGGCAAAAAAATAAAATAAAAAAAACTACCGCATAGAAACGAGTAGATTTTAAATGTATTTTTTACCAAACGTGCTATTTATTGCAAGAAACCTGTATCGAAGGTCATGTACAACTTTGATCCGATGACTGCATCGTAACCTGTAAGACAAAAAGGATTCCTGGATTACTACTTGCATGAGTTTTAGAATATATAAAAGTAAAACAGTTTTTAATTGGAGGATGTATATATTATATTTAATTTGATGGCAGCATCCCCCAATAAAAAATGATGAAATATTCAGTATTAGCAACACTTTGCTAGAACTGAAACCTCAAGTCGTGAGCTATCGAGAACAAAATTGCTGAAAAATTGCAAATTTGGCGAAAGGTTTCCATTGTTACAGGGTTGCTTCGGGGTTGTCTGCACATCAACTTTAAATTAAATTATTGAAATTCAAAATTTTACAAATTTTCCTTGCCTACTTTTAGGCACTTGCGATCCACTATTACGCAGGCTGCAGATTTCGCCGTTTTATATAAATGTTTCTCACTAAATTTAGTTTTTACTGGCAACGTGACATGTTGCAATATTTTGATACACGTCTTTGAAACTAAGCTTATGAGCTTTTTTATGATCAAATACCTACAATGTGATTGAAAAGAGCATTAACTTTTGTGGTCTTGGAAGCCAAGATTAAGCTATCGTGAACGCATAGCTTAGTCTTGGCTTGAAAAATTGCCAAGATTAGACTCCAAAAATGATGCTCTCTTGTAAAATGAATTACGGGCCCGAACACCTATATTTGTCTTGAATTAAATTGAATTTATCGAAAAAAATGAATTATCGAATTCGAATGAATTTAATTTGAATAAAACTAGTGACGTACTAAATATACCTACACATATAGTATATCACATTGTATCTGATGCTGAGTTGTTATTCTTCGCGTACCCCTATTGAAAAGTGAATATGAACCTTGCCGATTTAGATCTCTTATCAATAAAGTTGATATTATTCTGATATATAACACTTAAAAGCTATTTGCATTCGCTAACAAAAATTGAATTGAACCATTTTCTATACACCAGGTGCCATACGAATCTCTTCAACCTCTACCATCTGAACTTGCTAAACCGTGGCCGCTTCCGTTCCGTTATCAGAAGCGCATAGATCGAAGTCCTGAGAGGATCACTATCAGTGACTCAAAAAAATGCCGTAAAATGAACGGCAAGAGTAGATATCGTAATATGATAACTGAAATAAAGAAGGAAATCTACACGGATGATGAGATAATGTCGGAAAAGGGAGACGTTGCTTACCAATTAAAGCAATTCACATCAATTCAACATTACTATCCACCATCATATGAAGTTCTCGCGATGCCTTTCAGCGTCGAAAACTCGAATAATGACAACATTCGGCAGTCTCGTCGCAACAGTGTAAACTCAGCAGCAACTCATTTGACTACTGGAACCGATATTGTAAAACAAGAAACGAAAAAAGAAGACGACAACGATTTGGATTATGCTTCAACTGACAATTTTCCTTCTTATGGATATGAAGGATATCCAGAACCGTTTTATCACTATCCATACGATAGTGGAATTATGCCTCCGAACTTACATAATCCATTTTATTGCATGTACAATGGACAACCGTATCCAGCAGCACCAGGAGGATTGGTTCCCCATGGGGTTTATGTTCAGCCTACAATGTCTGGTTCGCAACCAGTACCTAATGCATTCTACCCTAGTGTAGCGGGAGCAATACCTCCACCGCCAGCCTTGCTCCCAGCATCATCTTCAGGCCAATCTCAAGGGGTAACACCATCGGTTCCAGGGAGAGTAAATTTTTCGGCGAATAGATCTATGATACCAACTGGTGAGGATTTGCCCAGTGATGTGTCAACTTTAAGATTCTTCTATAATTTGGGATATGAGTACTATAAGCATATGCAGAAAAGTGCATCAGGTTTGTTAAATTGTAATTTTTGTTAGCTTGCATGTGCGTGTAAATATTAATGATTTGAATGTTGGAGAACATACTAGCGACAATTACTGAAAATCCATTAAATGCTTTTGAATTTCTGTCTTCAAGAGCCAATAACGATAAAGAGGTGATAATTTCGTGAGCAGATACGCATTTTCCAAAATATGTAATATTTTGTATTATGCGAATAATGTATTTTTTCTTTGCATACTTTTCTAGAAGTTGGTACATCGAGCGATAAAAATGATGCCGTGAGCAAACTCGCGAATGATCTGCAATCTAATCTTAAATTGGATAAGGATAATTCGGGTACGAGCTCGGTAAGTTGGTGATTTTGTTGCAAATCAATATGAGTTAAAATCTTTTACTTGAAGATGAAGCCCAATGGACACCAATCCAATGGACACTATGGTAACCGGAAGTTTCCGTCGCGTTATTTTAATAATAAGCGAAATGACAAGCATATTAATCGAAGTTTAGGAGGTGGTAACAATGGGAATCGTTCTCATTCTGAAGTCAACACGAAGATGTTTCATCCTCCGGTCATAAAAAATAGCTCTTCAGTGCATTGTGCCTCTACTTCGATCACAACGGCCAACAATAAAGTGTCTGTTTCGAACGCAGCTACTAATAATAGTTCGGAACAAGCAATACAAGCCAGCCCTGCAGCCATTACATTAATGAGTGCAGATGGATGGAACAACGATGCCATGAACGTAGGTGACATTTTTTATGATATGTAGACTTGTTTGATTAAGGGTATTAATTTTGGAGCTTTAAAATGGCACTGAATATATTACAAGGCGAAAAACCCCTAATCCAATTGACTCATTCCTCGAAATTGGACTAAGTCTCTTGAAAAGTTGACTCTTCATAAAAATATTAAATTCGATTTGATCGTACATGTGGATAACTAGCAAAGTTGATCTTTTGGTTTATTTTAGAACTCGCCGTTATATAACGCACAGGCAGGACCTATGCCATACAATGGACCATGTATTCCAGTGTTTTCGGAGGGCGAAGCACAGCAGGGTATGTATGTTCCACCAGCGACAGTAATGACAATACCGTATGGAATGTATCCGCTGCCGCAACCACCGCATCAAGGTGCTCCATTCCAAGCGTATTTACCACCACCGAACGTGTCACCGATGGGAGTGCCACCACCGCCGCCTCCAGCAGCAGCCTTTTCAAACAACCCATTTATTAGTCCCGCAGCTGGGAACGAACAAGCACCGATCATTATGAACTCTGACACTGTCGATGGGGCATCATATACAATTATGAGCTATCCACCATACTTTTATTCACCAACAAACAACGGAAATGGGATGCCTACCAATGGAACTCCTGTTCAGCCGGTAAGCTAAGAAGCTCTTACAAGAAGCGAGATTTATTCAAGTAGCTGTCGATATGATTAAATATGCGTGTCTCAAAATGTAGACTTTTTAAATTGTAAATACAAATATTACAGACTTACTGGTATCCGGCGGCTCCGCCATATCCGACAAGCATTGCCACAACAGCATCGGCTAATAATACATCCGTAACCTCAGCTACCAGCATTGCATCGCGTTAACAGCACAATTCAGTTTTTAACGTTTTGAACAACTGTATTTTGGGCATCTACTTAAAATTAGAAAAAAGATCAACCGTGTTGGCTCCATCAACGATATGAGGTAGCAATCAAAGTAGGTGGACATTTAATGCGGTTTTTAATTTGAGTGTTCATGATTCTTAATTTAACTGAGGAAAAGATAGCAAATAAATGTTATTAATGAAAATATTGAAAATGGCATCTGCTTAGCGATAACAGTACCAAAATGGATTTGCATCTTAGAGCATTTGGATTTCAATTGAATGTAAAGTGTCTTATTAGTATGGCAGCTTTTGAAAAATATCGCATCTAGTGCTTCAATACTTTAGCATGCCTGCTTAAACTGAAAATAATCTGAAACTCAAACCTACACTATGGTGGTAGCGGAATTCGATGTCTGATACGCATCGTCATAGCCCAATCTTCGTTAAATAGGATTAAGTATAGGGGGAAAAAAGGTGCAAGATATATTAGATTTTAGTATATTTAAAACAAACAGCCCCTTATAAGTCACAAAGTAACTGAGTTCCCGACCCACTCTTTTGAATCACTCCTACCATTTAGCTAAGTATGCTTGCTTCGTATTTTGAAAATGAACCGTTTCTATTCTTCCATTCTACAGTATCATAGCAATTGCAGCTATTCCATTTTTAGCAAAAAAACATGCATGCTTTATGACTGACATACTAAATATAAAAAGTCGCAATATATATCTGTGTCTATTAAATATTTTGTTCCCCCACAATTCCCAGAACTAATTACAATTTACAAGCTGCAACTTATAAACAGGATATGGGAGCTCATGGGAAAATAGGACAATAAACGAAATATTTCATTAAATGGTCTTCTTTTTTAGGCTCCTGTTGGCAAGGTCTGACCTGGTTTCTCAGTCAACCTCTGAGCCTGGGTTGCAAGACGTCAGACTTCTGTTCGAAGAGTGTCGGTTTTGATGTTTAGTTGTTTTGGGAAACATCGGTACTGTTGGGTAACATCGATACTGTTGGGTACGAAATCAGATTCGTTATATTAGTTCGAATGTGTAGTCACTAAATTGATTCCGTTGCTATCTATGGTAAGTAGGCAGGCTATTAAAGGAGTTGCGCAAATCTTTATAGAACAAGTGCTCAGATCTGGACCAGGAGACCTACACGGCCAACTTAATGGCTACGAAATGGAACTAAGAGAGTTTTCTGAGATCTGCGTCGATTTATTAGGACGGAGATGGTAATGTCAAACTGGAGTCGTCCCCGATCAGATTTTATTCTGTCGCTACCGCGTCAGAAGACGGCTAGGTTCAGAATGCCAAGATTAGCAGCCTAGTGTGTGATCAAACTGGGATCAGAAAGTAGCCCGTGGCTATATTTTAATGAAATTTACACACATGGACCGTATTGCAAACAAAGTTTTGTAGGATTTTGTTTAGAATGTTAGAAAAGGGTTGCCAGTTATGGTATTCATCATTTTTCACTAAGAAATACGACCATAACATTTTAAAATTGTAAAGATCTTCCAGTGAAAGCAAACACCAAGCGTTTCCATTTCGCTAATTTCGAAATTTAGTTGGTCGGCAACCCTTAAACTCTTTTTACACTTATAATAAAAACGAAATTCAAAGAGTGGTTTGATATACTTTTGGCTGTTGTGCTAGCATAGCGCTGCCAGCACGAAGCATTTTTTTTTTCATTTTCATACCAACACTATCATAAAATTTTCTCACGTTAGGCAGTTAGGGACATAAACGAAATTCACAGAATAGGTTGATTTTGACGTGAATGGTATGATTTTTTGGTTGCACTGACTGTTACTGCAATCAAATTTTCATATGATAAACATCCATGATAAACTTTAAAACTCCGATGCAGATGCAAGACGTAGGACGTGCTATACGGCTACAACTTCCATCAAGATCCTCATCTCAGTTTAGCTGTGGGTTAATTTGAGCCGTTCTGTTATTATTTTGAGATCGTTCTTCCATGTGAAGGAATATATTTAGAGTTACTTCGAACGGCTCTCTCCTTCCGCTTCTTTAAAAGTAATGGTTATTTCTTTAGTTTAAAAATAAAACTAGGAATTTTAAGCTATTCTTTGTTAATTTTATATTAAATGTAAAAAATGTCACGAAAACATGTTCCGAAATCTCAACAATTATAATATGTATTCATAATGTTTTCATAACGAATGCCATGGAACACGAATGCCATTTTTTTATAGCTTAACTTTCTTCATTGGCAATCCGGTCGCACCAACATTTGTAATTTTAAAAGTGGCACCTGCCGGATATGGTTTGTCTTCAAAGGACGCAGTAGTGACAAACATGATGTCAAGATTGGGACCTCCAAATGCACAAGAAGTCACTCGCTCACATGGAAGTTCAAACGAATCGATAGTTTTTCCGTCACTGAAAACCAAATTAAGTCTGTAATATTATTTGGGTATTAAAAAATAATTACCTTGGATCTATTTTGAGTACTTTAGAGCCACCCCATGTTGCGACGTACAAGAAGCCTTCACTGTCGATAGTCATGCCATCAGGACGAAACACTGGTGGTTTTCCATCAACATGAAAGTCAACTAAAATCCTGCTTTCAGCTGAGAAAAAATTGAAGTGCTTTTATAGACTGTTAAATTCAATCAATCCAATAACAATGATTAGAATATGTTTTTCTCTCTCACCTATAGTACCTTTCTGGAGATCATAGTTGAACTCACGTACTCGAATATCTGATGAATCAATATAGTACATTTTCCCGGTTTTCTCATTCCATGCTAATCCATTTGAAATTGCAACGTTGCTGCGCAGAAGAGTAACATTATTTTCCTTAGAAAACAAATATAAATTTCCAATACGCTCTTCAAGCGGTGCATCATGGTTGTCTTTTTGCATTGTGCCGGCGATGAGACGGCCAGTAGGATCTGCTTTGCCATCATTTAAGCGATTTCCTTTTAGTTCGTCCTCTGTGTCTACTTCGGAAACGATTCTCTCAACTTTGGCAGTAGTGGACAAGCCATTCCATTCTATGATCGCAACGCGATGACCAATACCTACTGCAAATTTATTTTTCTCGCCGTCGATAGGAATAATGAATGAGGCGCCGTCTTCATTTGCTACAATAAAACAAAATAATACTAAATTTTAAGAACATAAACATTTTTGAATATTATTTTCATCGAATCAAACTGGATTTGCAATATTCTGAAATCTCTTGTGACTTCAATGATCATGTAGATTATCCGAATGATATAAATATGCAATTGAAATAACTCACTGATATTAGCGCTGTAGGTTTTGTTGTCTTCAAGTGAATATCGACGAATACTGCCTCCCAAGATATCGACATAATATAGACTCTGCGTTTCTCCGTCCCAGTGAGGGCCTTCACCTAGGATATTAATTGGCCCCGGTAACTGTTCGACTTGATATGTTGCCTGTAAAGAAATGTGTATCAAAACGGCTAGACTTCGTTAAAGAATTTGATGGTGGAAATGAATATGCATGCATAATGACTAGGTGATTATGATTTCGTCGCACACAAATTTTAAGGCAACTTACAGCATGGGCAATAGACAATGAAATAAATATCAAAATCGGAGTAAATACCATTTTGGCGTGAAATAATCAACGGACACTGATTCTCCAGACACTTGTTGCTTGCCTTGAGACCAAATTGTTTCTTTTGGCTGAAGACTTACATAAAGTGTAGGTCAAAATACTAAGAGATTAAAGGCGGCTGGAGATTGTGGTGTCTAATATTAACCATGCGGTTGTGAAACTCTTAAGAAGTTTGGTGCGCTCATTTATTTAACACTATGTTCGTTAAGAGCATGTAGTTTCTCTTCACAGCGACTGCATATCGTCTCAATGTCCAATGTCTTGAATACAACCACAACGCAAGTTGCTTTACCATAGCTTTTCAGTTGGAACACAGATTTATTACTCGTGAGATCCATGTGAATTGAAGTGGCAAAGCTGTAGCAACTTTGCTTTTCAATTTTTCTTATGCCATGTAAATCTCGATAACTTAAGCATGCTTTTAATTTTCTTTACTTGGCATGCGTTATTTCCAATAAAAAATTGATTACGCTCGGTAAAAACATTTTAATATTAAATAAATTTATAGCTGCACTTAGGTACTTATTCAGAGTTTTTTATGTATTCACTAATATATAAGAAACAGTTAAATTTTGGGCCGTGAATACCTTCAATCGTAGCATATAAGCACGTTTGGAACAATAACGGACAGGAATGAAATGAAAAAATAAAATCAGTATTCAATATTTAGGAAACTAGAAGTTTCTTTGCGCTTTAAATATACACCTGCATGTTAGTTTTTTTCCAGAAAACTACGGCCAACGTATATATAGATACAAACCGACTATGAGCTGTGGTCGTGGCACAACAGGGCTATATAAGAATTGACTTTAGGGATGCGTCATCTCGGCGGTTTTTCAATTATCTGTTGATATCTTGAATTCTTTCAATCCTATCTTCGCTGCGAGTAATGCGATTGCAATGAAAATATCCCTCCTTAGCTACATAATAACTGGCAAAGCTAGTTTGTGGTTAATGATGTATTTAGAGACTACAAACGGAGATGCAAGCGAAGGTTATATAAGTCCCAAAAAAATATTTCTCAGCAGGGAACCTAAAATATTCTAGTTCTTATTAAAACAACCTATAGATACATTTTTATAAAAGCATATACAAAATTTTAAAAAAAATTCTACGGTAAAAATCGATATAAAAATGTAATTTTAGTATTTACAGTTTAATTCTTGGCTGTTTATTTGCAGAATTATTTATTTCACCATTAAATAAATTATTTCTATTTACCGACGTAGAAAACTCTTTTCAATGGAAATCAAACTGAAAAAAACCAACCAACGACTACGAGGAACTGGGTTCGTTTGGAGCTAGTGAAGTGATTCACCTTTACTCCACTTTTCTCTGTGAGCGGTCTTGCGCTCAGTTATGAATCTTGCCTACATTGGGTACTGTTCAAATGGTTTACACTAGCTAGTAATTTTTGAGGTGTGGGTATTTTTCGTGTGCCCTGGTCGGGAATCAGAATATCCATGGGATAAGTCGGTCTACTTTGACGAAGAGTAAAGCTTTGTTGCGTATCTATTTTTGTACTGTTCGATCCTAAAGTCTTTATGTATGTCCACGTTTCTAATATACCATAGAATTCAGAAAATTCTCCGCAGTGTGAGGTTTTGGCTGGTTTGTAGGTACTGTTTGTTTGTCTTTGAGGTTTGTCCGAATGCAAGACTTCCGTATAGTAATGACGGTCTTATTATTTGTTTGTATATTAGTAATCTGTTGATTTTGTTTGGTTTTTTTTTGGGATTTAATGAGAGGGGAAAAGGGCATGAAGGAGTCTATTCCAGGTGCTGTGTTGGTTTTGTATGTGTGTCGACCAAGTTAGTCGATCGTCAAAAATGAGTTCTAAGTACTTGGCCGTCCGTTGTCATTCAATCTGTTGTTCATTTTCGTTGTGTCTGTCTCCTCTTCCGCGTAATGAAGATTGTCTGGATTTTGTCTAAGTGGATCTTAATCTTCTATTTGTCAAAGTACCCTAGAAGCGTATAAATTGAGAGTTTCAGAGAAAGGAGAACGCGCTCAGCCAATTTAGCTATTGATGATAGGAGGCTGATTAGCCTCCACTTCTGGGGGAATGTTAAGTTTTTACCAGGTTTCGGTAAAACGATAATGATGACTGCTCTTTTACATGCATCTAGGTACTTCCTCAAACGGAGTATGGCGTTGATTATGTCCGTGGTTTGTAGTATGTTGTCTGGTGTCAAGTTCAACCTATAGTAGAGGTATAGATATACCGATAGTCGGCAAAATTGATAGCTATCTTTTTGATAGCTTGTCATCGGACTATCGATAGCATTCGATATTTTAAAAAGAGGTGAAAACAAGGCAATAATCGGACTTAGTTAATTTTCTGTGAGATGATTTTGCTGATATTTAGACAATATTATTGACTCTTAATTTATTAATAAAAAACAATGCGCTGAAACTAATATTAATGAACAGTCAATTATTGTTGTGCTAAGCTATATACGTTTAAGTGTGTATCAATCAAAGATTGGACAAGGAATAAGCTTAAAAATCAAGAAAAGAATAAAAATAAAATAATCTACAAACATTCAAAAATTGAATTTGCAGTTGCTTGTTGGGCTTACAGAATTCGAGCTATGGTCAGCCTTAGGCCATATAATAAACTATCATGTGACTGATGTTTCAGAAAAATAACTTGCTTTGCTGGTATATTTTCTTTCTACTTTCCTGTAACTAAAACTGCTCGAATTTAACAGATGTGAAAGTTATTGGAAACAATATTATTAGACTTTCTATCAAACACTATAAAACAATAGAAATTTACAACGGAATTGAATCAACGGCGTTAGAGTAAATTTTCTCAAATATGAAACCTACTATTATGATAAAATAAATTTTCAATCAAGGACAACTCCAATTTATATGTAGCAACTCGGATATTGATACAAAAATAAAAAAATCAAGTCACTGCGAGACTGAATTTTTCGAAAAGGTTAGCGAAACTTAAATCAAATAATCCTGAACATTAAAAAAAACCATTCAAATCGGGCCTGGGATCTGATATAGTTTGGAAAAATAAACCTGTTAAAAGAATCTCACCTTAGAACTAAGAACGTGAGAACCTAATGGTATTAATAAATTTGAATATAAATGGTGTATAAAGTTTGATTAGTTCCTGCTTCGTACGGCGTAATAAAGTGCATCTGCCTCGTCTACCTCCTCTTCCAACTTTCTTTTTACCTTCTTACACTACGAGCATTTTCTGAAGCATTTTTTTAAAAATTATCTTTTAAACTTGTTGCGAATCTGAAGACAGCCGAGCCGTCATCAGTGCAACATTTTATTTGTTAGATTTTCGTTTTCTTGCCTTGCGTGCCTTATCGCATCCGACTAGCTCAGTCCGGTGTGGGTTTGCGGGCAGAAAGATCTACGTGCTTCGGCACGCAGACGACACAACATTTAGAACCTGATACAAATCATAAACAGAACGGAAAAGTGGAAGGAAAAGGAAGAATTTCCGTAGGAATCATAAATCAAAAAACTTTACTCATAATTCATTGTCTTTGTATGTATTTCATACACCAAAATTAAAAGTTTGAAATAAAATGAAAATTAGGGACAATAAAAGGATGAAGAATAAATCATACGAAATTAAAATAGGATTCTTTCCTATTTTAACACCAAAATTAAATTTGTAACGAAAAAATGAAATAATGAAAAAATAACTACTTAAAAATTTGGGTGGTCAATTTTCGACCCAATCCCGGCTGGGATTAGTTAACACCAATCATAACAATGTTTATAATAAATAATATCTTAACTTATCGAATACTAAGAAAATTAATAATAAAGAAATATAACACAAAATATTTGATTAAAGATATAAAATAATAGCAGGAGTAATGCCAAATTAAATATTCCAATAAGAAAAAGATAAAAATCAAATGTTAGATCACAATTCCCACACCAATATTAATGTAAATGAAATGAAACGGAGATTTTTTTCTTTCTTTCAAGTCTTCTTTCAAGTCTTCTTTCAAGTCTTTTCTTTCTTGTCACGCCTAGCCTGTTATGCAGGTCTGATGGAGTGGACGAGCAACATCTCGGAAACGCTGAAGATACTCGTAGACACTCACTTTCCGGGCTGTTTGGATGACTCCACCCCTTTAACTCGTGTGCAGGCGTCTGATCTGCATGACATCGAAGGCATTGGCGAAGTTGTCACCAGGCAGAGGCTTGTCTGGGTAATTGACACCTTCAAGCCCTTCAAGTCTCCAGGTCCGGATGGAATTCTGCCGGTCATGCTTCAAAAAACAGGTATGCTTGCTGTTTCCTGGCTAACACAAATTTACAAAGGTTGCCTAGTGCTAAGCCATGTACCTGCAGCCTGGAGGACCGCTAAGGTTGTATTTATACCCAAGGCAGGTAAAGTCAACCACTCGTATCCGAAGGACTACAGACCAATTAGCCTGACTTCCTTCCTCCTTAAAGTTTTCGAAAGATTACTTGATCTTCACATCAAACAAAGACTTGGTACTCAAACTCTATCGAGAGCCCAAAATGCGTATATGAAAGGAAAATCTGTTGAAACGGCTCTCCATAGGGTAGTCCTCAAAATTGAAAGGGCACTCCATTATAAAGAATACGCCTTGGGAGCCTTTCTAGATATTGAAGGCGCCTTCAATAATGTGCACACAACAGGTATTATGGAGAGCCTCCACGCACACAACACTCACGCCGCTATTTGTAGCTTCATAGGCAACATGCTTAACCACAGGCTCATATCAGCGGAGTGGTCCGGTGCGCAAATTACAAGAAAAGTCTGCAGAGGCACTCCGCGGGGAGGGGTCCTATCTCCTCTCTTGTGGAACCTTGTAACAAACTCAACTCTGGAAAAGTTGGAAAGCAAGGGACTCACGGTTGTGGCCTACGCTGAAGACATTGCAATTTTAGTCTCGGGTAGGTTTCCACATACCCTTGCTCAGCTCATCGAGTACTCTCAAGGACTGGTTGAGGAGTGGGCGAATACCGTGGGTCTTGGCATTAACCCCAATAAGACGGATATTGTGTTCTTCACCAGGAAGTATAAAACCCCGGATTTAGACCATATCATGCTGGGCGGCTCCAGGTTAGGTCTCAAGTTACAAACTAAGTACTTGGGTCTTATTCTGGACAGCAAGCTCACATGGAATGCGAATTTAGAGGAAAGAGTTAAGCGGGCAAGCAACGCGATTTATACCAGCAAGAGAGTGCTGGGTAAAACGTGGGGTCTAAGTCCTGCTTTAACGCACTGGATCTACTTGGCGATAGCTAGGCCGATCCTTGTTTACGGATGCTTGGTCTGGTGGCCAGCAGTGAATAAAAGCACTTTTGCTACCATGGCGAATAGAGTTCAGCAGTTGGCGGCCCTCTGCACTACAGGTGCCCTAGCCTCGACTCCTTCGTCTGCTCTGAACGTCCTGCTTCATCTCCCCCCGCTTGATCTCTTTATTAGAGGCACTGCCGCAAAGGCTGCTGTCAGGCTTAGGGAATCAGGGCACTTCGAGCCAGGATCCTTTGGCCACAGCAGTGTTGAACGGGGTTACGCAGGAAGCACTGACTACCTGGTTCCCACTCTGTGCTTTGAGCGGGGATATCGAGCGACTGTGGGAGATGGACAAGAATGGAATCGACAAATGTGTCCTGCAGCTCTTAGCATCTACACTGACGGCTCGAAGACAGCTGCAGGATTGGGTGCTGCAGTATATTCTGCAGATGCAGCTACGGAAGCAGCTTTCAGGCTTCCGAATCACAGTAGTATTTTCCAGGCGGAGGTGTTTGCGATACGTAAAGCCGCAGACTTCATATACGCCAAAGATACTACTAGCAAAGTACTAAACATCTTTACGGACAGTCAAGCGGCGGTAAAAGCACTGCTGTCTCACACATACAAATCGAAGTGTGTATTCGATTGCATTCAGGCCCTGAACAGACTGGGTAACAGCAGAAGAGTCAGAATCTTCTGGGTTCCCGGTCATAAGGGTATTGATGGGAATGAAAAGGCGGATGCGTTAGCCAAGTATGGGGCTAGTCTTCCCCTTTTGGAAGCGGTTAACATCCTTACTCCTATCCAGGCGATTAAGTACTCAATCGACTCCAAAATGATGCAGGGAGCGACGCGTAGATGGGGTGCAACTCAGACCTGCAAAGTAACCAAAATCATGTGGGAGTCATACAATCTCGCATCGACCAAGTACCTCCTCGAGTTAGCGCGGATTGACTGCAAACGACTCGTTGGTATCATTACTGGTCACTGTCTTGTAGCAGCAAATGCTATGAAAATGGGACTCCTAACGAGCGACACCTGTAGAAGGTGTCAAGAGCCGGGGGTGTCAGAAACTATCCAGCATCTCCTGTGTCACTGCCCGGCACTGGGGAAAACCAGACTGCGATACTTCAGTGAGCCCCGGCTGGTGGATCTCTCGCACGTGGCAGAGCAAAAGCTGAAGGACATCCTTCAGTTCGCGAAAAAGTCCGGAGCCTTTGATGGCCGCTTGGACTGAATTCCTTTCTCAAGGTCCATTTATCTGGTATCACTACGGACCGGTAGGTCTATGTGTGGCCATGTGCCAGCCAGTACAACCTAACCTAACCTTTCAAAACAAAAAAAAAACATGAATTCCATAACGAAAGGTATTCGTTTAAAGCTAACTAGATTGAAATTATACACAATTCAATCTTATCATTTGAAACATTTGACTCTCGAAACCAACGATTAAAACTTTAACGTGGAATAAAACAAAAATACAAAAAAAATTAATTGATTCCTTTTTTCTTTCCGTTTCATTGATGGATGTTGTGTTAGCACTCAATTTCTAAGGTACTTATTGGTTCTGGGACATCGGGTCGTAGATGATGGCTGATGATCATGAGTAACCAGATAGCATCACAAATGCGATAGCGCCAAATTAATTCTTCTCGTAGTCAGGACACTCCAAAAGATAGGATTTCCTTCGTCACTGTGACAAAGCTTTCCTTTTTGAGACCGTTCCAAATTTCCACCCTTGGTCACTTCGACAAATTAAATTCGCTCCAAACGTTTTTCCCTCCAACAGCACAACTTAATTTTGCTCTCAACTACCACTCGAGTTTTCATTACAAACAAAAAATTTCCTTTAGTACTTTTTCACAATTCAAATTCAAACGAAAAATATCCGTGTTAAAAAAAACATTTACCCTCACGGCCTCTTCTTTCTTTCTTCACGTTCAAAATTCTATCTTTACAAAAATTTTCACTATTCTGCTTTGTTTTCGAGAACCTACGGCGACAGTCACCGCTGCCGCCGCAAGCTCAATCTCAAACCCAACTGCCAAACCGTCAGCATCTCCCAGCCTTCCTTGCATTCCGCCACGCACCGTTTCTCACCAGCAGTTATCAGCTGTGCACCTGTTGCACAGCACACGCAGCCAGCACCCGATATTTCTAGTTTCGCTGGTTTAATAACGCAGCTGATAAAAGTTTTGCTTGAAATTGTTTTTTAAAATCAAGTGACTCTCAAGAAATATGAACTATTTTTGCAGTTATGGAAATTGGTATTGGTATGGTAATTTTCAAAATATTCATGGAGCTTCTGAAACTCCTTGTTAAAACTATTAATTTTCTTTGGAGTATTTTTAATGTCAAAACTTTGCCTTTGAAATACATCAAGCAAGATATTACCTATTGCAAATACTTTTGATGAACATTTGAATAATAAAACAAATGAACTCTTTATTTTTAAACAATGAATGTAAATTCATGGACCACTGACAACTAAATTCAACCGTTTGTAAGCTAGGCAGAATAAACGATTGATACAGAACTATAATTATTCTAAATCGTCCTTACATTCATCAGCTTCATGTACGCATCGTTTCAATTTACAGCGAGAAAACAAATCAACGCTTACAAACTCATCGTGTGCCAACAATATTAACGATGAGGTGCCATCCCATTGCATAATTTCTCGCATCAAAATCCATCATAGCAGTGCACTGCACTCTTCTGAAACAACTGGGCAAATCTATTTGTAATAAGCAGCGAAGTTTCAATGAAGTGATCCACGAATTTTTTTTATTGAAATGTTGCCGTTTATTTTCATCTACAATCTTAATATAGGTAGTTGTAAAAACATTTTAATTTTTTAATTTATTATAGTGGAAGTAAGAAAAAAGCAGCAACTCGCATAAGCTAATGCTTGAGTGCAAGAGCTGCAACTGTTGGATAATATATAATCTTCGTTCACATTAGTATAATTAGTTTATTAATATGTACAAAGAATTCTTAGTTCGCCTGTATTGCAGCTTTATTATCAGTTTTAGTATAGTAGGAAATTATTTCAAAATCTATTATTATGTAAATCATCTATGAAGTGTCTTAAATAACAGAGAAAAAGTGATGAAAAAGAAAAGCAATAAGGACAAATAAGAGAGAAAAGTATAGATCATTATGCATCTAAATGGTTGAACACATCTCTATTGTTGAGTAGAAAGATCTTAAACTTAAGTTTATAATTGAAGTATTTGATTCATTTGTAACATTAATTGGGAGCATATTAAACACCTTAGGGTCTACGATACTATTATGTCGACAAGTTAACTCCTTTTTATAACTAATGATAGAAAGTTTCCCAGTTTTAAAAGCACGTATATTGTAACTTGACAAGACTATAGGAAGATTATTGAGATTCCTAGAGGTGAATTTCAGTACATTGAAGTTTTCTAACTGTCTTTATGACGTCACGTAAAAATGAGATAAAGTTTCCGAAGTAGATGATTATTTTGACCTTTTTATGCATATTTTTACTACAGATGATTGTATATTAGTAAGTAAGCGAAGATTTACTGTAAAGGCACTACCCCAAATGATGACTGCGTATTGGATAACTGATTGTACTTAGGTAAAATAAATCTTTCTCATCATCTGAATATCAAAGTGATTCCGCAGCTTAGTAAACGGTTAATAATTTTTCTATTTAATTGTTTTGACAAGAGATGCACCACACATTGCATCTCATGAAAGTTTATTATCAATTATTACTCCCTGTTACTTTGTTTCAGAAACCTCCTTAAGAGTTTTATCATGTAAAGATAGATGGGTGATAGCCCTTGAACTATTTTTGAGGCATCCAAATTTCATAGAAAATGATTTTTTTTTTGAATTTATGACTAATTTTTTTTATCGCAAATCCAATGACGCACTTTCATTATAGTATTATTAGCTCAGTTCGTAACTGTTTCCCAATTTTTATTCTTAAACACTAAAGCCGTATCATCAGCGAATGATACTATTTTGCAATACATTGCAGAGGCCATTTATATATATTTGGAAGAGAACAGGTCCTAAGACAGTACCCTGTGGTATATCATGTTTCAATATTCTTTCATTACTATTTTTTCCATTAACGACCACCTGTTTCTGTTTTAAGAGATAAGTTTGCAATACCTAATTCCCGTATTTTTCTTAACAGTGTAGAGTGACAAACTGTATCAAACGCCGTCTTTAAATCAAGGGAAATTACCAATACTTCTTCGCCCACGTCTAGTGAATGGTAAATAGATTTTGATATATCTGAAATAGTAATTTTATTTAAATTTATATTGGTTCTGCGCAATATTGTTTTCTTCCAAATAAAACACTATTTTATGTTTTAGACATTTTTGAAGAATTTGTGAAATGGTAGAAATAACAAATATAGGCCTATAATTTGTTCTTTTCCGTTTATGTAGTGGGTATACCAAAGAAGTTTTTCAGCTGCTCTGGCAAGACATCACTTTTGCTACATAAATTGAATAAGCGATACAATGGGATCACAAGTATTTCTGACATATGCCACATTCCACCTGCTTTAGGTTTCAGCTTCCTAATATGAAAGGCAATTTCCTCTTCACTTATGCTATTAAAACGACATTGTACTATGATAAGCGGAACAACAACTTCTGCTCTAGCTGTGTTGTTACTATACACCGAATTTGACAGTATTTCATCTACACTAAAAAAGTATTCATTAAACTCGCTTGCCATTAGGAAGCTATCAGTTAGTTATGTTATAAGCTGATAGCTTTTATCTGTGATTTGTTTTATTACTATCATTTTATCATATTTTTCGTAAACTATTTCTTTCGTAAGTTTCCAGAATTTTCAAGGATCATTAGAGCAATTTTGTAGATCATTTGAGTAGTATGACCCTCTTATTTTTGCTCACTAAAAGAGTGATATAGTTTCTAAACTTATTATAATGAGCTAATAATCTTGTACATGGGATATTTTCTAATTAAATATGCCAGTTTATCACGGTGTCTGATTGAATTCGATAGACCTGGAGTAATCCAGGACTTGTTTTCTTTGCTTTGATTTAATTTCGACCATTTTGGTGGCTTGCTGAATCGAATTATGAAGGTTTGGAAAATATCCATTTTATCACAATGAAAAATATCTTCGCAGACAAAAATAGCAAGATATGATTTTACAGCTAGAAACTTAATAGTGAGAAGAGTATTATGATTACTAGTATTTAGAATAGGTGAGGCGTCCCTATTATTACTATCTAGTATGGACGCGGCAGTTGCAGAATGATCTGTGATTTCAGTTTGGATAATTCTTGGTTTCCAATATAACGCAGGATGCAATTTTGCACAAATATGGTCTATACAAGATTAAGATACAGGTTTTGTTATTCTTTTTAAAATATCATTAAAACCAACCATGTGTAAAACTTCAAGATAGTGATTTAATGATTTCTATATATAATGATTTCTTAACGAGGATGTATTAATATCTCCAATAGTAATATGATTTTTTGTACCAGGGAAATCAGAAAGGAAATCATGCAAAGAACGGGTAAAAAAGATTGGAATTAAACTAGGTGATCTATATATACAGGTGATAAAATATTCTACATTCATAAATTCTAATTTAATGTTTTGGTGTTAGCTTCAGATATTGACATCAAATGAAAGATAACACATCAAATGAAAGTATGTCTAAATTGGACTTTCTGAATCATGTTAAATCCATCAATATTATAACAATCTGTCTGAGTTAGCAAAGTCTCTGTAAGAACAATAACATCAAACTGAACCGAACAATCCTGTAATAAACTCATCAATTCATCGAAGTGTTTAGGAATACTTCTAATGTTCATATGGAAAATTTTTTAACGCTGATTCGCTAGGAAAAAAAAGTAGCTTCATCAACACGTAAGTTTTCGATAAAAATAGCTTTTTCTTTAGTTACTTCATTTACTAAGTAAGCCATTTGAGTACATATCAAATTGATAAAAAATAACTAGTTTTACAAGATTCAAATGTAACTAATGCAAATTGGCTAGTTCTAGACTGTTTAGCAAACGATTCGCTTTACAGGTTTCCGTTTTTTGTAATGCACAAATTAGACATGGGTAACGCAGCAAATTTTGAGGCGCTGATATACCTGATACTGGCTCCAGCAGTGGTATCAACGAATTGCGCTGATTCCATTGCGCTGTGATACCACGATCAAATTCGCCTTGCGTTTCTTGGACTCACATTCGGCGCTGGCAGAATTAGGCCAATGACAAACACAGCGTTTCTTGCGAGGCGTTTCCGGAGAGGAAAACCGAGTCGGTATAGTTTAGCATTGTGATGACACACACCGCGGTGCGAACCGCCTCTCGGTTTCGGAACTGAGTCGGTAGACGAGAGAAATGACCCACCGACTCGTTTTTCGAGCGTTTTTCGATTTGTTCATTGCTGCGTAGTCCGATCGAGCTAAAATTTTCTGGATGCATTGATGAATGCATGGGATATGGGAAGGAAAATCTGATAAGAAAATTGATTTTTGAAGAATGGCTAGGGTACAGTAATGGAAAATGAAACATTTGTGGGCACTTAGTTTCTAAAAGTAGGCAATTACAGATTTTCAAAGTAAATTGGTATTAGAATCACTTTGCCCAAAGTTCATATGCATATATGTATATACTTACATATATATGTATATACATACTTACATATATATGTATATACATATATATATATATATATATATATATATATATATATATATATATATATATATATATATATATATATATATATATATATATATATATATATATATATACATATATATATATATATATATATATATATATATATATATATATATATACACATATATATATATATATATATATATATATATATATATATATATATATATATATATATATATATATATATATATATATACATGTGTATGTATGCACGACTACTTTTTTCACAAGCATCTATATGATAAAATAAAATGAAAAGTCGAACTCGTTTCCTTTATTTCTACCAATTTATTTTTCAAAAATCCGTATACCAGTATTTCGGCTATCACTTATAGCCTTCTTCAGCGATGTTTCTTCGACTTGTTTCGACTTGTTTCAGCGATGTTTCTTCGAGTCGAAGAAACATCGCTGAAGAAGGCTATAAGTGATAGCCGAAATACTGGTATACGCATTTTTGAAAAATAAATTGGTAGAAATAAAGGAAACGAGTTCGACTTTTCATTTTATTGTATAATTTCTACCTATTTGTTCATCTATATGATACTCCGACGTGATTTGTAACTGAACCGACTCGATAAACGCTTCTGAAAACCGCTCTGTGTGTTAGCCGACGCGCCAAACCGAAGCGTTAAACGTCTCGGTGAAACCGAAATGTCTGTCATTGGCCTTATGGTGATACCATAGCGCTATGATACCATGATCGCATTCGCTTTTCATAATGTTTGCTTTGCGGTTCTTGCTTGAAGTACACATGCAGCCTGCTAAACGCAAGCGGCGAGCCGGTAGGCTATGTAACGATTAAGGTATCTTTCCAAACGTGCGTACGTATATTGCTTTGCATCAAACAAGTATACTCATATCGTTGCACCGCGCCGTAACATAGCGCCAATCCAAATGGTGTTGGCATTGCAAAGCGACAGTGCCAGCGCCATTGATACCAAAGTGCGTTACTGCGCTACTGATACCGACAATCGGTATCAGCGCAGTGGTATCATGGGTAGTGCTTCAACGCAATTGCGCGACGCAACGCTGCGTTACACATGTCTAACACAAATCACTGACTTCGTGAATCTGAGCGTAAATCTGATCCTTTTGTTTTTCAACCATAAAAGTTCTTGAAGTTCTAAGTCTCCTTTGCTTTTTTTTGCTGTTGAGTTCATTCATATTTTTAGTTATATTTTAAAGCTACACTACACACAAATCTTACCAACTAGAAACTACCGTAACGTCTGTCTGACCATCGCCTGAAATATACTGCGAATTAAGCGCTTTATCACTAATTTTCTACATTGGTCCAGTGAAATCCAACATCTAAAAGGCGAACTTTGGAAAAATTAGATAAAAAAAGATGAATTTTGGTGTGAACCATGGTATTGGCGTGTTGAACAAAATGTCAAAAGTCTCCATCGATCCGAGTTCTGCGCCACTTTTTATACGAGGTCAAAGGTCACCAATAGTGACCTTTCCTAAATATCTCAGGAACGGTTACGTCTCCACAAAAACAATGTATGATGAATTCGTAGCTTAATAAATTTCAAACAAAAAAGATTATGGAACTTTTTCCAGCAATTATAACCGTTTTTGAGATATATTGGTCTAAACATTTGTTACTAACAGCATCGTCTTTCTCAACGGCATGTTGATATTATCCGATTTTGATTACCACTTGGCATGTTTGTGAGTTTATTTTTATATATTTAAGAGGCGCATCAAAAAAACATGTAAATAAACTTATCTACCATATTCCAGGGTAGATGGAAAAGTGTGCCAACATGCCAAGTCGTAATCAAAATCGGATAATATTAACATGCCGTGAGAAAGAGGATGCTGGTAGTAGCAAATGTTTTCGCCAATATATAAATATCACGATACCTTAGGCATATCTTAGGCCCAACTCTCTACTTCCTACATGTTCAATGCATTAATAACCTCGAGTTGAGTACAAATTATATTATTTATTCAGATGTTACACCTTTCCTTAATGCCAGCCAAGACCGAAGATGCAGATGAATTAGAGCGAATGCTTAACGATGACTTATAAAGCATTAAATCAGGTTTCATGTTATCAAATTGAAGATTAATGTAGGAAAAAACGCATTACTTTAATTTCCATCAAAAAAAGAAACAAATGTAGTATCGGTAATTATTTCTATTTTAATAGTCAACATATTCATAAAGTTGAAAAAATTAAATATCTAGGCCTGTTGATAGATGATAAGCTTTCTTGATTGTTAAATCTAAAATTTGGCCAGTTATTGGTTTTCTTAGGCGCAGTTAACATCTCAACTTAACATTCCGAAATACGGTATTCTCTTCGGTCACCTATGGGATATTAAATTGGAGCCAGACGACTTGCTGAAATATCAATATGCTGACTACGAGACTTAGTAAAGCGATAACAGCCCACTATCTAAATGTAAGAACGACTACCAATCAGCTTTCAACCATAACTAAAAAGATTTCCCTTTCGCAAATTATTATTCTAGAGAAGATAAAGGCTATGCATAGTTTTCCACAAAAAAAAATAACTTCTTTATTATTGAGAATAATCAGCTGTATAATTACGGGACCCATAATCCTAGCATACTTCCCATTAGAACAAATAGAGTTCTAAATAACCCAACCGTTTCAGCGATTTACTTGTACGCCGATTTGCCGGAAATTTTCATTACTTTGAAAAGGAGAGCTAAACATTTTTAAGTAATTTTGATGTCAATAATTCTTTGTTTGAACTTCGGCTAGAAAAGATTCCTTCTGGTGAAAAAAGTGTATTTGCCGAATTCAGATATCTGTAAAACGGGTTGCAAATGAAATTACTTTTACTATAACATAGTGCATGGTTTCTGCCAGCTAGCTCAGCCCAGTGTGGAACTACGTGGCAAGGCACGTACATAAAAACAACTCTTAAACATGGACGACATACATTTAGAAGGAAGAAAAAGTAATAGGGAAAGAGGTCTTGTCCCTATGGCAATCCAATGGGTTGTTCTTCGTTCCTTAGTACATCACCATGTGTTTCAACCAATAAGAGAAAAACAACCAGAGATTAATTTAACAATTGAATTTAATAAAACTATACCAAAAGAATAAATTAATTTAATGCTTCGAATAATAATGAATACAATAGAAATTAAAACCTAATGCAAATTAAACCCGCAAAACATCAACCAGAGTCTATAACTAAAACTCGGATTTAAAAAATGAATGAAATTAGTGTCAACTTACCAGTTTCCGGGACGACGGTCGACAGCTTTCAGAAACCAGCATTATAGTACAACTGTTAATTATTATTCTTAATGTTTTTAACTTTCATGAAGCAATGAAGCCTAATTTATTTTAACAAAAACTTGTCTTAATTGCTTTCAACACAACGCAAAACGACTAAAATTCATCATTACATATCGTTATGACTCCACACTATCAAGCCCTGTTAGAAATATTTTCAATACAATATGAAAATGCAACCAGCATTGTATGCTCATCCCAAGGTAGATGTCATCTAATGAACCGCTTCCAATTATCTGATTAGTACGGTACAAATCGGCAAACTTGTTCATCAAGCGATTTAAAAATATAAGTTTTTCAGCGGGCTGAGCACATATCAAAGGGCCAATATTGACTCATACATCTTATTGACGCAATGTTTTGTACCAAAATTCCAGAATTTACAGAACTGCACACATAAAACCCAACATTGAGAGTTTGAAAGAGACTTTCCTACTCAGACTTTCCTACTCAGTATGAGTTCTAATGTGTATATATTTATAATTTTTTCGAATCTGAATGGAAATATTAAATGTTGCCTAACCCCCTCCACTATGCAGGGTTCAAAACAAAGGTATAAAAAAAAACAAAGGCCAAAATTTCAGTTTATGTACATCACATTTGAATTCGCTAAACTGTGATTCGATTACACAACTTCAATTCCAAGTTTCGTGGATTCTACCACAAATCATTTCAATTTGGACTCAACTCTAATTATCACGCAAATTAATTTTTTATATCTCGTCAATAAGTAAGTGCATATAGCAGAATGAGAAACCAAGGATTGTGTAAATCTTATCTCAAATAAAACATCTCACTTTAAACATGATTTAATTTAATTGTATTTGTAATACTTTGCCAACAATACTTATAATTTGACTTTCTGCATGGGAAGGCCTTTCGCTGCCAGCCCCGTTACTTTGAATGTTGCACCGGCCGGTGCTGGTTTGTCCTTCGGCTTACCCATTGAAGCGGTGGTCGCGTACAAGATATCTAGATTTGGTCCCCCAAAGGCACATGAGGTGATTTGCTCGCATGGAAATTCGATGGATAAAATAATTTCACCATTCCTAACAATATACACGGGGGGATGGAGTAAAGGAAATATTTTCAAAACCAAATAACCTACTTTGGATTGACTTTGAAAATCTTAGAGGCACCGAAAGTAGCAACGTACAAATAGCCATCAGTGTCGATGGTCATTCCGTCAGGTACAAAATTAGGCCGCTTTCCTTTATTGCTGAAATCAATTACTACGCGTCCTTCGTCTGGAAGAACACTTGTTTTAGTTTATTTCTCAACAATAAATGTTGCTTCTATATATACTAACCTAAAATAAGGGCCTTATCAAAATCGTAACTGAATTCCCGAACATTTAGATCAACAGAATCGATGTAGTACATCTTTTTTGTTTTTTCGTTCCACGTTAATCCATTCGAGCAGCCGATGTTCGCTCTTAGCTTCGTAACATTTCCACCTTTGGAAGTTGAATACAAACTTCCTAGTCTATAGTCAAAAATGTCTACGTCTCGTTCCAAGCGCATTGTTCCACCAACCAAATGACCCTTAGGATCGGCTTTTCCATCGTTGAAACGATTGTTTTTGCACTTATCGTCGTCGCTTTCAACTTCGAAAGCAATTCTTTCGACTTTTGCTGCGGTAGATTTTCCGTCCCAATGAATTATTCCTACACGTCTACCGATTCCTACGGCAAATCTATCTTTTTCACCTTCTACAGGGATTACGAATGACACAACCGGTTCATTTTCTGCAATTTGAAAAATTTTACATTTTCTGTCAAACAAATCTCCAAAAATAAAACTAGTGAATGAAGCTAGATAATGTTTTTTTTTCTTATTAAAATTACCTATTTGCGCCTTGTATTCTTTATTTTCGTCGTAAGAATAACGATGTACAGTTCCATTGTATATATCGATGAAGTAGAGACTTCTAGTTTCAACATCCCAATGCGGACCTTCACCGAGGTATGTAGTTGTTCCGGGCAGCTGTTCTACTTTGTAAGACATCTGAAAGTAATTTTTGGCATCAAAAGATTTTCTAAAGCAGGTAATATTATTTATCATAAAGAGCAATATTATATAAGTTTCACGCGGCATTACTGCACATTTTTATGCAGTTGTAGATAAGGTGGAATCGATAGATTTTTTAAATATACAACTTATCGCAATTTTTTACATATCAGAGCAGAAACATTTAGTAGATAGCTGTGCAAATAATTCGCATAATGATTGTAGCAAGTAAGTCGATCTCACGGTATTCTTGTTTCCGAGTAGATAACAACGTTTTACTATCATACGCGAAATAATGATAGATCCACTATTACCAGGGCTATTCAAATCTGCCTCGATATATTATAGAGTGTGCAAAGTCTATAACTGAAGCACACAATTAACAACAATGATTCAACTTACTTTTCTCTAGCTGGTTGATAAATCGGTCGGTATACTAATTTACGATCAGACGAAAGAAACTACTTGATGGCCGGTAGGTGTGTGGCTTTTTATATTCTCGTCAATTTCTTATCAATAGTAAATACATTATCATCAATGTCAAGAGGTTAAACCAATTTGTTTAATCGTCAGCTTGACAATTTCTTTTATGAACAATTATATTTTGCTCGTAATATACAGATGTGTGCTTTTTGTCGGTTCAGTGAGAGCACAAAATCAGTATTGTAATCAAACATACAGAGCTTCGATTCGATGACGTCTCTGTTATGGCTTGTTACTTGAAATAGTGTAAGTACTTTATTAAACTGAGATAACCGTTAAGATTTACATTGGTTGTTCGACAATATTCTTTTGATTCGATTTTTATCGTGAGTAATTGAGAGATCAAAATTTACTCTGTGAAACTTCTTTCGTTGTTTTGAATTATATGCACAACAATAATGCAACAAGACAGTGGATCTGGTTCAAATCTGAGTAAACTATTTCTTTCAAATCTGAGTAACACTGTAGTATATTCTGATAATTAGGCTTCTAGGACACTATCACCTTTATCATACAGATACATATGTAAAAAGATATCGAGGATTTTTGAAAATCCATTATGAAAACCGTTATACATGAGAAATGAATTTGTATTTTATCACAACTAATGAGTGATATATCCATAGGTAGGGCATACAATTCCGAGATTTCGGGATCCCGACACATTTTGGACATTTTCGGGATCCCGAATTTTTTATCGGGACTCCCGAGATTTCGGGATTGATAAAATTCAACCCATTTTCAAAATTCGAAAAGTTTCGTCATTACGACATAAGCGAACAACCCAGAACTTAATACTTAAAGAAATGTCGTTTTATGAAAACGGAGGCGCTAAAGGCCAGTACGCAGCTGTGACGGAATTTCGTCACCCATTTAAAGTGTATGGGAAAAGAGTGACGGAATTTCGTCACGGTAAATTTTTTTGTCACTTGAAAAAATCAGTACACAGCTCGTGCCGGAACGATGTCGAAAACATTTTCGTGTAGAGAAATGTAAAATATTACAAAGTGACAATTAAGTGTGTTGATGTTTGCCATTTAAATTTTGAATTTTCAGTAAACAGAATAATGGATAATGATTTCGCGAGTTTGCTGTTAATGTACGCCGCATTTGTAGTGGCTGAGTCGTTAGAAAATAATAAAAAGAAGAAATCATCAATAAGGGCCAAACCTTATCTTGTTGAGAGAAAAACAGAAGGAAGATTTAACAAAGATGGAAGTTTTGCATGTTAGTCCAAATATACAAATACTTATTTGCAAACAAATTGTTTTTTCCAGTTCGAAGACGAAGAAACATCCACATGCTTTTAAGGATAATTTTGAAAAGGATGTTGAATGTTGTTGAATTTGTGGTGGTGCAGACTGCAGGAGAAAATTGTACACGGCTGTAATATTCTTTTCTTTGAAAAGTACAAACTTCCAGCCCGCTTTACCTTTAAATTTTTCCCTCACAACATGATCACCGCATTCAAATGAAGATTGGCGGCATGCGATTTGGAAATCAATTTTCTTTCATAATAACATTCAGATTTTATCAACTGCACGATCAATCCTATATGTTACTCCTATATACATTTTTCTTTCGCCTCTTTAATTTGCAAATCATGCGAACTTCGAGGTACATCAATACTGCTATATTACGAACCAGATTGAAGTTTACGCTACAAAGCAACTTATAGTAGCAAATTTTCAACACTACCTTCACGTTAAACGCCATTACACTGAAAGCCAATAAGCGATTTTTTTTTTCAATAAAATAATTATGTAATCACAATTCAATAATTGTTTATTTCAAACATACTTCATTTACACCAATACATTAGGCGCGTTTTTTTTTTGCTCCTCTTATCCATAACAGAACAATGCTAGCCAGTGCAGACGCATTGGAAACAACAACAATTCCTGTTATGGAAAGGGGGAGTTGTTATTCCCAATGCGTCTGCAGTGGATAGCATTGTTCTGTTATAGATAGGGGGAGCAAAAAAAACACGCCTATTATTTCCACCCATCCATTTTTAATTGCGTACACAAGTGGTGCTCAAAACTTCCCTAAGATGGACTAATTCAATCAACCAACCGGCAAATTAAACTGTATCCAAGTAAAATTATCCACAAAAAATATTCTATTTGCTGCAAAATCATTGTTTCTTGTTCTGAAAGAATTATCCTACGCATAAAATAATAAATTTGTCGACAGATAGTGCCGACGTAACAATTGAAAAAATTAAATAAATTTAAACCCGACGCGCTGTCAAAATGGCCAAAATGATCGCTTTTCGTGACCAAATAAATAGCAGACCATTTAAAAAATCTTCATGCCATTATGAAATAAAATCGATTTCCAAATCGCATGCCGCCAATCTTAATCTGAATGCGGGACTCATGGCAAAAAATAAAAATGTTCCTTAAAAGCCTGTGGATGTTTCTCCAAGTCTTCGAGCTGGAAAAAACAATTTGTTTACAGATAAGTATTTGTATATTTGGACTAACATGCAAAACTTACATCTTTGTTAAATCTTCCTTTTGTTTTTCCCTCAATAAGATAAAGGTTAACTCTTATTGATGGTTTCTTCTTTTTATTATTTTCTAACGACTCAGCCACTGAAAATGCGGCGTACAAAAACAGCGAAATCGCGAAATCGCGAAATCACTATCTATTATTCTGTTTACTGAAAATTCAAAATGCAAATGGCAAACATCAACACACTTAACTGCCACTTTGTAGTACTCTACACGAAAGTGTTTTCGTGTAGAAATAAATAGCCAAATCGAGTGACGGAATTTGGTCACGGCTGCGTACTTGCCTTAAAACGTAAACACATAAAATGTCATAACATGTTCAAAATATACACTTTGCGATTTTAGCGACATCCCAAGAAAGTGGTGAGCACTAAGATTAGCAGTAGACGGCTAAACTCGACTTGATGCACCACAGCCGAGAAATTCTACCACTAGAGGGTGAATAGGTGGTAGCAGGGGTCGAAAATTGAAGAAAAACATAAAATTATGCAGAAAAATACTCGAGAAGACAATACAATTAAGAAAAACAAACAAACAAAAAAAACCTCAAAAGCAAACACAAAACCACAAAAACACAAACATACTAGCTAGACATCTATCCGCAAAATTCATGTAACGGCTGGTCACTTTTGACTCAAAGGTCACTTTTGTATTGTGATCTTGCTACGCGGCGGTTAAATTCGCCAAAAAATCAAAAGAAAGTCGATTCCAAATTCATCTGACCGGTTGCCGAGCGATTTGGCTTACCGAAACAGATTGACTTTATTGTGTCATATTTAACATTTTTAGCCAATGAAAAATATACTAAAATGTATGGATTTGGTTTTTAGTGTTGTTTTTAACATTAAGTGTATTTATTCTTGTCTTCGCTAAGTTAAGTATACTGCTAATCTTAGTGCTCACCACTTTCTTGGGATGTCGCTAAAATGGCAAAGTGTATATTTTGAACATGTTATGACATTTTATGTGTTTACGTTTTAGTATACCTACAATAGGCGTGTTTTTTTTGCTCCTCTATCCAGTAGAGAATAGGATATACGCATTGGAAACAACAACACTCCTGCACTAGTGAATTCACTAGTACAGAAATTGTATTCGTCATAGGTAGTTCATGTGCTGAAGTATAGAATGTGCTGATAGAAAAAAGAAAAGCTGATACGAAGTTGTCTTTTTTTCTGTGAGATGGCTTTGGTTTTTTGAAGGTTAAGTTGAATGTTTTGGTAGTTAGTAAATTAAAAAAAAGCTCGTATAATGTGTAGAAAGGTAAAAGAGATAATTTTCTGTTAGTCCTTTTGCTATTTCCTATCGATTGTGGTAGTGTATATTCGTTATTTTCTCCCTTTATTTTGAGCTGTTGAGTGGTACCACAGCAAATACAGCAACCTATGTCAGTCTTAGCGAAAGCATCAGCTGTTTTGTGATGGATAGTTTTTTTGCGTCATTGTTCTATTCTGTTCTGTATCGGATCAAAAAAACACGCCTAATATTAGGCGTGTTTTTTTGCTCCGATGCAGAGCAGAGTACAACTATGCCGCAAAAACAACGATCTAGTATAAAATAGCAGTGCATTCGCTAAGACTGACATAGGTTGCTGTATTTGCTGTGGTAGCACGCAACAGCTGAAAATAAAGGGAGAAAATAGCGAATATACACTATCACAATCGATAGAAAATAGAAAAGAACTAATAAAAAATTACTTCTTTTAACTTTCTACACATTATGAGAGCTTTTTCTAATTTCGTAACTACCAAAACATTCAACATAACCATGAAAAACCCAAAGCCACCTCACAGCAAAAAAGACAACTTCTCATTAGCTTTTCTTTTTTCTATCAGCACATTCTACACTTCAACACGTGAACTACAAATGAGGAATAGAATATCTGTACTAGTGAATTCACTGGTGCAGGAGTGTTGTTGTTTTCAATGCCTATACTCTACTCTCTGCTGGATAGAGGAGCAAAAAAACACGCCTATTATTACTGATCACTTGTTTAATTGAAATGCAATATTATTTTGTAATTGATATGTAAACAACTAAAAAGAATAATATATTTTTATTATATTATCGTAACATCCGTTATGCTGATTAAATTTCAATTCGTTTTCAACTAAGTTTATAACTAACTATCATGACCAAATAAGGACCAATTATTGGACAAGAAGATCAGAAAAAATTAGATCATAAGATAGATAAGATAGATTAGTTGCAATTATAGATTAACGTTTTACTTGCTAGCACCCATGTACATATGTGCATAAATTTAATATAATGAACTTAACTTCCGGTGTTATGTATATATATTTGAAATAAAGTTTTAATTGAGTACGAATAAGCCAATATATCTGTTTAAATTCCCTTAATATAGTTCTTTTATAAAATTCCGAAATCTTGGTACCATCTCGGGATCCCGAAAATTCTAATCCCGAGTTTCCGGGACCTTCATTTCAATCTCGGGATCCATGGGCAGACTGGAAAATAGATTTTATGAGGAGCGCTCGCTTTCCTGATTGTGGATGAGATTTGTTGACGAGTGAGAGTGAAGCTTTTGCTCGAAAACCATATAAACAATACAGCAAGGAAAAATGGATTTGATGAGAAAATAATTAATAAGAACAGCGTGCAGGACGATCAGTGAATTAAGTTATTCACACAAGCAGAATAAAAACAGACAAAAGAGTTCCAATCAGAGATGCCAATCTAGGGAATTCTTACCTAGATCTAGGCAAGTTTTACATTAGCCGAGAAAATTTAGATATTTTTTTTCGAAGCATCTGCATATTTACCACATTGACTAAATATACTGGAAATCCCAATTTTCAGATTTATGATTTTTTAGAGTGCGGAGATACTCGGATTCCACTTGAACCCAAATGATTGGTTTAAGCAGGGCGTATTAAATCCATGGGTGCGTACTCAGCAATGAAGTGTGTATATTGTAGTTATTGGCTAATTTCGTCTACTAGTTCCTCACAGCAATACATACCTGGCTGGTATGTTTGTGTTATTGTGGTTGTGTTTGCTTTTGGGGGTGCTTTTTGTTGTTTGTTTACTTTTCTTCAGTGTGTTGTGTTCCCATGCTTTTTTGGTATGTTTTTTTCTTCAATTTTTGCCCCTGTTATCACTTATTCGCCCTCTGGTCGTAATATTTTTTGCTCGGGGACCATCAAACCGAGTTTTACCCACTTTTGAGTATTTCGCTAGATAATATAATAAATGGTAGTTAAATACAATTATTGCACAAAAATTTAGAGAAATTTTTAACGAAATCTAGGGACTTTCTTTTTCCTTTGTTTGGCAATATTACTTTTGATAGTTTTTTCGTTAATTTTCAAGAAGATTAGGCTAGCTTTTAGATGCTTTGATATACAGGCAGTTTGCCTATGCATGGTCATATTAACAACAAAGAAGACAAAAAAGATTTAATATATACCGGATTGCAAAAAATATGTGTTGCTCGAGCAAAACGGGTAGTTGGTGTTACATAGACGACACAAGCGTAAAGCAACCTCAGTGAGGAAAAGAAAAATTACTTCAGCATCAGCAGTAGCAAGGCACATACTGAAGGAGGAGCACAACATAACATGGAACTAATTTGAAGTGATCAACCAGGTATAGCAGAACTAGAAACTAAAAATAGATGCATACGAGAGTCAGCTAAACACCGATTAGGACAACTACGCATTATCATGCTAAAATTATCAATACATTATCAATGCTAAAAAACAGCCTAATTTTCAATATTTTTTTTTACCTCCTATATTTCAAACAAATTTTAAAATTTGCATGGGTAAAATACACGTTTTGAGGATTACAAAAAAAATGTTTTATTTTCTTTTCATTTTTCTACTTATTTATAGAAGGCGCCAAAGTTGACGTCTCGAAAAATGCCTCGTCATACTGCAGACAGATAATCTCAGGAATGAAGAATCTGAAACAAAAAACCAAACCGCATTTTAAAGAAGAATGCTTCTTACGTGGTAATCTACCACAATATTTGAAAAATAAAAATTATCATAAAAAATGGCGATTGTTTAAAAATATTTTTCGAAAAATCGTATTTTTTTCACTTTGTTTCGCTTGCCAATTTTTTTTTGGTTTAACTTTTGGCCTATATTGTGGTAGATTACCACACAAGATACTTGAATAAAGTAGTGCACTAAATTTGACTTAAATCGGTTCGGCCAATTCGGAGAATAGGTGTCCGCAGTTTGAAAAAATATCATTTCGAGAAAAACGCGTTTAAAGTTTTTTTCCATTTATTTATTGAATATTATTTAAAAAATATGTTTTTACCACCTACAATTGCTCAGTCTGCAATCCCTGGATCACACATTAGTATTCTTGAGTCCGCATAAGCCAGTTGCTTTTGCAGTTCGGCAGTTTTTTTTTTGGCCAAACGCGCTTCATTTGCCGCTTTTTCTGCCTGACTTATGCGCTCTTCATTTTTCCCCCCCAGTAATTCAAAGCAGCGGTCTGCCGTAACTTCTTTATTTTTGGGAATATCTTAATAAAATTTTGATACGAGATTTCTGAAGGTATAATAAATTGACAAATGCAAAAAACAAAAAAACTGATTTTTTCAAAATTATAACCGGGACTACCCCCTTAAGCCATTATTTTATTAATAGTAGTAAAATAAGATGTAGAAAAAACTAATTAAAAAATAATTTAAAATCCGATTAGAAAGGTGACTAGGCCTTATTTAATTTCAAGCCAAAGCAACATTACCCTAAGTTAAACTAAATGAATTACCTAGCACTTTCAACTAAATTAAAATATCCCATTGGCTAAATAATTAAAACTATGAAATTTTGTTTACGAGGTGTCGCAGGATCAGCCCGTTTGGACTTTCGGCATTGATCCTGTGGTCTAAATATATAAGTCATGCCTTATTAACAATACGTAATAGGCGTGTTTTTTGCTCCCCATATCCATAACAGAACAGAACAGACGCATTTGAAACAACAACAACTCCTGTGCCAGTGAATTCACAGGGACAGGAGTTGTTATTTCCAATGCGTCTGTACTGGATAGCATTGTTCTGTTGTGGATAGAGAGAGAGAGAGATAGAGAGCAAAAAAACACGCCTAATATAAAAGGAATAAGTTTAGCTAGGAAACATATATCATTCCAGTTTGGTGGTTCTATATCATTCGATCGACCTACAACATATCTGTTAGTGCGATTGTGGAACTGTAAGAAAGATTACTTAAATATGCTTGTATGCGAAGTTTGATTACGACATCCGAAGTTAACAAACATGTTTTTATAAATTTCAACTTCGTTTATGTCGAAGAACAAATGCGCGGCAACATAACCTGGATAATTCCGAACGAGAAACCAGAGTTTCCGAGGAGTTTTCTTTTCAATGAAAGATTGTTAGGCAAATATCGCGTGTGACAAATCTTGGACCTCAAAATAGATAACGGCTCCAGGTAAGATACAGGTAATTCCAACTCATAGCAAGCGTTCTTACTTCATTCTTAAGAAAATCTCATAAAAGCCCAGTCACTCAAACTCGACGACAGCCCGAAGCTTTGACTTTACCAAATTATATCCTAAAAATAACTAGAACAGGCAACAGTTTCGTGATATTGTTGCGACTGACTAAGCTCTGCCGCGCCGTTCCCTGCGTTCTTTATCCCAGCCGACTAGCTCAATCTGGCGTGGGGTTGCGGGTAGAAACTTCTCTTCGTGCTATGGCACACTGATACCACTTACAAAAAAAACCAATTACGATGCAATTGGGAAAGTAAATGAATACAGGAATCATTATTTCAAACCACGGGTCTCTGCTTTTTGTTAAATATGTTACATGTTGAACATAGCTGTGCCGTCAGTTGCAGCTAAAGCCCCAGGAAGTGGAGATATGGCGAATGAGCCAGCTCCGCGGACTGAGGTTAAGGCTGCTGAAGTTCGTGGAGACATAGCAAATGAGTCAGCTCCACTGCAATTTAATTCTTCCTCAACCCCTGTTTCAAGCGGTTCCGGGGCTTTGGTCACCAAGCCTGGCCCTATGAAAGCCAAGAAGCCTTTTCGCGGCCAATGTGATGGGAAGGTTACGGCATATGAGCCAGCCCGTCCATCAATAAACGCTACCTCCGGTGCCGCCTCTTCTTCGAGCACGCAACGCTCCTCCGCCAACAAATCTCGGGCTTATGGAACTAGAAGGGCAGCTTTCAAAGTTTTGAGGAAGTTAGAGAACGTCCCAACGTTCAATGGGCAAAATTACAGATCGGGGAGCACCCGATTCCTCTAAACCTTGCAGTTTCATCTCAGAAACGATAAAGGTCGGCTGTGCAGAAGAAGCAGGACAAACAGGACTGCAAAAAGCAGAAAACTGTTACGACTCCTTCAGGATAACTCGGCCATTTAGTGAAATGGCCAAGAGTCCTTGTTTGGGCCGTAATTGATGCCAGCAAGGGAGGTGGAATCATCTCCTCCGAAAACTGGCTAAAGATCAGACAGGCTTTATTTGGAGTCTGGTGCAAGCTGCAGAAGGCCAGCTCAAGTCCACCACCTACGGTGAACGACGCGGGCTGGTACTAAGGAATCAGGCTGGTTGCGTGCGGAGCCCAACGATCGGCCGATTTCCATAACCGGGCAATCTCCGAGCTGGGGGAACTCTGGCCAGGCGCGAAGATTAAGGTGGTGCTTAAGGATGAGATCCTCAGCCGGCCAAGATGCAGAGCATGAATTGCTTATTTCCACTCGGATCCAGTGGAAGTCCTGAACATAGTTCGGCTTTTCAACAAGCATCTTCCTACGAAGGAATGAGAGTTGCGATGATTGGCGAGCCGGTAGACAATCGGCGGGAGACCCTCTTCATCATAAATGAAGAGGCACTGCCGGTCTTGGACGCCCGAAAGGGTATTATTAGGTATGGGGTCGAGAAATTGGCTCAACGGATCTACCGAAGCGACAGACCAAAGAGCTCTACTTCGGGAGATCCAATACCGGTAAAACCTCACCCAAAAGAGGTGGCTCAAACGGCAGGGAAGCCACTTGAAACGGGGGTTGACACCTGTTCGAGGGCAACATCTGAGAAGGAATCGGCTGTGGAATCCCTGTATGCAGATGGGGTTAGCGTCGGGACTATCTCAGAGTTGGGTGGCTGCCTAGACCTCATGACTCTGGAAGCAGAGGAAGGAGCTGGGGCGACATCTATGTCCGACGGGGAGGACCTCTATATAACCCTCTCAACAGTAAATGATGGTGGAGGTACTGCAGATTAACCTTCACCATTCTAAAGCAGCATTAGCTGCCTTGCTATTCCGACTGTCTAGGACAGAGGAGGAGCTAATCCTAATCCAAGAACTATGGGTTGCCATCAATGGATACAGACTGATGGTACCCGACGGCTTACATAAGCCACGTGTCTGTATTTTTGTCAAGAAAACCATAAACGTTCTTGTACTACACAATTTTAGTGACAAGAATAACATGGCTGTTGCAGTGGAAATCGATCAAAGAACATCATGGTTTGTTTTCTGCTACATGGTACATGATCATGGCACTAGCCCTCTCTGCGACACTGTCAAGGGTTTTGTGTCTGAAGCCACGAAAATTGGTGTTTGTATTTTGGCGGCTGACTCTAACGCTCATAATGAAGTATGGGGTAACTCCAACACAAATGGCGGAGGTGAGGAACTTTTTGATTTCATCTTTGCCTACGACCTTTTCATCGCCAAAACTGGCAGCGAACCAACCTTCCTCACCTCAAACCGCAGGGAGGTGCTTGACGTTACCTTAATTAGTGGCCGGCACTCGCATGTTGTCCGTGACTGGAGGGTTCTACAGGAGTGTACATTCTTTGATAGGTACATATCGTATAACGTGGCTGGCTGCAGCTCTGTTGAGCATGTATCCTTTATTAGCAGAAAGAGGACGGACTGGAAGTTATTTAATTCTCTGGTTCGATCCCCACTGGAAACTACTCCTAAGAACATTGACTGCTACCATGCATTGGATCAGGCGGTTGATACCTTTACTAGTTCTCTCAACTCCTCGTCTATGGCAACATGTAAGCCACCCGCAGCCAGGGGAATCCTAAGTCCCCTGGTGGAATATGGAGATCAGCACCCTGCGAAGAGAATGTAGGAGGAAGCTCAATAGCTCGAAAAGATCTAATGTCTAGTCGCTGTATAAAACGATGCTTAAGGCTTTTAAGTATGACGTACGCAAGGCAAAGACGTCCTCATGGAGATCTTTCTGTGGAAACGTAACGAGTAAGGCAAATCGCTTTCGTAAGGCCATAAGCACGACACCGCAGGGGTGCATCATGAACCCTGAGCGCATTTGGACTACTTGGAGTGCAGATACTTTAAACGTTCTTATGGACGCACATTTTGCGGGCAATTACTGCCCTCTAGCGCAAAACAGTTGAAAATAAAGGGAGAAAATAAAACTAACACAATCTATAATATAAACTACCACAATCGATAGAAAGTATAAAAAGAACTAACAGAAAATTATCTCTTAACTTTCTACACATTATGAGGGCTTTTTCTAACTACCTAAAACATTCAACATAACCTTGAAAATCCAAAGCCTCCTCACGGCAAAAAAAGGCGTAACTACTCATGAACTATTAGCACATTTTATAGTTCAGCACATGAATTACCTGAGCGGAACAAAATTCTGCCCCAGTGAATTCACTGGGACATTAGTGTTGTTATTTCCAATGCATCTGTTCTGTTCTGGATAGAGGAGCAAAAAACACGCCTATTATTACAAGCTGCTATTGTTTATTTATATCAAATTAAGCAATTCAAATATCCTGAGCTTACTTACTAAGTGTTTTCATTCATTTTCTCTTCCAATAGTAAATCTTATTCAGAAAATACTTATGCATGATTTTAAGTACGAGTAATATTTGTGTTGTTAGATCATGTGGTACGCGTCAAATTCTGTTTTTTCGAAGTGTTGCACCAATTTTTTTATGCAATTTTTATGAGTGATAGTACATATCAAGTACTACATCATTTATTATTTCAGTCATTGTCGGTCAAAAAGATTTTTATTCATATTTTTTTTTACACACATAATTATTCGAAAAATTCAAAAAGAAATATTAAATATTTTTTACAGTTACTTAAAACCTCGCTTTGGTTTTACCTTTCTAGCTCAATTACTTTTTGAGATATGTCACTTTGAACGATAGTTATCCGTTCGCTCCTTTTCCCCCCTTATCTCAAGGTCAAAGCAAAGTGCGGCGACAAAAAACATATAATTCGCAATCGTAAATCAAGGCGATATTAAAGCATAGGTTTTGGTAAAAGTTGTCATTTGGGAGCCAACTCGTTATACTTATCCGGCTGAACCCTTTGCCAGTTAACTACAGTAAGACTAATCCTAAAGTTTTTGATAGGAACTATAATTTTCACTTATAGGTATTAAATGGCGATCGCCTTTTCCCTTCTTGTCTATAATAGCATAGACAAAGTACATCGGCTCTAAAGATTTTCGAAGCAAATAATATTTGATGGGGGAATATGGATCATTTTGAGGATAAAGCCTCCGAAAGCAGTATCAGATGGAATTGTTTTTTAATTTAAGTGGTCGCATCAACTAGGTATGCACTATGATCTGATGTCTGATGAGAAACAGTGCATACTTTTGAAACAATTTAGTTAGGTTTCAAATTTTGAACGTCTCGAAATCAAAAAACAATTCCATGCTATATAATTATTGTCTCAAAATAAATATCAACAATAACCAAGTGGCATGGGGCAGTTTATAAAATTGAAAATAATAATAAATAATTCACCCCCATATGCTTGGGAGTTCCACAAAATACTGCAAATATATCAACAATAACTATTGCAAATGATATGATCAGTAAATATGGAACAGATTTGCTTTGAGCCAAAGAATTATTCAAACTTATGCTAGAGTTACAATCAATGCAACACTACATTGTTGCCATGCTTTGTCGGGGGAACTAAAGTTAGAAATGGTAGTTTATTCACAGAAATCACTATGAGCCTTGCTGGGTCTAATTATAGAATAATAAATACTAAATTTAAAGATATTTTTGATCAAACCTATACAAATACGTCCGATGTATACCCGGAAAACTCGAAAATACTAAGTAAAAATGGTGCCGACTTTAAAAATATAGACCAAAATAACACTGAAATCGTATTCTTTAATATTAATAAAACATTTAAGGGAAAAAGACTTGAAAATAAGTTTTTTTTATGCGATGCGATGAGTCCCAGAGCATTTTAGGTGCAGAATGTGTAGTCATGACTATAGATTTGATAAACTTTAAGCAATTTACGTTTAGGCAAACAACATCGGTGATAAAATTGTGAATTAATAGGCATATGTAAGGCAATTGAATTGAAATTAGAACTAGGAAACGAAAATTTAGCAATATATACAGACTGAAATCTTTCGCACTTAGAGTTAATTGAAAATAGTTATCATGGGAAAATAACGGATAAAATATATATTATGTTATACTTACACGGATATGTTAAAGTTGAAGTGATATAAGTTCCAGGACACTCTAATCATGTAACAATGGAAAAAATTGATGTGTAAGCCACAAAGGTTTTTTTTTAATGAAAATGAAGAGCCAAGCTCTGAAGTAGAGACGGATAAATTATGTGAAGAAATAAAGAAAAAGATAGAAAACAATGGGAGGGTAGAATAAATGAGTAAGGTTAAAGTTACTAAGCAATGTTCTTGGACCAAATCAGATTTTGCTTTTAGGGACAAGTTGTAGTATGGTGGATTGAAATTAGATAATAGAGACACTAATATAATAAATAGATTATTAGTAGATAAAACATTAAAAATAAAAATAAGTTGAGTATGAATAGATGATAAGTGTGACAATTGTGAACAGGTTGATGATATTAATCACAATTTTTTTCATTGCACTAAATACTCAGGAGAAAGAAATAATTATGATTTTTTTCGGAGTGAACAGGTCAATTGATAAGTACAAAATGATACTATGGCAAAGAATGGAAACCAAAGGTTATATAATTTCATCAAAATCATCATGTTAGCTTGGGCATGTATCAACATTCTGAGTGGTAGATATTATATGCTAGGGAGCATATTTTTTTTGAGTCAACAAATGTTGTAGATTTACTACACATGTAGCAAGCTAACATCACTGAACGTAGGCATTCATACGATCTACTGTGTGCATAAATTACAGTCCCAAAAAATCCCGAAGAAGATCTGATTGGAGATTCGGCTAAACTCGACTTGATGCACCACATAGCCGTTAGATGAAGCCGATAGATGCCGGACTAGTATGTTTGATTTTGGTTTTTTTTGTTTGTTTTTCTTAATTGTGTTGTCTTCTCGTGCTTTTTTTCATAAATTTGTGTTTTTGTTCAATCTTTGACCGCTGCTACCACCTATTCGCCCTCTGGTGGTAAAATTTCCCGGCTGTGGTGCATCAAGTTGAGTTTTACCCGAGATTCAACTAATGGAGGAGGTGTATGTGGACTTTTTCACTGACTGTATAATGACACGAGGTCTACTGACTGTATAATGACCAACCAATCCCAAACCATTACACACTTAACACTTCCCGGACATCCAAACTAGCATAAATTCAGTCAATTCACAGATTTAAAAGAAAGTGGGTGCGAAATGGTTATCCGTGTACCCAAATGTGAGTTAGCCGTTTTTAACACAAGCCGCACAACGGTGCTCTCTCACAAAAAATCCGCTCAAGCAACCCTCTCTACCGCACTCAGCTCCAAGAAGCCCTAATTCTCTCCCTTATTTATAAGAAATGCCATGATGCGCAAACGAGAGTAGAAACGCTAGCGACGCATGTGAAAATGTAAAGTCAGTTTTCCCCAGTGAGGTAGTAGAAATGGCGTGGACATGCCCATAAGATTTACATTGAAGGGGATGGTAGTAAATTTGTATCTCTTCATTGTCAAATCTGGTCAAATCCACGCAGTTCCCCTCCACTTGAACAATGAACGGTATTGCTGCTTTAACATGTTTTGTGCGCGAGAGAATCGAAGGGGCTAATGGCGGAAAGATATACGTTGATGTCATCTCCGTTCCAACTACCTTACTGGTTTTCCCGTAGTCAAAATGGTATTGCCAAAACTTACATGTGTTTTTTTTATCGTAAAGCAAGATCGCATACAAGGTGCTTGCTTTATATTTTGTATGCACACACAAAAACGTGTGTAATACATGTTAATATTTCGTTAATATGTTGCATCTAGTATATTACATATATGCATATAAACACTACATTCATTTGATTATTCCATTTGTAAACAAATTTTTATATGATTGTTCACAGGTATCTAAGCTCAATAATCGCATACGCGAGTTTAAGCATTTAGAGATGATTCATTTGTGATAGAAACGTTCATGTACAGTCTGTCAAGAATGAGTTTACACATAGGGAAAAAATTCAATTTTTCATCTTTCTAATTATAAAATACTACTTTTTGTTTATGTAAATAATTTTTTTTTCTTAATTATCGTTATTTGCATTATTTCCAACCGATATATACAAAAAAAGTACAACTTCAATGCAAAAAAAGAACGAAAAGAGCAACGAAAACAATTATTACAATTCTTGAAGTGTCAAGAAACTCTTTACACAAAAGTTTATTTTTTGCATTACTGCAACGATACGGTAAATTTACCATAATTTTTGGTCTGTATTGTAAAGCTCTATAAATTTGATCATTAGTGTGTGATTAATTTTTGACTAATACGCATAAATAAGTGAGATATTGTGTTTTATAATGCCAGGCAAAAGATTATCCTTTGAGTTAGTTCAGATGATATACTATAATCACCAATTAGGTAAAAGTGCACAGGAACTGTCGGAAATGTTTTGTGTAGCCCGAATGGCAGTCTATAACCTTATAAATCGTGCTGAAAATGAGAATAGATTGGAGCCAAAGTGTGGAGGTGGCTCAAAACCAAAAATATCTAAACGTATAGAGCGCCTTATGATAAGGAAGCTTGATAAAAACCCCTGGATTTCGACCAGAACACTTGCTAGGGAACTCAAGGAAGAGTGTGATGCTGCTGTTTCCCATGAAACAGTACGACAGGCCATCCTACGAAATAAGTTCTCATCAAGAGCTGCACGAAAGAAACCACTGTTTTCTGCACTAAACATCGAAAAGCGTTTTTCTTTCGCTATGATGCACCTTTTTCAACCCGTTGACTTCTGGGACGACGCCATATTCTGCGATGAGACGAAAATGATGTTGTACTATAATGATGGACCGGCTAGAGTGTGGCGCAAGCCTTTAACATCGTTGGAAAATCGAAATATCATTCCGGCTGTAAAATTTGGTAAGTTGTCCGTTATGATTTGGGGTGCTTCTCAAGCAGAGGAATAGGAGACTTGGCATTCATTGAGTCAACCATGGACGCCCAACCATATTTGCATATCCTTAAAACATATTTAGCAAGCAGTGCGCAGAAATTCGGGCTTATGCATAACAGCAAACCAAATTTTAAGCTTTACCAGGACAGCGATCCCAAACATAAGGCGAACATGGTGCGAATGTGGCCCTTATAAAACTGCGGAAAATTGATGGATACGCCAGCCAAGAGTCCGGACTTAAATCCCATCGAAAATTTATGGGCTTACTTAAAACAACAAGTCGCTAAAAGGCAACCCAAAAACCGAACTGCCTTAAAAATTGCGATTCTCGAAGAATGGCAAAAAAGTTGGTTCATTCAATGAAAAATCGGTTGCGATGTGTGGTGGATGCCAAAGGTGGCCATACCAAATGTTAAATATACCAAATAATATTAAATATCCTGTAAATATGTAAATATTAAATACAATAATAATTTGTGTAAAGAGTTTCTTGACACTTCAAGAATTGCAATAATTGTTTTCGTTGGTCTTTTCGTTCTTGTTTTGCATTAAAGTTGCACTTTTTTTTGTATATATCGGTTGAAAATAATGTACATAACTATAATTAAGAAAAAAACATTCATTTACATAAATAAAAAGTAGTATTTTATAATTAGAAAGATGAAAAATTGAATTTTTTTCCTATGTGTAAACTCATTCTTGACAGACTGTACATGCACATGCATTAAATGAAAGCAGGATGCAAGAATTTCATATAAATGTCCAATGTTTTCCCATACCGATGATGTTCCCCCAAAACTACTGATACATTGCTGGTATTGATACCATGGTTTCGTCCATATCACCAGTGTATCGCCCAGTTTAAGGCTAATACTAGCTTGGCAAAGCGGTACACACGGGGTATCTAAGTCGTTGGACGGTATTGATACCGTGAGAATTGTGCTCGGTATGTCGAAGATTTTACTGCCAGCAGAGAAAGTTTACAGCCGGTGGTGAGTGTAGCAATTACACTTTCCAACATAGATCATTGAAAAATGTCACTGAATGGTTTTATTTTGAAAGTGTCGCTTGTTTTAGTATGAATTAGAAAAAAAGGACAATTTTATCAAGCAAATTTGACAAAAAATATTGGTTCGTCGAAGTTCCCTGTCAGTTTTGATTTTACAATCAATTTTACAGTTTTCACTTTTGACAGGTGATTACACACAATACTGCATAGGCGCAGTCTATCACCCTCCCAAGTTGTCGATACCGTGGCATCCATATCCTGGTACCAATACCAGCAGTGCATCATTAGTCTAATAGCCCGTCCAGACTACAGATACTTAAGTATCCGGATACATAAGTATTGTCCACACTGCAGCGACATATGTACAATTAGCGCATACTTTTCATTGATTTTCATGGCAAGGGTAAAATGTATCTGCAGATGTCGCTGCAGTGTGGACAATACTTATGTATCCGGGTACTAAGTATCTGTAGTCTGGACGGGCTATAACGCCGATTTGGCTTGTCTCTCACACATTCCTATCTCATTCTCATACCAATAAGCAATTGTTGCAAATTGGACCATTTGTCAGCTGCGATTTCTAATCCATTCTCTCTTATATCTGTGAGTCAATCCAATCTGGCCTTGTAATTTATTTCTACCTTTGCTTTGGATTATTATTGCTACATTTAAATATTACAATGTTCGGCTGAGTAGGTCCGCTGAAATTCAAAAATATTCAAATTTTTTTAACGCTGCTCTCAATGCTAATGTTGCCATTGTCATACATGTTGTTTGATTTTTATGAAAAATGAACTCATTTATCTTACTAGAAACAGAAAATATTCTGCAGCTGAATTCCAACTCTAACACCAATGGTGTACCTAACACTTGAAATTGTTTTAGTTTTTGAATGCGTTCGTAATGTTATTCTTATAAGTAACAGAAAATATGAAGAGTATTTTAGTGCCAGTTAATCAGCGCATAATTATTTATTTGTAAATGCGCTACAATAACGGAGTACAGAAATTAGTGTATTGAGTCTGAAACATAACATACCTGAACAAAGATGACTATTCACTAATAAGAAGCAGTCAATCGCAGCCTCTTCGTGCAATTGGCTTGGAGTTTACGTATATGAAATATACGTGATTCGAAAAGTAACCTCTGCGGACGAGTGGTGGCATTTTGTTTTTAAGACAAATTTAATTATGCAGGTGAGTTGAATTTTCGCGATTCGGTTCCATACGTTCCACTGGAAACCACTTCGGACTGACATCTGATGAAATTTAACGAAAACGTACAAATGAATTGCAAAGTATATGGAAGAGGAACTAGTCATGCTGTAACAGTTAACGAAAAAGAAATGCGACATCTTTACATATGAATTTAATTTACATATGACGAATTTTGGGCGTATAATGCCCAGGGTGCGTATGAAATTATTTCGGGTAGCTGAAAACATTTTTAATTTCATAGGCAGCAGCACATTCATTATCAGCTGGTATTTCAAGTTGATAAATGTGAATACTGATATACGAACATTGAATTGATGAGAAAATTGTACAGCTATAATTCAATATCTAGGTAACGCAAACAGAAAGTCTCTAAGAACCTTCAATATCGATGGCTCAAATATATGCAACTACTCATTACTGTCTGTCAAAGGCCATTCCGCCATGATTCCTCCAATACCTCACAGACTAATAGATTTTTTCAAGAATACAAATTCAAAATATTGACTAATAAACGAATACGGCTTGTCAGGTTTGTAAACATCAGGTCTGTTCTCGTGCTTTCAGTCACTGAATTTTCCTGAATCTTGTGGTGGGAAAATTCATGAAAAGTGCGGCCACGCTCTCATTGCATTTTTCAGTAGGTCAGACCTAGGGAATCCAATCCCGGGATTAGAATCCCGGGATCCCGAACAGTTTTTAGTCCCTAAAATCCCGGGATTGATGTTTTATAATCCTGGGATTGATGATATATAATCCCGGGACTATAAACCATCAATCCTAATTGAGATCCGGGATTTTAGTGGCTAAACACTGTTCGGGATCCCGGGATTCGAATCCCGGGGTTGGATTCACTAGTCAGACCCTACTGCAATTTCATCGTGCTTACTGAAAGAGGGGAAATTTTAAGTTTTCAGTAAAACGGCGTCCGGTAACGGCTTCATTGCAATTAATCGCGATTAATTGTAGTACGGGAACAGACCTATCGTCAAATGAATATTCGCCGGCTCAAGCAAGCTCTCGCTCTTCATTTCCAAACTGTAGTGCGTTTCATTTCAGCGTGTTGCATTGTTTTGACGATTTGACGTTTATCATCGAAACTGGAAATGGCGGGACACAAACAAAACACACACTACTTCATTGAAATCGTATCGCGATGAAGGAGCTCATCTGCGTGTGGGTCGGCGTTGCCCTGAATGAAACTGAAAGCAAATGGAAATGGGAGATAGCTAGGGCCATATCGCGCTAGTGAGAAAGAGATGACTTAAAGCGAATATTTACAATGCGCGGTATAGATGTGTTGGGCTGGAAGCAGGAGAGATGCGAACGAACGCACGAAACGGGCCAGCATTTCTAGCCGAAAGACGGATGACTTGAGCATTGGCAAGACTAGCATCATATCTGAAGCGAGGTTCGCAAAGTGAAGTTGTGTTGCGGTGTACCTAGGAGCGAAGAGAAGCGCCTGGGAATTTGTGGATATTTCATCATTTTGAAGTGGAAGGAATTGAATTTTCGAACTTGGAGATCAGTAAATGTGAAGGATTGCAAGTACTGCAACAATGACCGAGGAGATAATCGTCCGGGCACGGCAAAATTGCTGTCGCCTCTGCTTGGCCCCGGACAGTGAATGTGTGCCGATTTTGACCAGCTTGGCTGCTGATAAGGAACCTCTTTCGTCGAAAATTCATGCGTGCGTCAACGTAAAGGTTAGTAAATGTGGAATTTTTCGTGGTCTACATTAAGTGAAATATGGCAGAATTGTGATGGGAAGCGCGAAGCTGTGAATTTCAGTGTTAACCAAGGAAGGTTCCGAAAAGAAATCTTCCTCGCACGTCATGGGCTTGGCTCCTTGAGGTGACGATGGCGACGGTGTCATGCTTCTTGGCCTGTGTTGCGGGCAGCATGTGGTGTACGGACGAGGTCTGTAGGAAACAGGAATTGAAGCCCTGGAAAGGACGCCCGGTGGCATGGTTGTTGCGTTGAGCGGGGACAAAGCCCATATCCGATTACGGCTTCCTGTGGATGGCTATACCTCTAGGCGAAATGAAGTGCAGTCGTTGGTATTCTCCCAGAGTTTGTGGTTGGCCGATGGACTGGTTCGTCCACCATTTTGATTGTGTCATGCGATTGATTACTCCGCAAACTGCTTCTTGGTGCTCGTTGTGTAGACCAGCTTGGAGTATATGGCATTCACACGATCTGGTTCTGTAGATAACTTTCGGAACGTCGTTCGTGTAGTTAATGGGCCCGGACTCGCGTCATCTGCTGGCAGATTGAAATAAAGACGCGACAGTAGAGAGGAAAAGGAGGATGTGTGCATGGTTGATACTCTGAGATCCTTGAATGAGGACAAAGAAAACTTCAGTTTTTATGGGCAGGTGTTCACTGCAATCTTTATCTCTGTTGTTGATGGCTTTATCTATACATATATATGCGGGGATGATTGAATAACTGATCTGGGTTGTTGGAGCGATTCTCCCAGGTGACAGAATAAAGCAGGAAAATTAGTACACCTGGCTGATAAATTGCTGTCAATGCAGAATGTATTTTAATTTGGGCAGTTTCTGTATTATTAAGCTCTATATGCAATTTAGCTGTCATCTACCTTCCGGAAAAATGCGGAAGCATATCCGATTCTTGACAGGTACTGTTAGTGTATTTTTCGATACCTAATATAGTGCTTATAAAATGAATAGTCATTCCAGCTACATGCTAATAGTGCAAGCAAAAAATGCGCGTTGGATACATTTCTCTGGCTATATTGGCTTAGTGAATGCTACCCTATATGTATGTCCTGTAGATATGAAGCCACCTCAAAATAAAAATCAAAAAGCCAAGAAAAATAGTAAAGTTCTGAATTCACCTATGGACGTCCTGAACTCGTCTAATGGCAATAATTATCTACTATGAATTTAGCATTGCATTTAGTCGAATTCTCATTTGACTGCAATATTGCGAAATAATTGGCTCCGATTTGTGTAAGTGAATTCAAAGATTGTTTCATTAAAATTGGCGCCGTAATTTCCCTTAAATCATTAATTTCAACGACGAAATTTTTATGAATATCTTCAATTTCTCGAATTTCACGACGTAATATATTTCTATGAAAATTCAGATCGGGGGTGCGCGTAACAGAGAATTAGTTTGCATTATAAGCTTTCTTGTTTCAATGAATTAACTGCTTGAGGTTTCAAGAAAATAAAATATTTTTGTACTCGAACTTAAAAATGGAATATTACCTACTGCTTTTTCTCAACAAATAAAAAGTGCCCTCATACTGCACTCTAAGAATACTGTGTTATAGTGATTCTTGCAGTTATTCCTATTGCAATTTACTCTTAAGTTTCTCGAAAATCATGAAAAAGAAGGCTAGAGGAACTCAACTTTCCCTGTTCTAATGGAAAAGTGAGGATAGCTAATATCTTACGATGAATTACTCGTCTCATTTAAACCTTTTTTTACTTTGAGTATTATCTATATTGTTTCATTGATATGAACAACAAAATATATTACCCAATCTTCAAAGATCGACTAAAGAGCTGTTGGCACTAAATAATAGGACTATGAAAATAAGTTCATTTCGATTCAACGTCATTCAGTCATGAAATATTCCTGATACAATTTTCTCTAGGTTTTCAGGGACAAAATACTGTTCTTTTGTGCCAAATTAATTTCAATCCATTTTTTTCTCCTCATTCATATTGGTGTTTGAGATGACAATATGTACATTGTTTTGAAAGTTGATGCTAATGAAAACTCATTCGAATCCACCGGCTGCTTCATAAAGTCTGACAATAATTTTTTTTATTTGCTCGCAGGCTCTTGAAATAAGACGTGTTAGACAGACAATGAATCCCTGCAAGTTAACGTTTCTGTCTAAATTTAGCGTTTGTGTCCCTGAAAACAATTCCAACAGCAATTTAATCGCTTAAAATATTTAAACATAAATATTTTCATGAAACGTTCAAGTATTGGATTTTCCAGGGGGCCTATTATGAATCAAAATCCGGAATCGGAATTCGCAAAATTTTCCGACTTTCTAATGGTCGGAATTTCGTATATGATCTATTCCGAAATCGGAATTTAATCGATTCCAGATTTCCAATATATTTCCAATCAAGTGTCAAAATACCTACTTAAATTTTAAAAGTTGGACGGAGTTTCAATGTTTCTTGCTAACATTGACTCTATAGCTATTTATTTTGCTTTGCCTAAGTATGGTCAGTCGGAAATAACAAAAATAGGGATTAAAATTAAAAAAAAAGTCCGACAACAAATGAGCTGTCGGATTAGACAACTCGCCTTCGGAATTTACAATCCGAAGTTGGCGGATTCCCGTGCAAATAGCAAATTATAATACGAAAATACGATATCGTATGAATTCCGCTTTCGGATTTTGATTCATAATAGGCCCCCAGGACTTTAATGTCCTTTCTTTCTTGTAGAGGTTGCACCAGCCAACCCCTTACTTTCCGCAATTTCCATTGAATCAGGTAAAAAACTAACCTGGAGTGAATGAATTATATCGAAGGATTCATTGTCAAATTGGGTTTGACTTAGTTAGCTAGCTACAAATGTTTCTAATTATATGTCCGCAGCTGTAATTATTATATTTGAAAAATTATGTTTTTTATTTGTTTCCCTTAGATTTCCCAAAGAGTCGTCAACATTAGTTGCGCAGATAATAATTTGATTTAATCAAAAGCTCATTTTTTCCTTTAGAATTTAGATAAATTTCAATTTTTTTGACAGACATCGATATTGCGAGGATAATTTGCCAATAAAACTTTTAAATTAAAGATCGTAACTTCCCAAAAAATGTTCTCAATCTAGTTGGAATCTAGTTGGGTCTCGTTTAAACAAAAAACAGCTGATGTCCTTCAGATCATGTCATCTTTCAAGAACAATTATTCCAATGATATGGATCCATATTTTTATTATTAAATATCCTTTGGACGATGGTCGGAGAGATTTATTAGAGTATCAGTAATTTTGTGTTAGCTTTGAAAAATCCAAACTATATGCAGCCAGGTAGATGGTACAAACACGGTTAAATATATAAACTCAATATATTGTTTACAAAAATAGTGAAAACGAAGATACTGTTTTTTTTATATCAAAAAAGTATTTTTTTATTAAGTAATTTCTTTGCTTTTGGTAACCAATATTTTATGAGTCCAGCTGAATGCTTTAGATCATTATCGTACATATGCGTATAGCTTACTGGCATAAACTCAAGTGAATATGTATCCATTTAATTTTTTTTACACGTCAAGATCCTGAAATGTATTCGAATAAATCATTAAATTGCTTCCACCGTGGATGATGGTGTTATGTTTCGATAGAAGCAGCTTTTAGTACTTATGCGCCCTTTAGCCTTTTAAGCGTTACGTCTTTTTTAATACAATTTTTAGTAATCTGTCTGATAGTTTTAACGCGTGTTCTTCATATATTCCATTTAAAATCTTCCTTCATGATTTGAACCGGATCCCTTTATCGATAGAAGAACGGATTGTTTATCTATAGAAGTCATAGATAGTTTCCCGTGCTTTTGGCACTTGTTTTTGATTCTGAACTAAATAAGCAACATTTTCTTTTAATGCATTCAAATTAATTCATTGTACACAATTTTTATGGAACACTCTAATATTTCAGCTATTTCTGCTGGTTTTTTTTTTCACTTTTGTACATATCACATAATTTTTTTTCTGCCGCATAAAGCATTCCTCTACCCATGTTGATAACAAAGTTAACACTCTTGCTGTATGATCAGAAAATTATAATACACCGGCCGAAACACTTCATAAATTCGAACAAAAATCGCCTATTATGATTTGTGATATTTTAACGTTCAGCCAAAACACCCTCTCAATCAACTAAAACTTAAATGCTTAAACACAAGTCAATGATAATGGTAAAATATTTTCTTAAAATTGTAATTTACATTAAGGATGAAAAGTAGTTCCCAAAAAGATGAAATATTTCTAATAAAATGTTGAAAATTAGTCCATTTCCTTCTGTAGTTCTTAACATCGACTGAAGACGTTCTTTGGCTTATATTTTATTAGTTATAAATCTACTCTATCATACACTGCCGCAGAGCTAAGTTGAATTTTACCTAAAAATAAATTTTGAGGACACAGCTAGGTATAATCTAAAATGCTTTATTTCCCTTTGGTTTTTTTTTTTAAATAATGACGTTAAGAGATTAGGGGTAGTCAGTGGCGTGAACAAATGAGTTTTTTAAACATTTTTTTTTGACAGTAGGTTAATCAAAGTTATAAAAAAAAAATACAAATATACATTATTTTTTTTTTTTAACTTTATTTAACAAAAATTAAAAAAAAATAATTGTAGACCACATCATCGCTGTTTGTCGTACCCTATCCCAGAAGTCGTGCTTGCAATGACCGTCATAGCATTCGATCAAACAAAAAAATTACTTTAATAGTTAATCTAGTGCCTGGTGGATGCTTATTTTGAAATAAACAAAATAGCAGCCTCTAACAATTAATTCCCCGAATTTCAAGGAAAAAATCACTAGTTTATTGCTCGTAAAAACATGTTTTAATGAAAGAGAAAATCCTTCGATCATACCCTAGTTTCTCATATTTTCAATTAGTTGCATAAATTTGATTTCAGTGTTTAATCAATTACAGTGGTCACCGAGTTTCAAAATATAGTTCCGAGAAAAAATAATTTAAAGTTTTATACTCAAAGAAATATTTAATTACTTATAATAGTTCTTCTACCGATTTGGAAGCTTCTAGGATATCAATTTGCTGTTTTCTTCCGGATTGTTCTCGCCGTCTCGTTTGTCTGCCACCTGTACACGTTCAAAAAAAGGTTTCCCAGATGATATTTTCAAGATTTTATGATTGGAGAAAATTCAATTTTCAAATAATCGATTTTTTGAAAATCCTGAATATAACACCTTAATATATAATAAATTTTAACGAGCTCTTTGCCATTGATAATAATCGACTGTACATTGCAAAAAAAAAAAATCCTTGTAAATGATCGGGAAATACTGTAAATATAATGCATTGCCAGAATAAAAATAACTAGATCATCACGAAGAATTACATCATTCACGTTCTTTATTTTTTTCACGTATATTCTTTAAATGAGAGAAAAACTTTACATAAAAACTCTTGATTCGTGTCCCTTCTTTGTAATATTCGTCATCGTAACACTTGAGCCCCCTTGGGTCGTGGTTAGGCCATCCCTAAAATAGCAATTATTTTTTGAAATCGTAAATATATTATAACAACATTTGAACTAGATACAATTATAACTTAACATTGAACTAGACGATTTGCTATCAGCACTGTCAATAATTTGCGGGTTCTGCTGCTGCAATTGAAGCGTTATTCGAATTTAAAGAAAACTGCCGATATGTCAGTTATATTTTTTGTTTTTTTTTTCGTTCCAAGGTAAACTTCAATTTACTTATAAAAGGAAATACTCCCACATTATATTTTTTATTATTATATTTCAATAGTAGTTTCAGTGAGTTGTATTCTAAAAAATTCAAAGTACACTCTATTAAAATATTGGTTGGTCATAATAAAAATATTTTCTCTTTGCTGAATGTAAAAAAATATTAAGAATTTTTAATATAAATTCCAGGTGAACTCCGACGATCGTTTATCACTGCGAGTATGTCATTCGTGCATAAGTTTCTTAAATTCATGGCAAAGTTTCAAAAATCGTTGCTTGGCTGCACAAATGAAGCAAATGAATTGGTTGGAAATGGCTAAAAACTCGATGCGTCGACAGATTGGTCAAATACAGCAACCAGTGCAGCCGGTTCGTTCTACGAGAAATGCAACTAATGAACGACTACATCAAAATCAGAATGCAACTAAACCAACCGGTCGTCCAATGGTAATAAAAAAATCCTAATTGCATCATAATTGCTATAACTGTTTCAAATTAGATTTTTCTCACTTCTATTTGTTTATGATTTTAGCCTGTTCCGTTTATCATCAAAGAGGAGCCGATTGATGAGGAAGCTGACGCACAAGAATCAGCGGCAGCAATTAAAGTCAATTTGGATCCAAATGAATTTTTGGACGGTAGTATTGTGCCTAAGCAAGAATTCGAAGAAGAAGAGGAAACACTTCTGGAGCCAAGTAAAATCATGAATGAAGAACCGCATATTTTGACATCGCTAGGCTTAACACAGATTAGACGAGTGAATCCTTACAACCAAATGGTAGGAATATTTCTTGCTGATCTTAAAATATGACACATATTTTAAATGGTTATGGTCAGAAAAAAATGCTTCTTGTACATCATATACTGATTCGTCAGCAGGGGCTGATCTGACCTCGATGAACATGATAAATACCTTTTAAATCAACATACATAGCTTAATCTCCGCAGCAGTGTTTATTGATTGGGAAGGAGATAAAACATCTGTTGATGCAAAAATAGCAGATAGCCTTGAGTGGGAATGGGCAGACAATGTTACTGATGAAGAAAAAACGAAGTTTTCTAAATCTCCTAAAATATGTGCTTGTAGCCAAAAAGGCGCTTGTATGAGCGGTGGTTCTGCATGGTTTTCAATAGTGGTTCAGGGAAAAAATATTTTCCGTCCAGGGGATATGGAAAACATTTGTGATACTTATTCATCCAACTTATATTCGCGGTCAATATTCTACTGCATATAATAATATGTAAGAATATGCGCGAAATTTTGAAGAGTAGGCTTTGAAGTTAGCATATCAAATCCATTATTAACAAGGACAGAAATGCTAAAAATGTCTAAAATTGATTTTTAGCATGTTGATGGGAAAATAGAAAAAAATCGTTTACTTCGCACTCGATTTTTTTAAGCATAAATATGCAGTAGGTCTACAAATGTAGTAGAGTGGCATATCTGCTCCACAGGATTTAGTGTTGAATATCGCGGTAAAGACTTCCGGATAAGAGACGCCCGTGCTGCATCCTTGGTAATACTATGTCTTGTGAATTTTTGTTTTGTACACGACCACATAAGCATCTCTCATTGATTTTGTCAGTTTTTTCAGGGCTGGTTTGTTTTCGCCATCTCACGAGAAATTTACTAAATTTTCCACATCTTTCAATAGTGAACTTGCTGAAATTGACGTTTTTGCCTGCAGCAATCGCGGAACTGCCCTTTCTTCATAGTTCTTTTTGAAATTTTAAACATAAAATTTCAGCACATTTACTCATTTTTAAATGCCTATTAAGTACTCTGAAGCTTTTAGCTCTTGAGCGTCATGTTTTTTGGAAAAAGATTCCAGATTGAAATAATTCAATACGCTAATTGATTATTTTACAAAATTTAAAAAAGGCTAGATGATTACTTACATGAAATGTTTCAGGACAGACTAGTCGCTTACGCGTTTGAGATAATATTCCTTGAATGAAAACAGTATCAAACTCAAGTGCTAAAATATAGCGAATGCTACATCAGTATAGTCTAGTGAGCAGAGCACAGGCTTCTAGTGTGTGGGGTCCCTAGTTCGAGTCCAGTTTCGGGCGAAAGACCGCGCACCGAGCTTTGAGTTCACTTAGCTCTGAATAAGTATCTGCTTTAATTGGGGGTAAAGAGAATCGTGGAACTAATCACACTTGTATTCACATTGATTGTAAATTTGTGAATGAAGCTCTCTGTCAGCTTCAACTCCTAGACCCGACAAGCGTTGTCGTGGAATTACTTCACATCATTAACGTCGGGTTTTTAACATATTCAACAGGGCCTAAAAATTTAATATTTAAATAAAACACCAAATAATTGAGATATCAGGCTGAAATTTAACCCAATTTTGAAATTGCAATCAAGCCCCACATATTAGCCGTGCTTTTTTGGACCTATGCGGAGCAGATTAACATAGGGCTGCAAAAAAAAATGATCCCGAGTAGAAAGCTTCCTGTATTCGATAATGTTGCTGGCATTCGCTGAGCTTTCGCTTAGGTTGGTTGGTTGTTAAACTAGAATGACACATAGAAACGCCTGAATGAAATTTTATCCAAGTTTTAATCAAAATCAGACATGAAACTTGCATATGAAATAATCTACAATGTAATGTGCATTGAAACAAGCAAAAACAGTCTGCACACTACAAGATTTAATGTAAAATAATTGACAATTGCGGAGTGCTATGCAAATTTATTCAGTTCAAACTGCCGGTTTCACAATAATCAACAGCAGTGGTTTGGAATCTTTTAGAACACTCTTACTGTTATCAGCACATTCCACTTGCAAGCCCATAAACAACCGCTTCCGACCAAATTTCTGCCTCAGTGACATGACATGTGCAGGGTTTTGTAGTATTCAATATACTTAACAAAATTTGATCTGTTCGGGAGTGAAGAAAAACGCACCTAGTATATTTAAGTATGGAATTCGATATCCTGCATAGGACCACCGCGAGCATGTTTGCAGCGATAGATTCTTTGGAGCCAATTTCCCATCACTTCTGGCGGGCACTTAGCGCACACATAAGGTTAAATACTTTCAAAACGCTATCATATGCATGCTTGAAACACGTTCAAAATTCATTTCCCATCGTTGATTTTTGCAAATTTATTTATAACACTAGGTGAAACCTGGTCATATTGCACATATACACCAATGTATCCTTTAGTTTCAGCTCAATCGAATGATGCATTAACGAGAAATGATGAGTCATATAAAAGAGTTATAGAGAAGCCGTGTTACCTAGGAACATAGAACAAGGATAGCCAGTGGTTTTATATTTTAACTTAATGAAATCATAGATGTTTCTCGGGTCAGTAATATTTCGGAATTTGAATTTATTTTAGATAATTTATTTCTATGGTTTCTCATACGGTTTATAACGCACGGTTTCTATGGTTTCTCATAAACGATACCAATGTAGAGGTAATGCTTGTCGAATAAAACTCTGATGAGTTTATGTCCAAAAAGTTTATAAGAACTGATCACAACGAGTTCACTTGATAGGGTATTGTTAATCGCAATAAGAACAATATAATCGCAATGAGAACAATATAATCACAATAAGAACAATATAATCGCAATAAGAAATGCCTCCTGTTGAAACGCCATTGTAAAAGCAGTCAGATTACTTCTATAAATGGTTCAACTGCTGTCGAGAATTTTTTCGTTTATATGCGAGTCGTTAGTATATTGAAAATGGCAACCCTGGGTGGATAAAAGCAACCTTCTCGTTAGGAGCGATATTTCTTCTAGTTGTCGCGTGTAAGAGAGAAATATGATTAAAATTGACATAGGAGTGATAGGTGTGAAGATCGCGTTTGACCTGGTCCGGAGACATTCCAAGTTCTTGTGGCTGTTAGAAATAAGGCATTAAGAGACAAGCTCAGAACCTCTTGTTGAATCATAACTTTGAGGCTAGTCTTAGTTTTCTCATCAAAACAAGTGGCTTTATGTGCATCATTTATGTATGAAAGGAAAAGACGGGCATCGTCATAACTCCTATCTCTGAAACGAGACAAGACGTATCTGCTCTCCAGATCGTCTTTAGAGTTTGTAGTAAACTTTATGACAGGTGGTGCAAGTGGGGCGAGATATTTAGGTGAAAATGATCGTCTGAAAGGCGTTTTTTAGTATGATGGTTGAGCCATATCAGGATGGTATCAGATCCTCATCTCAGGTAAAATTAAAATATTTAGAAGTCGGCACGGCTTCAGTAGTATTTAATTGCATTCAAGCACTATTGGAAGCCGAATCAATTGTTTTCAGAGATTTAACCGGCTGTAAACTGGTAGAGGATTGATTTTCCGGTGAATTAGTAGAAGATGACCTCTTACTGTCTATATTGCATTTGCCTGAAGCTGTGTAAGAAGTGGGAAGCTTGCGTGGCAATGGATATCACCCTTATTTATCTATAGAAAAAATATTGTTTGGATGTGAGACTATCGACCTCTAGTAAAAATTGTACAGAACATCTGAATGCCATGACATGTGAACAAAAATATGAAGATTTTTCTTATTCTAGCCGCTCAGATAGATCAATAACTTACGCAGTGACTAACTTGTTGGACTATTAGCATATTTACTATTAGCATATAACGATACACTTGAAACGTTCAACCTTGAGAAATTTTCAAATTTCGTTGATTTTTTTAAAGATTTTAATTTAAAGACTAAAGACTATTTCTTGAGTAGATAGATATATTTCAATTTCTTGGCTAATTAAGGACCAGTTGATTGTTCAGACCGACTGAGTCTTTGTTCATCAAAGGTAGAAAAAATTGAATTGTTTTAATGCAATCATTGATGTTTCATAAGTGATAAAATCAAAGTGTTCATTGCCTGTCGGAAATCGCGATAGTTTGTTCTACTTTTTAAAATATTTCAAAGTATTAAGGTCCTCTAAACTCAACTGGAATCTATATCAATACTTTTGTCGCGTACTTTTGTTGATGCACTACATAGCCGTTGAATGAATTTGGCCGATAGATGTCTGGCTAGTATTTTTGTGGTTTTGTTTGTTTTTTGGGGTATTTTTTGTTTGTTTTTCTTAAGTGTGTGTTCTTCTGGTGTATTTTTTGTATAATTTTGTATGTTTTTCTTCAATTTTTGATCCCTGCTACCTCCTATTCGCCCTCTGGTTGTAAAATTTCCCGGCTGTGATGCATCAAGTCGTTTTACCGAGATAAGATATATCGGCAGCTTCGTTTTGCTATTTAATTTTAAATATTCGGGTTATTTACCGTGACGGCTAATTGTAATTTATATTAATGATTGAGAGTCATTGTAATTTGGTTTAGTGATATTGCTAGATATCTCCAGGCTCTTGTGAAAAGGATGTAAAATAAATACTGACCATACTAATTTCAATTTCATTTTAAGAAAAAATAGAGGAGGATGGGCATTTAACTTTGATTAACTGTTCTCTAAATTGTATTCTTACGCTATCTTTTTTGTTTTAGCTGTCGAAGACCGATGGAAGTAAAAATCGAGGAGATCTCGAACATCAGACCGGTGGAACGCTTTCGACTCAATGCCGTTTTTGCAATATGAACTTCTCTTCGGCTACAAATGCTCGCAGACACGAACGGAACATTCACCAATTAAACAGTTATGGAACGTCCGAAACACCAAAATTGGGCATAAAACCTACTACGACGCGTTCCCTTTTGAAACCGTTGCAAAACTTGAAAGCCAATTTACCATCAACGTCCTTATTGAACTCGCTAAAAGGACCACCAGCAGTGACACCTGAAATGATGGGCATCTATGATTATAACAAACCTGAGAAATATCGGCATCTCTTAACGGACTCGAAATTGGCGTTCATTCGTAAACATGAAGAGTTTCTAAAGCAATATCAAACCATGACATGTACATGCTGTCCTCAAACATTCCCGACATACAAGACATTTATGGCGCACATGCGACGTAAGTTTCCAAATTTGGCGAGAAATTTATGTTTCAAGTGTCTGAAACAGTTTCAATCGAAAACGTTTTTCGTGGCGCATCTTAAAAAGCGGAATTGCATTAATCTCTATAAGCTATATAAAAACGGAAGTAGTGATGGGTCCGGTGGCTATCCCGAGCGAGTGGGAACTAAAGAACTACTCAATAACAAAGTTTATGAGTGCAAATTGTGTTCGAAGACATTCCGTCTGAAACTGGACTTTCGCAGTCATGTTTATGAGGCACACGGTGAAAGCATCAGAAAGGATGGTTCTCCAGGACGTTGTGGTTTCTGCAGCGTTGAACTAGACGATCCGTCCCTGCGACGTCGCCACTACAACAATATGGAGTGTATCGTGATGATTCATTGTGGTACGTGTAAAGAAAGATTCGAATTTCATCAGCAGTTTATCGACCATGTTTACCAAGCACATTTGCCCATCGCCGCCAATAATGATGTTTCAATGGAATCCGCAGACACATCCCAAACTGAAAATATCTCAAGTGCGAATATGTCGTATACAGACACTTTCAATTCGAGACTGCCGCATAGTTGCAACATATGTGGACAAACGTACAACAATTACTACAACGTTCTCCGCCACATGGAAGCAAAACATCCTGACCAAGTGCCTAAAAGATACATTTGTGAAAAGTGTGATATTGGGTTCCCGAGACAAGGTCCACTGCGTGATCACATGTATGAGGTTCACGGGACGACGATTCCACGCGCGCGGCGCGAGCTTCTATCTTGCCGTATGTGTTCAGATCAATTCGAATCGAGAGAGAAATGGATACGCCACCAAACTGAACAGCATTCTCGATACACCTGCTGCTTCTGCGCTTTCCAAGGAAAAAGTTTGGAGAAGTTTAAGGAGCACATTGAAACACATTCACAATTGGCTCTGAAAAATGCACCGATACCTCTTTCGTCGTCTTCAAATGTTTTATCTGTAACGAATGGAGGCAACGATGGAGACGACGAAGAGGAGGAGGAAATGCAGCAGCCAGCGAAGAAAATAAAACTGGACTCGTCAGCTTTCCAATGCCCCGTGTGCCATGCAACATTCTCCGGCAACGTAGCCCTCTCGAATCATATGCGATCTCATTATAATAATGAAGGAGTAAAATTCCAAGGCATAGCATCATTAAAAAATATTTCTTCGATGACAACTCCGAAGAGTACATCTACTCCTGCAGCTACTAGTAGTGAGTTAACAACAAATGGTGAGCCAATCCGGCGAATTCGTTGCCATCTATGCTCAAAGCGATTCACGTCGAAGAAAACATATCGCAAGCACATGCTAATCGAGCATAGCATTCGGAATGTAAGCTTCATAAAATGCTCGGTTTGTAAGGCAGAGTTTACACATGAAAGAGGCTTGAGGGTGCACATGTACAAGGCTCATGGTACTCTAGTTTCGAGTGATATTACGTTTAATGCGACTTACGAATGCGAGATATGTGACGCGGAGTTCAAGAGTGAAAAGTCTTTGAATCAACATAAGGGAATGGTGCATAAGAACCGAGACAAAGAACAGCCGCCGGAGTTAACTCCCGCAGCTAACCAGAACAGTCCTGCCTATTGGCACCAATGCCAATACTGTCCTGCCCATTTCGACTCTAATAAGAAACTTGCGATCCACTTGAATTCACACACTGAGTTCGATGCTCACGACTATTCATGTAAGGATTGTGGGAATGTGTATAGTGGTCGAAAGAGCTTGTGGGTGCATCGCTACAAAAAGCATCGCGAAATACCGGAGCCTTCGCCTTGTGGTATTTGCAAAAAAGTGTTCTTCTCAAATAAAATGCTTCAAATGCATGCGAGAAACCATACTGAAGCTGACGCCCTCGAGGAAGAAGCTCATAATACTGAATTTGACGCAAGCCAGACTATGGAGGAGGCTGAGAATCTTGCGAAAGATGCGCCACATGGAGATGAGAGCGAAGAAGAGGAAGACCAGGAACACGATGAGGAGCAAATTGAAGAAGCTGATGGTGATGATAATATACTACCGGCTAAAGTCCAGTGCGCAGTTTGTAGTGATGAGTTCAGCGATCAGGATTTGTTTGACAAACACATGGAGATGCATCAAATGGAACTGTACACTGATAACCCGTTAGCAGCGATGTTTGATACAGGTCCCGAAGATCCGAATCAATATATTCCGAATCAGATGAGTGAAAACGACGGTTATACGTGCGATATATGTCCGAAATCGTTTCCGGCGCTCACCGCACTGAAAGTGCATCGCAATTGGCACTTTCGACAAGACGCAAAATTGGTGAGTAAAGTGATACGGTACACCTGCTAAATCTGTGATTTTTTGTTATTTTCTATTGAAAAAAAATCATGTCGAAGGTTTTACTTAAGCTTGTTATTTTTCTTGTAGGTGCCTGCCGATCCGAAAATGAGACTCTTGGCCCAATCTAAGAAGGCATCTAATGTGTGCGAATTCTGTGACACAGCGTTCTCTAGCACGAGTAATCTGCGGCGTCATATTGTGGAAGTTCATAATCGCGATTCGTTCAACGATCCGGTGCGAGCTCAGAAGTACATGGATAAATACATGGAATGTACGAAATGCACATTAAAATTCGACAAGAAGTCCGATTGGGTACGACACAAGATAAAGCACGCAAAGGATACTGTCAACTCATCGTTTGAATGGGGATGTGAGATTTGCGGGAAAATTGTATCGAGAAAAGAACGACTGCTGCAGCACATGAATAGTCACTTGAAATCGAAAAGGGATGAGGACGACGGGAATGCTAGTGTTTTGAGTGAGGATCAAAGCAATTCACAGGACACGGTGCTATCAAACAACACGGGGCGAGGAAGTGTTGCACGCAAACCAAGGACAGGTGAAGATGACGAGGCAGAAGAAGAGAATGATGAAGAAGGGAACACTGGAGCCAATGATAACAGTAAAATAGAAGCGGTAAATTGCCATCAGGAAAATATTGAAGAACCCGAAGAGAGTATTAATGATGTGCATGAAGAGGCGGATAGTGAAGATGAAAATGATGAAGGAGGCGATGGTTACGTAGAAGATGAACGGGACGATGAAGGAAATGCTCGAATGCAATATGACGAAGATTCGAGTCAGCAGTACCAAGAGGTCGACCCAGACCAAGAAGACATTCAGGACGAAGAAGACGAGCAGGAGGAAGATGGAGAGGAAGTAGATGATGAGGACAACATGGGAGCATATTCTTGCGACTTATGCCAGGTATATTTCGAAACGTCAAAACAGTTACGACGACATGTGACGAGTCATTTCTTAAATGGTCCCGGATCGGTGACATTGACTGAAATTCCCAAGGATAAATCCGCTTATACTTCGAAATTACAGGCAGGGGATGACGTCACAACTATAACCCCGGTGTAATATGTTTTCATACCATAATATAATTTAACTAGTATTGAGTGGTCGGCATGGACGTTAGTCGTATAAATATTACATATATACCTGTATATTTCACTGTTTGAAACTGTTAATAATTTTAATGAACCGTTGTACTGTAAGATGAATTGACAATATCATGGCTCAGGACTCAAGCCGTTTGTGGAGATTATTTGAAAGTTCGCAAGATGAAAAGCTACTCATCTGTCAATCGTAACCGTCATATTTTATCTAGGGAGTGACTGATAATTTCCTGACTGGGAAACAACAAATTCACAAATGAAAACCCTGAAATCCAATTTTACGAATGGAATTGCTTAATTTATAGAAAACAAAAACAAAACAAAAATAATTCAAAGTAATCTGATCTTACCATGATAGTTGTGGGGAATGTATGCCAAGATGTCCTCAAATCATTGAATTAAGAAGAATATTGTGGTAATAATTTCTTCTCCAACTTAGTGTTTTTACCATTTTATAAGTTGATTATGCATATGTATTAAGTTATTTTTGTAACGAAAAAAGAAGTATCGAAAATTACTTATTCAGATGAGTAGGTTTATATTTAGTTATTGATGTTTTGATGCGTTAAGCTCTTGTTGAATGTTATAACTTTTAGTTTGACGTATTAAATTTGTTTTTTTTTTAATTTTGATGTCTTTATTGAAATAAAAGCTCTTGTGTAAAAATCAATCCGTTCATTCACTGTATTACAATGTAGCTTAACGAAGGAACATAACAAACTAATAACTTTAACCAGATTTATTGTCTTTGTATTTGAGACTTCTATGCTAGTTATTCTTGATCGATACCTCGTAGTTTAGCTTTACTCGTGTAAAATAAAAATATATTCTAAAATACAAACTTTTGCACTTCTAATCGAAGTCTTTTTATTTGAAAATAAAGCTATCGATTTTAACACAAACGATATCCAATAATGCTACTGATTTGGTTAGAGATATATAGAGTCAAGCTAATTGAAAAAAAAAAAACATTAACATGAAACTACACGTTCGGAATAGTTCGGGCTCGATACATGAATATACTCGATACTTTTTAAAGCCCGATGACTAACGAAGCATGAACCAGGAATATTCGCAAAATAATTGACAGTTTGCAGCAGCTGGAAGATATTTATCTTTAGAATCGTATTTGGAGCACTGTGTGCCCAAGCAAAGCTTACAATCAGTTTCACGCAATCGTTCGATTGAAATATTGTCGTACATCGGTTTTTCCTGTGCATTGTGCCTGCGGCTACATGATTAGGTTATTTTTATTTATATTTTTAGAACGGGTTAGTCGTCTGACCACCGAAATCGACATGAACGCTAAACGTGTATGGGGCACTGAGTTCCCCATACAGTTATCTCATACATTTTGTGTTGGCAACCGAATTTTTTGTCCTTCTCTTGAAATTTTTCACTATATTCAGCGTACTACACATCTGCTTAGCAAGCAGTGCTCGAATGTTCCGTAAGCAACTGAAGTACACATAGGCATGAATATGGTAGGTGCCATATTCTCATCTGTGATCATCGTCCTGCAATAATCCAAAATCTAGGAAGTTACGTCTTAAATAGGAAATATGTCATGTTCGATAAAATTTTACGCCGTTTCACATGCAAATGCACATTGGCTGAAGATTCATTGGTCGGATAACTAGTGACTCGTGTGAAGCGAGCCTAATTGTCTTACCAATATCAGTATCTCCCGCATTGAAATTACTCGCGTTGAAATTAAACGCACTCAATTCACTTTTTCGCAAGACTGTCTGTGAAGCCTCACACATGTGACATATATATTTCGCTCGGGCATTTCCAGAATGATCGATTGTGATTGTCTGCTGAGAATCTGTTTGTGTTTTGGCTTCTAGGAGTTTCTTATCAGTATGTACCATTGTATCTTCCATGCGATTTTTCTGTTCTATGACATACATTAGACATTTTGTATGGAGATCGTTCCAGACGATATTTGTCGATGTTTTTCGTAATTTTTGGCAGTGCTAGGATGAAATATGAATAATATTGGCGCGCACGCAACACTACCACCTGCTTAGACGTGTTCATTCTGAACAGATTCGTCCTCTACTATAGTGTTGTTTTCATGGTACCGAGCAAGGTGATCTAAGTGCTCAGCCTTCATTGTTGACCGGTGTTTGCGATGCTACTGTATCCGGTATATAACACCGTTGAGCCGTTTGATTACGCGATACGGGTTTCCCAATTTCGGTTATAGTTTAGGACTTAGCCGGTTCCACCGATCGAGGTTGTAGAACCAAATCGTTTTTCGCAAACCAAGTTGAATCCGCCCTCAAATCGTGTTGCTGTTCTTTGACTTTCCTCAGTGCTTGTGGATTAGGGTTTAGTCATTGCCGCAGCTCCGAAACGTACTCCGTTGTTTTGGGTTCTTTTAGTGGTATCCTAGATTCCGATCTAATATGCGGTCTTCGAAGAATCATACGCATAATGTCTTTCCGCTCATTTCCGGATGCGAGCTTCTCCTTTGTTCCGTCGCACTTTGTGTCACCCTGAGAGAGTTTTCTTTTAGGGTTCTCTTTAATCCTAACTGAATTTCTCCTTGTTCCGATAAAATCTCTACTCGGCTCACGGCTAAGTATATGTGGTCTCCTTCTGTTCGATGACAATTTTTTCATTTTGGCTGACGTGCTAACGGTACTTAATTGTTCCTCCATTTGATTTTCCGTTCTCCCAAATCTAGACTGAAACCGTGGTGGGCTAGGAAGTCTATTTCAATATGCACCCGTGCACATGTACTCTCTGCTACCAAGAAATGATTTTGGAATACCATACATCCAAGCTGTATCTGTCAAACGATTTCAGCAAGAACTGGTGTAGATTCACCAGTTACCGTCTAAAACACGTATTGCCCAACATTACTAAATCTGCAGGACTTCGCCATATCCGCTGTCAAGATTGACCAGTGTCGATAATGAAATTCAAAGCTTTGTTGCTGATTTTCCCCAGCAGACTAAAATCATTCTCACGAAAATCTAGCCCTGCAACTGTAAATGTGTTGCGGACCAGTCACTGATCTTTGAACTTGTTTCCGATTGGTTTCCTTGCTGTTCTCCAAGACCAAGTGATCAATTTCGACCGTCCAGACTTCTCGTTTTGCTTGTAGCATCCTTGTCAGTAGCAGTCATGACTCAGATGTAATTTCTTTCTGCAAATCCACCATCTGGGAGCTCCGCTAGCTAGCGAGGTACCGGTGGTAATTGTTCTTCGATGCACATATTCCTGGCAATACGCCGACTTCCGTTTGTTGCAACAATCGCGCCTTAAGTGACCCTTTTCTTCACAATTCCAAAATTTATGAACTCCACCCATCTTGGATATCGTGTCAATATTGACTCTTTTGCTCATGCATTCTTCATGTAATTCGCAGACAAAAGTTAAAGTTACTGCGAGTTGCCTGCTTTATCGATTCGTAGATCAAAACGTAGACCAAAGAATCCTTCAGCGTCCATTCGTCAGCCAAACGAAGTACTAGTTGAAGTTCTTCATCACGTACTTCCTGGATGAAAGCATCTTTCGCCATTCCATTCCAATGTTCTGGATCCGACCTAGGGTAGGACGAAATTGTTAGCCGCTCGATTTCCTGAACCAGCTACTGCAAACTATCTTTTGGCTGCTTTGCACGTGTTCCGAATTGTGAACGATGATCTTCCTTCAGGTGTTCTTCGTATCTCATAACCAAAGCACTTATCAGGCTTGAATAGCTAGAGCAATTGTCCACCGGAATAGTTTGAACTACTTCCGCTGCGGATCCTCTCAATGACACAAAACGTATGGTCGCGCATTCTAGATTGCACCATGGATTGGCTGTATTCTACAAAAGCCTCAAACTGCTTCTTGCAGATGATGCAAGAAGTTTGTCCGTCGAAAACGGGTGCTTTCAGTGCCTTACTGCTAGCTGATTCAGTTGGAGCAGTTCCTATGGCTTCTGTTTACTAGATATCCAATTTTAGCAGATCAATTTCTTCTTCAATTACGGCTAGTTTTTGCTCTTGCTAGTCGAACTGTTATTTCATTTCTGCCACTAGACCAGTGAGGTAGTAGAAATTGAGTGGACATGCCCATGAGATTTACATTGAAGGGGATGGTAGTAATTTTTTTCTGTTCATTGTCAAATCTGGTCCAATTTGGTCAAATCCAAGTAGTTCCCCTCCTATCTGACAATGAGCGGAATCGGTGCTTTAACATGCTTTGTGCGCGAGAGAATCAAAGGGGCTAATGGTGGAAAGTTATACCGTTGATGTCATCTCCACTTCTACTACCTCACTGCACTAAACTTTCTAACCGCTGCTGTAACTGCTGCTTAACTTCCATCAGCTGTTCCGTAATATCAAGGGTTTTTTGGCCAAGTTTCTGATCCAGAATCATGGCTTGTTGCTTATTGTCGAAATCCATTTTTAGCAGCAAATCCCTGATCAAATTTTTGTACTCGCTGCTTTGCCCTTTTTGATCAATTTCTTGGCTGGTTACCTCGTTCGAAAATTTGAACGCTTCTGGATCTTTGTCTTCCATACTAAAAGCCTCCGTTAGTCATTATAGTCAAGCCGCTTTGTTTCGAGTCGTCAAAAGATCTCGTTTTGGGCATTCTACTATCACCTCTTCCAATGTTAATTTCAATCGCCAACTTCGGAATGGTCTTTACTTAGTCCATACAACTTCCCACAATTTCACTTAGCTGACACAACTTCTTACAAAAACCACTGTCCGAAACCTCTTATTTGTTTCGCACACTACGAATTTTCACGTTTGCTAAAAATTCACTGACTGCAACTTAACTAAAATTCACTTGTTGAATCACGAACGCAAAAGAATCATTGACACACATTGTTGTGTTTTTCACTGAAAACATGCTTCGTGGATTCGATATTCTCTGCATTTATGAAATAAAACAGTTTGTTTACTACTACTAATTATCAAAACTAAATCGTTTTACATTACATTCTACAATTCACTAGACTCGCTTCAAAAAACTGACTTGGTAAAAACAAACACCGTGGATAGTACTTCGTTGGACATTTCCAGAATGGGTGATTGTGATTTCATGCTTATAGACTATTCTCGATCTATGGGAATCTGGTAATGTGTTAGCTTATGAGTTTCTTATCAGCATTTACCATGGGATCTATGGGAATTTTCCGTTTTATGTAAACATAGTTCGAGAAAATATTTTTGAATGTTTCTCGTAATTTCTGGCACTAATAGGGTGAATTATGATATATTTTGGTGTACGTGCAACAATATTGTTCTTTCTTCGTCCTGGTATTTCTTTCGATCAACTGTCTGGATGCCTGATTTTTCTTTTCTAGCGCACCCATGGCATTCGCCATTAAACCAGCCAGCTTTTTTGTGCGCTGGGTTCATACCCAACTACTTGCTCTGTAACGGTCTGCATTCTTGTTCTCACCTACATCCAGATCTCTTCAACTGGACTCAATATGCTATTTTATAGAAATTTATGAAACAGATATGCCTTGAAATGTTACTGTTTTTGTTTGGTAAGTCGGAAGCAGGATGCAAGTTCGCTAGAAGCCGATTCAACTATTAGTAGAAATATCAGATATTTATTTGATATTTTACTTTAGTTCCCGATTCTTTGGGCCTTTATTTTGCAGGTTCTGGAACTCTGGCCCGACCTGGCCCGGAACAATAGGGTTTTTTTTACGTCAGACTACCAGGGAGGCAATTCATCGTCGCTCGTCGCTAATAAAAAAAATTGTATATTAGTAGCAATAAAAACAGGTATACAAATAAATACGCCAATAATTCTGTTTTTATTTAAGAAGAACAGGATTCAACAATTAGTACTTCCAAGTATTTGGCAGTAGATCACAAATGGAACGCCATCTTCATTTTTATGAGCAAATTCTAACCTTTCAATTTGTATGCAGTTTTCAAATGAAAAACAGTTCAAAGTAAATTTCATTTTAGCGAAACAAATGATCAAAATACTTCGCTCACCAACTGTTTTTAAAATCCATTCATCTCTCGTCTCTTTCGAAATTTGTATTTCATTTTCATTCACAAATTCGTATGTACATATAATTCAATACAAGAGAACTTACTTCGCATATGCAATATGCGCGCGATGCTCTTTTCATATTCTCTTTCCATATTCTGTTCCACATGCAACGTGCGCCGGGCTAAGTTGAACTAGCCCCAGAAAAGAAAGGAAACTAATGAAAAAAACTCTAGCGCACCTGAACCGCTAGAAATACTAATGTTCGAAGAACAGTAGAAGAATCGTGCAGGTTTTGAGTGCATATTCCACCACATGTGCTTCTTATTACAGCCAAACTGTTTCAAATGCCACGTTTTACTTTGGTCTCAAGAATACATTATACGAGGGTGGGGTGAAAAGTTTCCGGCCTGACCAAGAGATGGCGCCACTAGGTCTACTTTTGCAGCGGCGTCCTACAGTACCATTCCTTTCAAGCTTGTATGCACAGTTTCAGCCCAATCGCTACGTTAGTTTGCGTTTGAGATGCTTCCGTTTTTGCCTTCTTTGGAGTTGGTTCCCCTTTTCCAACCCACTGTTTTCACTGTTCTTTATTTTGAGGAGTGTAGTAGTGGACCTAAGTCTCATCAGCAGCTACGAATCGACGCAAAAATTCGTTTGGATTACGCCTATACAGCGACAAATTGTCGGTAGAAATTTTTTTTCGAATCAGTTTTTGGTCGAACGTTAGCAAACGCGGCAGCCACCTTGCACACAGTTTTTTCATACTCAAATGGTTGTGCAATATATTTTGCACACGTTCATTTGGCATTCCACAGGTCTCAGCTATCTCATGCACTTTCAACCTGCAGACTTCCAACAATATTTGATGGATTTTCTCAATCATTTCTGATGTTGTGACCTCAACGGGCCGTCCTGAGCGAGGTTCGTCAGAGGTGCTCACACGCAGTGGCGGCTCGTGCTTGTTGAGATTGGGTGGGCCCAGTTTTTTATTTCGTTGTATGCTGGTCAGTTTTTTCAAATAAATAAAATTTAGTGTTTTGGTCGCTATTTATATAACACCTATATGCACACCTTTCAAACGATCCAACGATTCTTTTTGGCCCAGTTAGTTATCTACTACGTTTACGCAGTAGATAGACTTCCGAGAAATATTCAATTTCAATGCTCCTCAGTATAAAATATATGAAACTAAAACACTTGTTTCAAGTGGTTTAATATACATATATACATACAAAATATTCTACATCAAATTTAACATTTTTCAAACGTATTTAAAAATACAGATTAAAGCGTGATGCACTATATATTCTACTACACATGCTTGTAAATTATTTGGTTACGTCTACTCTTTGATGAAGCAAAGAGATCAATTATTTGGTTGTGAAATTTGAAATTGTAACCTTCTCGCAACATTTTAACTAAATCCCTTTCAATTTCCATCGTACTTAAACCGGAAAGCCTTGTCTGACAAATTGAATTCCGTAAAAAGGTTTTTACTCTCTTAAGAGCTGAAAAACTTCGTTCAACTGAAGTGGAAGAAGATGCCTGTGAAGCAACTTCACTTAGCAATTTATAAATATCCAATACTTCCGTTTGTAACTTAATATCAGATATAAAAATTAAAACGTCCGATAAACTCTGCGTGATTCCAAATTTGTTATGATCAGATTACTACACACAAAGTTCGTTTCGTTGCTTAATTTGTTCAAACATTTAGATTTAGATTTTGAAGAAAAGCCTTCGCAAATGATTTGAGATTGCTACTATTAATGTAACTGATAAAATCTATTTTTTTCATATCCGAAAGGTTTAGTTAGATTAGTCTAAATTTAACGCATGAAGTCTTTTAAAATAAGTTTTCGCATCTGAAATGCTACCGTAATCTGTTTTACATATTTTAACAGGTTGCCCAAAATTACTGCAAACATCGTTAAATTTTTTTTCTAAATATGTATCGTCTCCTCTATATGATTTTAATGTTAGTAGTAAGTTACTGACTCGCTCTTTACAATAATTAATATCTGCACTTAACTTTACAATAATTAATATTTCAAATAGAACACTTGTTTGTTGACACATAAGGTTGATAGTTTTTAGCAAAAATAAAAACGAGAAGACCGACAAAATATGCCTGAAGCCCACAGACTCTTTAATCGTTTCTCTATGTTGGACAAAGGCTTCATCATTTAAAAATATTTCGAAGACTTCCAGCAACTCATTTGTACTATTTGAAAGAACTTAAATTTTTCGAGACTTATAGTTCCATCGTGTATTGCTGGAATCAGGTAGCCACCTACGATTAACTTTATCAACTTCACTAGTTTGCTTCGTCGAGTTGGAAAAAAATGCTAATAACCCAGTCAAATTCACGAAAAAGATGCGGCATTCTTTTATTTTGCAAGTCCCCGATATCACAAAAGCAACATCATAGGTTTGTCCCACTAACATGCTGGCAATATCGAAATGCTTAAATGTTTAGTTAATAAATTATAGAGATCTCCAGCTTTTTTGCCTTGACTTACATAAAAAAAACCATGAATCTCTCTACTGTAATGCCTTGTTCTGAAACTTATCGAAAAATCACTGATAGTTGAGACAAACACTTGGTGTCAGTGGACTCATCGATTTGCCAGGAATAACAGGGAGCGTTATGAATTTTTTAATGTAGTACAAATATAACGTTTTTTTAATATAGTACATTTAATAATGATGAGATCGTTTTGAATAGTTTTAAAAGCACCACTGAAAACGGAAGACTCATCCAGAAAAAGTTTCAATCGTGTAAGCGCTTTGCTTATATTAACGTTCTCTGTGCCGTCTTCATTTTACTATATTCTTTCCTACGCATGCATGATACAAGCAAGCCCCAAGTCCCAAGCAAGCACCGAATCACATAATGTTCTGATGGAGTAATTTTCCATCTCATTAAATGAAAAAAACAGATACCTTCAGAATGCAGCTGAGCTCAGACCTCCACATAATTTTTGAAACCGTAATAAGAAACCTTGATTGTATTTAGTCTTTCTAACGCCATCTGCAAGAGCTGTTATTGTAGAATTTGGGAAATCTGTTAGCACAGTTTATGGACTAAATTAATGCTAGCTGATTTATTTCCATTTTATAAAAGAGTTGTCTTTTTTTTTATTTTATATGAAAGATGAGAGGTGCATTTTTCTTCTTGGAATTTTTACACTTTGCATTTTACACCCAGGATCTAACCTAACCTTTGTTTCAAATTTATCCTGAGAAGACAAATAAGCATTTCATGCTTCAAATCCTGAAATTAATTTTCTTTTGGGATATATTTCAAAAACAATTATGGAATAGGTAAATTCCCATACCTAATCGCTAATTTTTCACATCAGAAAAATTTGCATCTTTTGGATACATGCAGGTGTACATAGATTTGTCTTCCGCCACATTATTCTTCTTTTGATTTTCAGTACAATATTAACACACGTCGCATTACATTTTTTTCATAATATTTTTCACAAAAATACTCCCATTAATGAAATCTACTATGATCTAACTAAGCTCATTTATAGTTTATAATTTGACAAAAAATGCTGAAAAAAATACCACAAACAATTTTTCATTCATTCATTGATAAACCGAACTCTCCTGGTGACGCACGCACAAGCATAAAGCTGAGAGACTTGCGCGCGTCATGATCTTGTAGTTCTTTGATTCAAGCTACGCATGTAAACGCATAATGGGCTGGCCCAATATGCAACATAGATTTTGATGCGATTGCACACGTCAATTTTTCGTAGATGAAGAGCCGGCCCAATATACAAAATCAATTTTGTTGCGATTGAAAGCGTCAATGCTCATAGATCGCAGCTTGGACTGGTAACAACGCGTAGTGGGCCAGTGATGCTTGGGCCCACCGAGCCACATTGATGAACAGAAATCGATAAACACACAAACGCGAACTTATACCTTCGCTTATACTTATGTCTGTAGCATAGTGTAGATGATGTAGAAGAATTATGAATGGGCTAGTGATGCGTTTGCCCGTCGTGGCGTGTATGAGACTGAGAAGAGGAACATACATTTATGTGTACAAGATGCAGGTGTATATTGTATCGTATCATTCCAATTTGGAACCTAGGAGAGATAAGTCGCATCAGCAATTTTGATAATTAGAATAGCTGTAAAGATAACCTAAAAATTTGAAATTGTGAAGTGGTGTGCTTTTCGGGGTGTCTAGTATTAACCTCGGATGAATTTATTTTTTCGTGGGTGAAAGTGTTGGAAATATCAAGGGCCAGGCTCTGGTAAGATTCGTAGATTTGAGTGAAGTAGAAGAGGAAGATTGGGGAAAGGTAATTAATTAGTGAGGATTATATAGACCTAGAGGCTAAAGGATTGAGTAAGTTATAATGGAGGAGAACCCTGAAGAAGGGGACTCCAAACCAAGGGTAAAGAGAAAGAAAGGGGAGGAAGAGATCAATGTTTTGTCTAGGACAACACCAAAGCAGGTGGTCCCGGATTCAGAAAATAGTGAGGTTAGGTGTATGGAACATGTGGTAGAAAGCATGGTGGTCAATGTAGGAAATCCGCTAGATCAAAATGATAAAGAAACGATGAGTAGCATTGAGATGGTAGATAAGCGGGAAAGTATGAGGCCAGATAGAGAATCAAACAGATATGTTAGAAATTCAAAGAAAACTTACCCAGTGATTGTTGAAAGGAAAAATGATGAAGGAGGTAGAGTCAGGTTAGATGACATGACATTCTATACAATGACAAGCGGTGAAAATATCAAAAACATTCAGAAAGTTGTTAAAATAGGCTTTAATAAGATCAAAATAGAGTTCAAACAGGCGGAGGATGCGAATAATCTATTAGATAGCAAGATCCTGAGGAAATATGGCTGTAGTGGGTACATTCCTAACAACTTCCTATTCAGGTACGGGATAATTAGAAATGTCCCGCTAAACTTTAATTTAGAAAAAATAATTCAGATGGGAGTGCCAAGTAACAAGTTTGGAAATAGGATAAAGAATATGAAGATTAGAAGTGTGGAAAGGATGGCAATGAGAGACAGGAACGATTTATCAAAATTCATACCGTCACTAACAATAAAATGTATATTTGAAGGAGAGGACGTACCTGATTACGTATACGTAGAATACCTAAGAATGGGGGTTGAATACTATATAACGAAGCCCAAACAATGTTATAAATGTGGGAGGCTAGGTCATATCACGAAGTACTGCAATAACGAAATTAAAAGATGTCTGAGATGTGGTGAGAATAATTGCGAAGGAACATGTAACATGGTTAAATGCATCTTATGCAATTCTAATGAACATTTTTCAACAGACAAGAGATGCCCTAAGTGGAGAGAGGAGGAACTAATTATGGAAATAGCAGCTAAAAGGAATGTTAACTATGTTGAAGCAAAAGATTATGTGAACAAGATTAATAGATTTAGTGGTTTAGATGAGGTTGATCTAAGTGAGTATCCAGAGCTAAAGAATAAAAAAGATGGATCAACAAGAGATGTGGATAAAGAAAGCAATAGTACATTTATCAAAAAGAAATTTTCTGAAGTACTAAAGTATAAAAACAGAGATATGGGTTTTAAGAAAATAGGGAAAGCAAGTGAATCAGAGAGACAAGATAAAAAGGTGGAAGAAGGAAAAAAAGAATCAAGAGTTAAACCAGTACATGAGAATAAAAATTATCAGATAACCAGTGAGCTTGAAAAATTTCTTACTAGTATTATGAAAAATAAGGAAATAGAGAAGATAATATTAGAAAGGGAATCAATTTCAAATAGTATAGTAGACTTTTTGATAAATCTAATGAGGAAAAATGAGAATATAGTAACAAACCAAAATGAAAATACTGCAATTGAATATACAGGGAATTTATAAAAATAAAAGTAGTTTGGAGTTTTACTTGAATAATGAGCATTTTGACATAGCTTTGATTTCGGAGACTTGGATTACAGAAGAGAATAATAGTAATATAAACGTGATTGGATATAATATTGTAGCTAAAAATAGAAAGGATAAAAGGGGAGGGGGTGTGTGTATTCTCATCAGAAAGGAGATCAAATTTCAGGAGATCTTTCTGGATACTAAGGTAGAAGCAGTGGGTATTAAAACCATTAACCTTAAAAATAATTTAAGTATTTATTCTGTTTATTGTCCACCGGACATTGTTAGTGATTTCTTCTATGAGGAATTAAAAAAAATTTTAATAACTGCGAATAAGTCCATCTTTATCATGGGAGGAGACTTTAATGCTAGGAGTATGTGTTGGGGTGACCTCATAAACAATGCGAGAGGGAATAAAATGCGGAAACTAATGAATGAATTTAGCTTGATATTCTATAATAATGGAAATAGGACCTTTTCAAATAAAAGGATCCAAGGACAGGGAGGGTCATCAGCACCGGACGTCACTCTTGGCAATTTTTTGCCTACCAAATTAAGATGGAACACACTGAATAATCTAGTTAGTAAAAGCAATCACAAAGCCATAGTTTTTACATTCAAGGCAAAATTAAGCAAAGAAAATAGAATTAATAAGATATCAAAGAAAATTTTGGAAGAAATCAACCAGTTTACGTTTCAAGGTAATTTAAGTCAAATTAGTAATGATTTTCAAGCAATAGTAGTGAATAATCAAGTAAAGGGTACCAAGTTTAAGCATACAAACAAAGTATGGTGGAACGAAGAGATTAAGGTATTATGGTATAAGAAAAAGGATCTCCTGAAAAGGTACAAACAGAGTAGGCTTATGGATGATTTCTATGATTATCATAGAGCCGTGACGAAGTGGAATGAGGAAGTAAAAAAGCTCAGGAGAGAAAGCTGGATAAACAAAATCATGGAGCTGGCCAAAGGAGATAATATCAAAGAATTTTGGAGATTTATAAACAACATCAAGAAAATAGGAAAGATAAGCAATTCATCTGGTTGGGACAAAAAAAATAACTTAACCTATTTAACAATGATTAAAAACAAAAGTCACCAAGATAGCTTAAATATAAATGAACTTAGGAAACCATCAGAGTTGATGGACTTAAAAATAGGGGAAGTAGAAGAAGTCTTGGAAAGACATAAAAGAAAGTCAGCACCTGGGCCTGATCTAATCACGTATGAAATGCTAAGAGCTATGAATTCAACAAGTAAAGGAAAATTGGTAGATGCGTTGAATGATACTGTGAATTATCATACAAACCTATCAGAATTGTTAAAGATAAGGGTCTCCCCTATACTTAAACCACAGAAAAACCCAAATGAGTTGATAAACTACAGGCCGATTTCCTTATTAAATGTAATGGTAAAAGTAATAAACAGAATTATTAAAAACAGATTAGTAGAGAATAAAGAATTAATGAATAAAATCCCAAGAAACTCACATGCGTACCAAAAGAACAGATCAATTAGTACATGTCTCAACATGGTAGACCTCTGGATTAACCAAGCTAAAGCGAAACATCAAAATGTGATGATGGTAACGCTAGACATTTCGAACGCATACGAAGGGGTTGACCTTAAAGTATTAAAGGACACTATGTTCGAACTAAAGGTACCGGAAGTATATAGTTGGTGGATTCTCGCGTTCCTTGTGAATAGAAGCATAATGCTAGGAGAGGCGAATGTGGCGGTTAAGAATGGTATCCCACAGGGGGATGTGTTAAGCCCTCTGATATTCAATTTGTATACGGCGGTTTTGCACAAAGTAATTAGTAATAATATTAAGATAATTCAATACGCAGATGATTTTGTAATCATAGCTACCAACAGGAATAAGAATAGTTGCTATAACGAACTGCAAAGAAGTATGGATTTGTTTGCGGAAGGAGCTAGAAATTTAAAATTACCACTAAATGCGGAGAAATGCAAAGGGATTATTTTGAATAGAAACGCATACTATACAAGTAGAATAAAAATTGAGGACAGAGAAGTGGAGTGGGTAAATGAAGTTAAGTTTCTTGGAAAAATCATTAAAAACAATAGTTCGGAGAAAGACTTTATACTAAATAAGATAGAACAAGTTAAGCCGGAAATTAGCATGGTAAAGAGAGTCACAGGGGTGAAGAGTGGGCTCCCACCAGAAAAGAGTATAGTACTTTATAAGTCCTTTATCAGAGCGAAATTAGAGAGCCACGTGTCAAGCCTATATGATGCGCCAGATTATTTGCTAAAAAGAATAGACAGCCTGAAAGCTGGAGTGATTAAAAGATGCCTAGGATTAATGAAACAGACTCCCAACATAATTGCATTTGATATGGCGAACGAAGTCCCAACCAACTGCAGGGCTCAGTTTAGGTTAGCAAAGGAAATAATTAAAATAAAAATGACTGAAAATGAAGTCTTTAAAGAAATAATTTCAATGAAATCCAAAGCTAGATATTATCAATTATATCATAAATTTAGAAATATAATAAATAGAGTAGAAGTGGTAGAACAATTAGATAGACCGAGAAATATAAAAATAGTTCCTAAGCAAAATGGTCCGTTCAAAAGTATTAGTCTGAATGATAAGGTAATGATAAGGAGTAAGTATGAAGAATTAATTGGCAAAGCGACAGCATCTAATAAAATCATCATTATAACAGATGGAGCAAAATCATGTCTAGGAAGGGGATGTGCATTCTTGATGCAGAGAAGTAATCAAGTCAAAAAGTTCAGTTTAAGTCAGGAGGGCTCAGTAGTCAATGCGGAATTGATAGGGATTTTTCTTGCGTTAAATGCATGCAAATTAAATCCTGATGAGAAAGTGATGATCTTAACAGACTCAAATGGAGCATGCTTAGAAATCAAAGAGAATGTTCTCAATAAAAAAGTCATTAATGACATTTACAAAGTATGTAGGGAAATACCTAATAAGGAAATAGAAGTGATATGGATACCAGGGCACTGTGGAATAGATGATATGAACAAAGTAGATGAGGGAGCGAAAGTAGGAATGATGGAGGGAGAAATCTACAATAATAATTTTGAGGCAGATGAAGCAATAGAGCAAATTAGTGATTTAATTATCAATGAGAACAGAGAAAATTATAGAAGGGAAGTAGGGAAGTATAAACAATGCACCTGGAATAAAGCATACCTAAGTGGAAGAAGTAGGTTTTGGTTTAAGAACTTGAAATTGAAAAGTAAAACAGTAAAACAGTTAAATAGATTAATAACCAACAAATGCTACAGTAATTTACAATTATTCAGAATGAAAACTATAGACAGTCCGAAATGTTCTCGATGTGAACTAATAGATGATCTAGATCACCAAATTTTTCACTGTCAGGCATTTAGTAACCAGAGAGTGGAGTTTGAAATTTTCCAACACTACAATAAAGTAGACTCGATACTGATGGTAAATAACATAAAGCACATCACTGAATTAGGAAGGTTTCTAGAATTGGTTGATTTGAATTTGTAAACAATGTAATGTAAATAGATAAAGTAGATTTTAATGCTTCCTTGTATAAGTTGAAAATATCTGAGCCTTGTAAATAATTTAGTTATAAGTAATTATAGTCAGTAAATAGAAACATCTAGAGTAACTAAGTAAAGTTTAATGAAACCTAGAATGAGTAGCGAAGTATTAGATTGAAGGAGTATTTTAACCCAATGTACGGGTGATGTCGAACACGATGGCTGATGCGAATCGTTATAAGCCAACCTTTTCCTCGTAAAACAGGAATTAGTACTCAAAAAAAAAAAAAATATTGTATCGTATAGATTATGCTTGTAGCTTATTGTAGTAATTGTTTTATATGTATGAAAATATGTTGATACGTTGCGCGATTGACCTTCAATGTATGTATGGCACTATGTGATTTTACGTCATTGCATGGTATGAATGAATGATATAAAAATGTGCTGTTGCTGGATTAAAATTATAGAAGGATTTATTATGTTAAACGTATATAAATTAATATGTAAATGATGACTCAAACTTTTATTTAAAATTATTATTTATGTGTTTTAGAGGGTGGGCCCGGCCCACTTTGCCCACTGTGACGAGCCGCCACTGCTTACACGACCCATTTTAAATTCAGAAACCCACTGCTTAGTAGTTGAATATGATGGTGAGGAGTCCTCTGTGTTGAATCCATCTCTTCTTTTATTTGTTTTGATGTAAAACCTTTCAAATAGAAGTTTTTGATAACAGCACATTTTTCCAATTTTTCCATTTTCACGAAATCAACGGAAGCGTCTCGCGCACTGTGCTCTCAAACGCAAACTAACGTAGCGATTGGGCTGAAACTGTGCATACAAGCTTGAAAGGAATGGTACTGTAGAACGCCGCTGCAAAAGTAGACCTAGTGGCGCCATCTCTTGGTCAGGCCGGAAACTTTTCACCCCACCCTCGTAACTTATATGGTGGAAGGTTTCAGATATTACCACTGGCATGAATTTCAACGTTTATGAGAACAAAACACGGGTTAATTATATTCGTTATCAGTTGCTTATTTCACAAAATTTTGAAAGCAGCATCTCATATAACATCAATGAAGAAAATGCTCAGTGCCTGCAGCACTGTAACTGAGTTGATGTTTGGGGCTGCGATCCGAAAAATTTGCAGAACTTTGGGAATAGAAACATTGGTTATTTATTTTCATTGTAAATGTTTCCGGTATGAATACTAACTGTAAGCATTTATAGATACAAAAGTAGCACAACCGACTCGTGCTGGCAACCTTCTGCCAGTATCAAAGCCAAGAATATATCACATCTGCTTCACTTTGTTATATTACATTCGAAGTTATAGGAGTATAAAGAAATTTAGGGTTACCTGCAGCGAGTTTTTTCATATAATTGAAAACTTAATATTTGCTGTTTATTGTCACTACAATATCATTACCATTTGAAAATTCTATGATAAAACCGCTTAATAAAGATATTGCAATTAAACACAAAACCAACAATAGCTGGCAACCCTATCATGGCTTTTCAACCAAATTTGGCCTGAATAATGTTTATGATAGGTTTCATTAATTGTATGAAATTCGTATTGATTTCATGACTTCACTGGAAGTTATAGGGCAAAAAGTTTTATTTTCCTGAGCGAATTTTCAAAACCAAAGACACAAAAATTACCATAGCTGGCAGCACCAATCAAATTTTTCAACCAAATTTCCACCAAACAGAGATTAAAGTAAGATTCAGCTACTGTGTCAATTTCATGAAAATACTAACTAACTAACTAACTTATTCACATTTCATAGGGCAAAAAGCAGTAACTAACTAACTTATTCACATTTCATAGGGCAAAAAGCAGTTTTTTTTCTTTGTAATTTTTCAAGATGGCACCACTGGCACAGAGTTGCCCACAATTCAAAATCGCTTCTATCAAATCTGGTCCTACTTAAGTCCAATGTATTCTGTAAATTTCAGCAGTATGTGATTATTGGTTCGTGAAAAATTTCTATCAAACGTGATTTGAGGTAAGGTCCAGCTACTGTGTGAATTTTGTCAAAATCCAACGATTCAATCAGAATTTATAGGGCTAAAAGCAGTTAACTTTTTTAGTGATTTTTCAAGATGGCACCACTGGCACAGAATCGCCTGCATTTCAAAATCACTTCTATCAGACCTGGTTCTATTTAAGGCCAATACATTCTGCAAATTTCAATTAATTCTGCTCATCGAATCGTGAGTTTCCGTGAACAGAAGTTTTTGATGATAAAAATATAGGTAAATTGGGCAAGGGTTACCAGGCGTGCCCGTTATATCATATCAAATTTCTTTTATTGTCTATGTAAACAAAGCACAAGATTTACATATGAGTGGCTTTTTTTTGAAGAAGCGGCATTTTTTCAAGAGAGACGATGATTTGGAGGCTTTCACTTTCAGTGCCTGCCCTAGCTACAGAGTTGCCAGCACGCTCATTAAAAGCTACACAAATCTACAACTATATACTATGAATATGTTCTGAAAATTTTGTAATGATTGAATAGCTCTGTCAAAAGTTATCGCAATTTAAAAATTTTCAAATTTTCCCGTTCTTTTTTTAGGCACTCAGCGCACACATGGGGTTAAAAAATTCCAAAACATTATTTGATTCACATGTAAAACACGTTTGAAATTTATTTTGTCAACTTTATTTTTGCGAAAATTATTTGTGTACGAAATAATAGGTATATTAAAAATATCACTTAAATGGCCGCCGGCGCCAAAAGGTTAACAATAACTGACATTTAGTGAGACCTGGACCTATTCTGCATATACACCAATGTATCCTGAAAGTTTCAGCTCAATCGGATGGCGCGTTCCCGAGATTATCTCACTGAAATTTTTTGATGATATATATATATATATATATATATATATATATATATATATATATATATATATATATATATATATATATATATATATATATATATATATATATATATATATATATATATATATATATATATATATATATATATATATATGGAAATATGAATTTTTGGCCGAATCGATTTTAATACTAATGTTCTTCGAACATTAGTAAAAATCACTGAGCGCAGAGTGTATGCATGTCATACGCAATGGCAAAAAGAGTAATCAACGGACTAAGCCCTAATCTTAAGCTATATGTATCGCTTGTTCGTCGTTCGCTAACTGAATAAAGTGTGTGTAGTACCAGTGGGTTAAATTAAGCTAATTGGGTTTTGCAATTGAAGAGTAAACGATGGTTTTGCTTTTACAGTGCTTGTTGATATTATCGTGATATGATAAATATGATAGAAAAATTGTGTGCTCGTCTCAAACATGATTTAATGTGATACAAACAGGTCTGTTCGTAGGGTATTTTATCCAAAATGTTGATTGCATTAAAAATGTGTGAGACAATGCAATATACACTGTTTACAATATAATTTATCTTTGAAGACACTTTTAAAAAGTTTTCTTACGTCAAATGCGGGAAGTTACAATTTTTAATCTTCGTGCTATTCAAAGCATAAATATTTATTAGTTTAAATTTACCAAAGTCAAAGAAGTACCCCAAGATCGATGGTTATTTGCTGGAATTTTTATTCCCCGAATAAAACAATCTGTTTTTGAAAGCCTGGGGTATCGAATTTATTGCTTTGATTTAATTAAATGGGATGCGTGGGACGTTGTTACGATAATAGAAGTAATCGAATTGTTAAGTTATATGAATAATGATCATTTTCATTTTTTCTAGTGACTTTTTAATAAAATTTTCGAAAATTCTACAATAATGAAGTATTTTAAATATGTCATCTGCTACTCAATTGTAAAGTTCCTTTTTAAGATAATAATATGATTTCTTCTATTTAACAAATAAATAATTTGATTTAAATACGTTTTATCACTCCAATTAGATCCAGCAAATTCTGAAAGATGAGTTAGCAACCTAAAGAATACTGAAACTTTTAAAACTGATAATAAAAAAAAACGTTTCAATTTATTTGCAGTATTATCTATTAGTAAAGAAGCTGAACATTTTAATGAGCAGGTGATAGATTTATTCAACAGAAAAATAGGCGCCAGGAAAAATAGACAGCAAGCTGATGCGAATATTTAGTAGAATTTTCCCGGAAGAATTTATTACTGAATTCACTTATTTGTGCACAGTATTTCTTTATTTTAACCCCATTTTTAAATGTAAAACTGTTCCGAATTTTCAATATAAGTAAGTACTGGTCCTTGCAGACTAGCCCCACTTACATTGATTTCCACGAGCCGCCACTGCTTTTACGTCATATCAGCTGAATACCACACAGCTTTTTGTAAATTGAAGCAAAAAGTGTGTAAATTTACTAGTTTGCTATTCACCTTTGCGCCAAAGCCATAAAATTGCATCATTATTTAGGGTAAAATTACACCATTTGGTCGTAAAAAAATATTCTTTTTACGCACTTTTGTAAATTTACATCTTTAATAGTAGGAAACCAGTTTCCTACTATTATAAGAGTAAAATTCAACCAAAATGTTTTTGAGTGTAGAAGTACTCGTGAGTACTAAAGAGTAATAAGGGAACACGGGCGATTATAATATTTTCAACCGCTTGCTGTGTTAACTTTGAAAAAAATATGAAGAAAAGCCTAGAAAATTGTTCATTAAACTGGATTAACTCTTTAGTTACATTTGTTGGGTCATGTCTTTTGACTATATATATTTCGGTGAATTCTCCTAGCAATTTCTTCAGATCAAACAGCTCTTACTTATAACTCTTAATATGGTATTACGTAGATACCTACTCATGTAAATATAATTCTGATGCAGCTAATGTTAATGTGTTTACACTTTCCATAAACTGATACATGACCATTGATTTGGAGACTCTCATAAGACAGACATCTGAGTTATTTATGGTTTTTGAGCTGTTCCCACGGATACCAGCATAAATTTATGTAACACCTGACTATTTACATTCAATTCCAGTAGCATGTGTTATAAGATATTTTTTGCAAATTTACAATATGTATATAAAATCTGTTGACTACGTGTTATCATGTCGAATTGACTGGTTTCGGATAAAATAATAAATTTCACACATTTAAGGCCCGCTTCAAGTATAATTATGGTACATAGGGTACATATGTATAATGAAAAATACGAACACGCATATTACGTATCTGTCTGGCTTATTTCAATGCAGTTTATTGCGTTTAATCCGATAATTGTGGTAACTTTTAATCCATACGGCACGGAACGGATAATGTTCATAACGAAACACCTAGCTAAAATCGGCGAAAAGATTGGTTGTAATATGAAGACCGTTAGAAATGAGGAAGTTATCGAATGGCTTTCTGCCGACAAGTTGTCTATTACCACACATAAGTAGGTGCATTAAATGCACAACATGAAGATGATCAAGTATCTAGAAAATCTTTTATGCTGTCGACCCATCATTGTGTGTAAATTTTGCAGAGATGCATCCAGACGCAGTCCGCAAATGCGCGAAGGCTTGAATGCAGTCTATGGATGCTGTGCGAAGACGAGTTGTCCAGCAAGAAAGTTTGATAACGTCAATACATGTTACACAACCCAAACTTAGCTTCTGCTAAAATCTTCCTGCTGGAGATTGTCCAGTTTGTCGTCTTTGACTTGTTCGGGAAAGTGATTTCTTATAAATTAAGTAAATAGTATGTTGTACTCGAATATATCATATATGTAGTAAAGATAATTGATGTAGACTCGAAATTGAGAAAGAGTTTGTAAACATCCCCTAGGTAAATGACGTACGTTTGGCGACAGGCGTTATAAAATTAAGAGCTCAATTCAATAAAATATTCAAATGATGAAAGATGCCCGACAGAGAGATAATGTTAGAAATGCATTATATTTCGGCAAATTTAAATAAGAGTTGAAACATAGATCAAGTAAAAATTAAAATGTAAAAACATAAAGGGTAGTGGTATACAAAGAAAAAAGCTGATCCTTGTAAATTAATTCTCATTTCAACTGACTAGTTATTCATATTACAATATTTTCATACATATTTTATTAGATGTGGGGTCAGGTCTTCAACTGCATTTGTTGATGGATGTGAATAATTTAAATTACAAATTATCAGTACTTACATCTAAGATCTGGTGAATCTTACATGCAATATCTCCTATAAAAGAAGTAGATGTAACTGGTTCAAAATACTCCTTGCTAAAATAAATCTTCAAGAGCGATTGACATGCCTTTTTAAATGACAATGTCTGACAATAGTACATACTTTCACCATTACCAATAATTTAATTATGAATGAATTTATTGTTCATTGTGTCTTGTGTTTGTTAAGCCTATTTAATATTGATGTATGCACACTTAGCTTGTACACATATGTGAAAACTACAAGTCCAATTAACATTAGAAAATTTGACACATGAACAATATTAGCCAGTTTGTATAGCACCAGGGGCTTTTCTTTATTTAATTGAGACTAAATAAATTTTATACAGTATACTTTATCACGTATTTACCTAACTGAAAGTACATTAGTCTAATTACACCTAAACTTTACCTAGGCAAAGTATAGGCAGAAAAACTTGGTGAATTCCTCCTATTTTCCAATAAAAAAGTACTTCTGTGATGGACAATGATTCCATTAGGGACAGCTTAAATTTCAAAAATCAGCCTGATAATGTGTTAGTACATTTCTTGTAATAGGCCATACATGAAAAGTATTTTGATGAGACTAACCTTGGTATTTAGAAGTGCGACTGCAATGTTGATCAAACAGTTCAATATTAGAAAATTATCCATATTAAATTATGCTGGAAAGTTGGATGTTTTGAACTGCATGCGGAATTTACTTCCGAGTTAGGAACACATAGCGCTATAGCCTAGCACTTCGCTCTATTTCCTGCGGCATGTTACGAGTCCAACATAACTAATAAGTTTTTTTATGCTATGATGTTGTCTTGCTATCTCCATAGGAGGTTGGAAAAGCTGATTACAGCCACTTGCGCTTCCAACTTTCCGCGGTCGCTCAATAGTTTTAGTCTCGTCTCTTGATACAGAATAGAGTATACAGGCTCCTTCGTCATCCTCGATCACCTTTTAATTCGCCTGCTGCAGAGTCTCACAGTGCAAAAGCAAAAGACCGATCGAATACCTCAGCTTTTTCCACTACAGATTTGGAACATCGGCTCCAAAATAGGGGTGCATATGTGAAGATAATCAAATTGTTTCTATAGTAAATGGATTTAATTTTTGTTATCATACCTATCTTTTTGAGTAAAAGACGACGAATTGTTGAGAACAAATTTGACGAAAGATCCTAAAACTCGAGTTCTATGTCAGACAGAGACACACTGAAAAAACGCATGGCGCTAGACGCCATAATTTATGGACTTCTGGCGCCGTGTACATAGTCGATTTGGGGATTGTGATAAAATATAGCGCCACAATACACGGCGAAAAGTACATAGGAGCAGACGCTATGCTTACAGCCCTCCACGCCATGTACTATAGTCCTCCTCGCCATGTACTATGGTTTTCCACGCTATGCACTATGGTCCTCCAAGCCATGTATTATGGCGCCCCAAGTCATCTACTATAATCTTCCACGACATGCACTTCATGCAAACTAAAGCACCACAATAAAGGTCTAATAAAAAATTTAACTCTTAAAATATTTGCACGCATGCTTAACACCATATATGTATACCTTCACATAATTTTTTTAATTTTTTTACTAATGTTCGAAGAAGAACATTAGTATTAAAATCACTTTGGCCAAAAATTCATATTTCTATATATATATATATATATATATATATATATATATATATATATATATATATATATATATATATATATATATATATATATATATATATATATATATATATATATCATCAAAAAATTTCAGTGAAAAAATCTCAGGATCGCGCCATCCGATTGAACTGAAATTTTCAGGACATATTGGTGTATATGCAGAATAGTGCCAGGTCTCAGAAAAAGTTAAAAATCTTTAACCCTTTGGTGCCGGCGGCCATTTTAGTGATATTTTTAATATACCTATTATTCCGTACACAAATAAGTTTTGCAAAAATAAAGTTGACGAAATAAATTTTGAACGTGTTTTACATATAAATCGGATAATATTTTGGAATTTTTTAACCCCATGTGTGCGCTGGGTGCCTAAAAAGAGAACGGGAAAACTTGAAAATTTTTAAATTGCGATAACTTTTGACAGAGCTATTCAATCATTACGAAATTTTCAGGACATATTGGTATTATTTAGTTATAGATTTGTGTAGCTCTTAATGAGCGTGTTGGCAACCCTGTAGCTAGGGCAGGCACTGAAAGTGAAAACCTCCAAATCATCGTCTCTCTTGAAAAAATGCCGTTTCTTCAAAAAAAATCCACTCATATGTAAATTTCGTGCTTTATTTACATAAACAAAAAATAAAATTTGATATGGTATAACGGGCACGTCTGGTAACCCTTGCCTAATTTACCTATATTTTTAGCATCAAAAACTTCTGTTCACGGAAACTCACGATCCAACAAGCAGAATTAATTGAAATTTGCAGCATGTATTGGTCGTAAATAGGACCAGGTCTGATAGAAGTGATTTTGAAATGCGGGTGATTCTGTGCCAGTGGTGCCACCTTGAAAAATCACTAAAAAAGATAACTGCTTTTAGCCCTATAAATTCTGATTGAATCGTTCGATTTTGACGAAATTCACAAAGTAGGTGGACCTTACTTCAAACCACGTTTGGTAGAAATTTGGTTTAAAAATTCGGTTGGAGCTGCCAGCTATGATAATTTTGGTGTCTTAAATTTGAAAAAATAGAAATTTGGAAGTGAAAACATTCAAACCATCGAATATCGTAAAAATGTCCGTTTCTTACAATAAAACCAATCTGTATACAAATCTTATGCTTTATCTACACGTTCAAAGTAAAACTTTGGAAATTTCATGTCGGACAAAAACGGTAACCCTTTCCCAATTAACCTATATTTTTAGCATCAAAAACTTCTGTTCACGGAAACTCACGAGCCAATAATCAGATACCATTGAAATTTACAGAATGCATTGGACTTAAGTAGGACCAGGTCTGACAGAAGCGATTTTGAATTGTGGGCAACTCTGTGCCAGTGGTGCCATCTTGAAAAATTACAAAGAAAAAATAACTGCTTTTTGCCCTATGAAATGTGAATAAGTAACCAGATTTTCATGAAATTGACACAGTAGCTGAACCTTACTCTAAACTCTGTTTTATAGAAATTTGTTTGAAAAATTCGATTGGTGCTGCCAGTAATGGTAATTTTTGTGTCTTTGGTTTTGAAAATTCGCTCAGGAAAATAAAACTTTTTGCCCTATAACTTCCAGTGCAGTCATGAAATCAATACGAATTTCATACAATTAATGGAACCTATTATAAACATTATTCAGGCCACATTTGGTTGAAAGGCCACGATAGGGTTGCCAGCTATTGTTGGTTTCGTGTTTGTTTGTAATATCTTCATTAAGCGGTTTTATCGTAGAATGTTCAGTTGGTAATGACATTGTAGTGACAATAAACAGCAAATATTAAGCGTTCGATTATTTGAAAAAACTCGCTGCAGGTAATCCTAAGTTTCTTTATGCTCCTATAACTTTGAATGTAATATAACAACGTGAAGTAGATGTAATATATTCTTGGCTTTGATACTGGCGAAAAGTTGCCAGCACCAGTCGGTTGTGCTACTTTTGTATTAATAAATGCTTACAGTTAGTATTCATACCGGAAACATTTACAATGAAAATAAATAACCAATGTTTCAATTCCCTTCTGCAAATTTTTCGGATCGCAGCCCCACACACCAACTTCAGTTACAGTGCTGCATGCACTGAGCATTTTCTTCATTGATCTTATATGAGATGCTGCTTTCAAAATTTTGTGAAATAAGCAACTGATAACGAATATAATTAACCCGTGTTTTGCTCTCATAAACGTTGAAATTCATGCCATTGGTAATATCTGAAACCGTCTACCATATGAGTTATAATGCATTCTTGAGACCAAAGTAAAACGTGGCATTTGAAACAGTTTGGCCGTAATAAGCAGCTCATGTGGTGGAATATGCACTCAAAACCTGCACGATTCTTCTACTGTTCTTCGAACATTAGTATTTCTAGCGGTTCAGGTGCGCTAGAGTTTTTTTAATTTTTTATCTTTTTCATAGTGCTTCCCAGACAACTAGTTTGTTTGGATAAGGGGCAGCACAAAGTTTTACGTGCCAACATCACGTGGTATTTCCAAGCGGTTCCCCATCTAAGTACTAACTGCACCTACACTGCTTAACTTCGGTGATCTGACGAGAATAGGTTATTCCAGTGTGGCATAACCGTAAATAAACTACAAATAACGAACAATATCTAAATTCGCTCGCCTATAAATGAAGCCATATTACGTGGCTCATGGTACTATGTAACATGGCGTGTGGGGCCATGATTTCTGCGCCATGTATTTATGGCACTGGGAGCCATACTGCATGGCTCTGGGAACTATGTACATAGCGTGTGGGACCATAAATGCTGCGCCATGTTACATGGGACCACGCGCTATGTAGATTCTGACATTATGGCGCTGGGAGCCATATTGCATGGCTCAGAGTACTATGTACATGGTGAATGGGACCATAAATAATGCGCTATGTTACATGGCTCTGGGCGCTATGTGGCTTTTTTTTCAGTGCATTTAAATTCAGGACCTTTTCAGTGCCTGCTTTAAGATAATTAAATGTAGAACCCAATGTGATTTTGGATGCCCCAAACAACTTAGCAACTTCTTTGATTCTATTGCAATACTTTGGGATCCGTAATACAAAAAGTTGTTCTTTGCTGCCTTTTGATTTTCTGCTCTATTCATTCAAATAGAGTCTGACAAAATCTAGTATTCTAGGCTCTTTGAGCGAATCGGTTTTGAACGTATTTTTGCCCGCTGCAAACAGGAGTTTCTCGCCTGGCCACCAAAGGACTGCAAATTGAGTCTGAATTGCTGGATTGCGGAAATCAACGGTGAATATGATATCCAGAACAGATTCAATGACAGAATCTTTTGACGTTTCTGATGTAGGAAACTGTCGGAGTAAATTTGATCCATTAGCGCTAACATGTTGTTAAAGAAGCTTGTGGCAAGTTGTGTCAAATCCAAGCTAAAAGATCTTCGTGCCATACAGTGTATTTTTCGTTATCAAAAGCACCCACCGCTGAGGAAGTGCTTTGGAGATTAAGATACATTAGTGAGTGGAAGGTGTTTAGTAATGAAGCTAGAAATATCAGCAACATGTCTTACTTTTATGTCACGTAGTAGGTAAACGAAATACTCTCGTGATTGAATACAGGAAGTTAAATGCCGTTACCATACCAGACCGATACCCAATCCCCGAGATTATATGTTTGGAAAATTAAACTGATCAGGTGTAGTTTGATTCATCCGATGAATTTTTAGATGAAAATGTGGCCAGGGACTCGTTGTGACTATGAAGGAATGAGAACGGCTGCATATCCCATTTTTGTTTACATCCTTCCTTTTACTTTGTATTTACTACTCAATCAAATTGCTCAGTCCATGTGCAACAAAACCTTTTCAAATTAGTAATAGTCACCGTTTTTACCATACACTTATGGCTTGGTATAAGAGAAAATAGTTTCTTAATATATTCGTTACATGTTACACGTCATGGATTGTGTTGAGAGAAAAATGATAAAAAAATCTTGGTTTACCTTTCGTTAGTAAGAAGGGATCCAAGGTAACATAATTAATTGATATCTTAACAGTTTTGGGCAAGGTGATGTAGAATATTATGGCGTACTAAAAAGGAATTGATTTTTAGTTGAACAGTTCTCGCGTTATAAGTTAAAATATTATTTGCGGATCTTATTATTGCGTTCGTTATTTCACCAACACGTTTTATGGCATAAGGAAATTTAAGTTGCCTATTAATGATCGTGTATATTAATTTCGCTTTGCAAATATCATTATCTGGAAGATATCTAGTAAGATTGATATTCGGTATAAAATTGAAGTTGGAGTCAGAAATGGCATTCCAAATATCGTTTTTATTGATTTTTGCATTGATTTTTTCATTCTTGCTCAGAATGACCCCAAAAACAACATATTTCAAGGTCAAGGTCATTGGAGGTGTGACGTCTATAGTAGGTTAGGTTAGTGAAGAGAGCTGCGAGGAACGCGGCCAGCATTAGGCCACCAGTTTGGGCCCATTTGCCACCCTCATAGACAATCACACGCATTCACACTTACAGCCATGCACTGGCGGGATTCGAGTCCGCAGGTCCCGTAGCACGCTGCTTTTTGGCCTGACGCCTTAGCGAGCAGAGCTACCGGGCCCCCTACGTCTATAGTAAAAAATAATTAACTAATTTTCTCTGGCTATTGTCTTCATTGTATATAAGCATCACCAAGCCAGAGATACGACACCCGGCAAACAGAAAATGTTTCTAGCCAGTCCTTCAGCGAAAAAGTAATCATGAACTTGTGACTCAGCAAATCAGCGCTAACCCACTAAAGGTAAGGGGAGCTGGTTGCGCTAGTTGAGACCGTCGGTAACAATCTCTTTTATTCGAGTGACCAATTGAAGCTGCAGTCCCTCAAAGATCTAAAAAAGCATATTTTTTGCATAAAATATGCATAGCAAGCATTCTGAAATTATCCGCATCTAAATTAATCCTATTCGCTGACGATAGTGTATCTTCCCCACGTCCAGAATAGCAGGAGCCGTCAGCTTATATCTGCGGTTGTCCATGAAGACGCTTTCAAAGTGTTTCCAGTGATAGAAGATCAAAATAAATGAGGAAAAACACGCAAATTTCGTCAACGGAAACTAACTGTGGACGGCCGAAAAATTTAATGGCGGCGGACGGCACCAAAAATCGATGACAGGCTAACGCAGACTAAGCACATAAAAAAACAAACTTATTGTCTACGATAATCTCCCTCTTTCTTCTCATTAAATACCAAATACGGACAAAAAAAAAATAAAAATAACTCATCTCTTCAATGGCGCTGTTGTTACACACAATCTTGAGTTCAATTAGTCTCAGCTTATATACAGGTTTCCAGCCACAAGTTGCTTAAAATATTAGGCTCATCCTATAAGTATGCATTTGCGAGCTGAAAATAAAATTTCGTACACAATGAATAGAAACATACAAGACACATTTTCAGTTGCGCCGGATACGACGATTCCATGTGAAATGTTGCAAAGTAGCCCGACATAAATACCTGGTTGGCTTTATTTTATTTTCATGAATCTGATTCGAATTGATCCAAGTCGCGCAGATCTTGGACGGATTTTGGTAGTGATATCAAATATGAATAGTGATAATGTTGCTGGCTTGCAGCTTGCTGTTGCATGCACGATTTGCTCCAATATATTTATGTTGCGCTATGATTTGAGTGTTGAAGGCACATTTTCATGAAAATTATAAATACCTACACTTTGTACTATTTCACGAATTTTCGTTTTTTTGAACGGATTTTTTTATTGTTATTTTTAGGAAAGCAATAATCGAAATTGCTGGTAGTGCCGCATGATATTTGGTGCCGGCTAATCAGTGGTGTCGTGGTTAGTTTGAAGGTCGACTCAAGGAGAATCTACAGAGGAGGGAATCGTAAGCTCACTAGGTCATAGTTATACTGAACCTAAATGTTAGGCTATTAGCAGCCCATCATAATTTGGAAACAAACAAAACGGAAAAACCCAGAAAGAAAAGAATGCCAATAAAAACTCTAGCGCCTTAGGATCTGGCAGAAACACTGATTTTCGAAGAAAAGTATAGGAATCGCACAGATTTTGAATGCACATTCTACCACACGTGTTTTTTATTACAGCCAAACTTTTTCGAAAGCATTTCCCCTCCTACGTATTAGAATAAAAGTTGGAATATTCCGCCACCACTTTGACCCGAAAGTTGCAAAGAAAATTATAGGGTAGATAGATTTTCAGGGCTATGATTTGCATGAATTGTAAATTTAGGAAAGTGAATCACTTGTTATTCATATTAATCTTCGAATGTTTATTTTCAAAACTTTGAAAGCAGTATCTCATGTTTTTTGACAATGTTTTTCAAACACTTCAGTGTATTAGCCTTATGAAGAGTGTTGTTTTTTTTTAGAGAGAGTTTCGATTTGAAACTTGAATGAAACAAAAAATATCAGTCGAATCACCTTGTTATGGCGAAATTTCGCTCTTTATATTTACTTTTTGAAAATGATTTCGTGCAGGTGACCGCCACGACTACCTCTCAAGAAGCCAATTCTAGGGGCTCAATTCCGACCACTTTTTGAATCAATTGGGCCGTTTATCGTCAACTTCGTGTTGGCTTCTAATGTGTCAATTGTAGCTGGTTGATCAGCGTAAACCTACGACCTCACGTATCTGAAAATGACTTCACGTATAAGAGGTAATCCAACGAAGAACAATTTACTGACCCATTTCTCGAGATAATGTGATTTCCGAATTTCGTCTTCAATAAATCGATGGTTGGCACGTAGCACCGTATTGTTGAAACCGCATCTCTCTCACACCCATAAAACATAAACTCGGGAACAAAAACTGGTTTATCGTCACTCTGCACCAGTCGCCATTGACAGTAACGTGCTCGCCGTGCTCATCTTTAAATAAGTATGGCCCCATGATGCCACCAGTATGCAGTGTGCACAATACAGTGCATTTTTGTGGATGAGATGGTGTCTCTATGACTTGACGGGGATTATCCTCGCTCCAGATGTGGTGATTCAACTTATTGACGTTGCCATCGTCCCAGCAAATGTTTCTCGTAAAAAAGAGGATCAACTTCCAGTTGATTTTCGGCCCATTCTTCGAACTTAGTCATAGGGCCTTAAAATTTTCACCAAATGGATTTTGTAGACTTTTAAACACAAATTGGATAGACAAATTGCAATTTTTTGCGCAAGCCAAACATGGCAGATCTAGGCTATCAGCAACACTGACTTCCACGGCTGCGATATTATCTTCGGGACACACTGTTCTGAATCTTGTCGTTAGCCCACGGACCAGCAACGTGAAATGGTTACGAAAATTTGGTTACGAAATCAAATGGTAAATATCACGTGCTGATGGACGATTAAACGGTCCATGAAACTGGCGAATCGATCTTTTAGTTTGCATAGCTGAGCACTGATTTCGGAAATAAATTTCCACGACTCGTAGACGTTGTTGCGACGCAAATCTGTCCATGACAATTTGTCAGATATTATTCAGTTAAAACAATAGTGACTCTCCCAGCTATCACTACTTCATTTGACAGTGGTGTGTTTCGAAATGCGGTACCTGCAAATAAATAAACACCTTTAATATAAATTGTGATTGAGTCACTTGAGCTAAAGTTTTCAGGATATATTGATGTATATATTAAATAAGTTCAGGTTTCACTAAATGTTAGTTATCTTTAACTCTTTGGCATTTTTGTACCTGAGAAATTATTATAAAATTTACAGGAAGCATTGATGTAATAAAGGTGTAAATATGATGGAAACGCAACAAAAAAATCTTGCATCTGCCGTATGTGCTCTACTATCAATTTTATTTAATATGGCTTTGTGCTGATAAATTTTCTTCCTCCTTGAAGTTTGCAAACATTTTCTCTATTTTCAAATCTGATGACCTATTCTCATCCTTTCCTGTTTTTTTTTCTAAAATCATTGTGCCTTTTGTGTTTAACAAAATATATGACTCTCTTAGCTATGCTTTTATATCTCAGCAGCATGGCTTTCTTAACCGTCGGCTCACATCTACAAGTCTCATTGAATTTTCGCATACAGTGGCCTCGGCTTTAAATCCGAATTGTGACGTTGATGGTATATGTACAGATTTTCCTAAAGCATTTGACTCTGTCAATATTTGAGTCTGTCCCGCTACTTCTACTCAAATTAAATCACTATGGTATTTATGAGTCTTTACTTTCTTGGATATGTTCGTTCTTAATTAAATGCACTTGTTTTGTCTCCCTATCCAGCGTGTCATCCTCATTGTTTTCCCCCTCTTCTGGTGTACCTCAAGGATCTATACTAAACCTCTCTTATTCAACCTCTTCATCAAAGATCTTGAAAATGTTTTATCATCATCTTATCTACTCTGATGGCTCAAAAATATTTCGGGCAATTGAAATTTCAGATGAGTATCTGCATCTTCAGGAAGATTTGAATTCTATTATTGCATGATGTAACTCTAACTACTTAAACGACCCACAGACACGGACATCTAGTTGCCGACTTGCGATATTTGCGAACGAACTAGATCTGAGATTAGCCCACAGACAATGAATTCGGTCGCAGATATCGCAAATCTACTACTAAGTCGATGACCAGATCTTCGTGTCTAATTTACGCTTTATTGTTAAATGTTTCCAAATGTTTTGCCATGTCCTGTTTTCTGAAGTCCCAGACTTATGCCTTTTCTTATTTGATATGTGAAATCGTCCTTGTCTTCGTGGAACATTTTACTGATATTCTGGTCATCTTCGATCGTAAACTCAAAATTTGATATTCATGTATATTCTGGCCGTGGCATACATCTCTGCCATAGTTCTTTGCAACATTTCCACATGTGTTTAGATATTTATTACCCTAGTTCGCACAAACTTGAATGCTTTAGTCAAGTCTCCACTTGCACTTTACTCTTTGAATATAACCTACCCTATATGCGTTATGATGAACGCTCCTAGCAAAGCGTAGAGTTTACCTAGATGAATGCTTCCTGTATAAAATTTTCCGTAGCTTTCTAACTTCAGCGTATTCGATTAACGAACGGCAGTGTTGTTTTTGAAGTACCGTTTGTACGATAGATACTTATTTTAATAATCCTACTTTCTGCCATTTACGTATCCATAACGGCCTCAAATTCGGTCCTCTTCCACACTCTCTAGCCACCTTTAAAAGTAATATTTGTAGCACAATATTTGCTGCTGATTAAATAGCCTATCTATTTTGTCTATCATTTATAGCTTTTAAATATCAATTATTTTATATATTTGATTTTTTTTCAATTTTGTTTTTCTATTTGTTATTACCCGTTTCTATTTTTTAAAGTGATCTATTTATAATTGGGTTTTTTTTGCCTGTAAATGGATTTGTAGGAAAAATCCTGTAGCTAAGAAAATAACTGGGAGAGAAAACTTCACATTATTGACCAAAACTTTTTGCTTTTTACGAAAAAAGCTATTGTCTATGCTTTGTCTACATCAACAGAATAGACCACGCAAACGAAATATGGACTACTCTATGGGAACCTGGAACGTGCGAACCCTGTACAGACCGGTGGCCATCAAAGCCCTCCTGGAACAGGTCACTCATTACAAAATAAACATTCTCGCTGTCCAGGAAACGAAACTGTTTGGTGCCGAAATTATGGACATGAGATCGTACACAATCTTCTAAAGCGGGAAGTCATCAAGAAGTCACGAATTTGGAGTGGCCTTCATCGTGGACAAAAAAATGAAACCGCTAATAATCGGCTTCAAGCCTGTCAACGAAAGATTGTGTGCGATCCGCATTCGTGCAAAGTTTTTTAACGTTTGGCTCATGAACGTATATAATGAGCCAAACTATAATAAATGATGTGAAAATCCTGCTGGACGACTTCAACGCAAAGGTTGGAATGGAGGAAACACACCGTGGAACCACCGGCCAATTTAGTCCTCACGACCTATGCAACGACAATGGACAACGACTGGTCGACTTTGCGAGTAGCAGAAATCTCTTCGTAAGCTCCACGTGTTTCCTTCATCGTCACATCCATAAAAGGACATGGGCATCCCCCGACGGCCACACCTTTAATCATATTGATCATATTCTGATTCAGAAAAGGTGGGCCTTCAGTATTTTAGATGTGCGAACCTTCCGTGGAGCCAACTGCGACTCCGACCACTACTTAGTCAAGACTCGATATCGATGTCGAATATCACTGTCGTATGAAGCCAGAGCAAGTACAAGACGCAAGTTCGATGTCGACAAGCTTCGAAACAAGACGATGGAAGCCGAGTATAGATCTGCACTGGAAATGGAACTAGCTTCCACGCCTAACACCACGTCTATCAACTATGTTTGGACTACCATCAAAAGTGCAGTGAGTACAGTATCTTCAGTGAGTGCAGTATCTTCGGAGAGTAGCTAATAGAATAATTAGACGTAAGACATGAAAGCATTTTGTCACCATGCTGAATAACATGAATGTTAACTTTATGGCTAACAACACTCGACAAGCGTACAAAGCAGTGAGACACTTAAAACAAGGCTTTAAACCACGAACTAGCCTATGTAGGGCTGCCGATGGAAGCATCATAAGTAGCTCAGAACAGGTGAAGGAAAGATGGGCGTTCTATTTCCAGCAATTACTGAACGGAAATGTCCCCGCACCCGACGAATCGCCATCATTAATTGGCACATACCTTGACAGTGCCTCATCTCACCTTCCTACACTAGATGAAGTCCGACAAGCCATGGACCGTTTGAAACCCAACAAAGCACCGGGCATCGATGGTATCCCCGCGGAGCTCCTGAAGACAGGCGGGATTTCCGTTTTAAGGGCAATCCATGGATTGGTGACAGGCATCTGGCAATAAGAAACGATGCCGGATGAGTGGTGAAAAAGCATTATATGTCCCATTCACAAGAAAGGAGATAAACTGCGATGCGAAACTACATGGGCATATCACTACTTTGTTCGTCGTACAAGTTCTTGACAAAAATTTGACAGTTAAGGATTTCCCATCACGCTGAGAAAATTCTTGGTGAATATCAAGGTGGTTTCAGACGTGGAAGATCGACAACTGACCAAATATTTACGGTCAAACAAATTTTGGAAAAATGCTGGGAATTCAACATTGATCTCCATCAAATATTCGTCGACTTCAAACAAGCGTACGACAGCATCAACCGAGCTGCATTATATAACATCATGCTGCAGATCGAAACCCCAGCAAAGTTGGTACGACTGGTGAAAATGACCATGACCGACTCCACGTCACAAGTGCTGATTCAGAATAATACGACCAACTCATTTTCGACGAATACTGGGCTAAAACAAGGGGATGGATTAGCTCCGGTACTCTTTAACTTAGCACTTTAGTATGTCATCAGAAAAATCCCCGTTGACACGAGATGAACTTTATTATTTATGTCGACACAGCTAGAAGCTTACGCTGATGCCATCAACATTATGTCACGTTCGTTCAACGACGCCAAGGAAGTATTTGTAGCTCTAGACGAAACCGCCGAGGAAGTTGATCTTCAAATTAACGAACAAAAAACTAAAGTTATGACTCAATCAAGGAAAAGGACGCCAATAAGACAAAACATAACAATAGGGGACAATAACCTTGAAAACGTAGACAACCTCGTGTACCTAGGGACGAAGCTCTCCAAGAATGGGAATGAGCTTGACGAAATCAAACGACGGATTCAATTAGCCAATAAGACATTCTTTTCGAAGCTTCCCACTTTGAAATATCGATGCGCACACAGGAATACGAAGCTTCGCATCTACAAAACAATTATTAGACCTGTGCTATGCTACGGAAGTGAAACCTGGACTCTGACCCAGGCATCTGAAAAAACCTTAAATACGTTTGAGAGAAGGGTATTGCGAAGGATCCTCGGTCCAATACGGGAAGAAAATGGATGGCGAATCCGATACAACAACGAGCTGTATACCATATATAACGAGCCAGAAGTCTCTACCGTCATACGATTCCAAAAACTACAATGGGCTGGCCACGTCGAACGAATGAGCGACAATCGAATCCCCAAAAGATCTCTCAAGGGTCGAGCGAGCGGAGCCAGGCCTGTCGGTAGATGCTGCCAGCAGGTCACTTTTGGGAGCACCGAACTGGAGGACGCGGTCACTGAACCAAGACGAATGGAGGCGAAGTATTAAGGATTCGGGCTGTAGTGCCCCGATGATGATGCTTTGTCTACACAGTCAAATTTAAATTTTTGAATTTCCATACCACACGAGAACGGTAGCCCTTATATTTTTAGCACCCGAAATTAGTGTCCACGGGTACTCACGACCTGATAATCAGATAGATGAAATGTAGGGATTGTACTGGTGTTGAGTAGGACCAGGTCTGGTAGAAGTTTAATAACTATGGTGGTAATCCGGTGGCAGTGATGGCATCTAGAAAAATCACTCGAAAAACAGAATGCCTTATGCCCTATACCTTCTGAAGCAGTTATCAGATTTTAAAGAAATTCAAATAATTGATGGACCTTAATGCAAGCCTATTATACATTCCTATAACATCCAACGCATTCATTGGATCGTAACGAAGTTTACAGGGGCGGTGTTCTTAATACGAAGTAATGTTGGTATACTTTTGGCTATGATGGAAGCCAAAGGCTGCCATCGCCGGGCATTTTTGTCACTTTCGCACCAAAAGATGCTACCATTTTTTTTAGAACCATATCTGACCATCACGACGGCTTGACCAAAGTTGTGTTTCACAAAAAAACACAAAGTGGTGTGACACAAGACACAACATTGAGACAGAGTCATAATTATGGTGGGAATGCGTATCATATGATGCATTATTTCATCATAAAGAAAAGTAATCCCACGACAATCCTTATTGGGTCTAGGGGCTAAAGCTGGTAGGTTGTTTCATTTACAAGTTTACAACCAACGTGAATACAAATGCGGAGTTATTAGTTCCACGACTCACTTTGAGCCTGATTTAACTCCGGTACCTAGTCAGAGATAGGTAAACTCAAAGCTCGGTGCACGTTCTCTCCTTCGAACCTGAATTCGAACCACGGACCCCACGCACTGGTAGCCAGTGCTCTACCCACTACGCTACACTTGCTTCCTTTGGGTGTATTGAATTGAAAACAGCTGCATTATTTAGGTATATTGAATTGTATGGCGGTTTACGCTGGTCACTAGCTGATCCATAACAGATTTGTTCTATAACAGGGTATTATTAAAGTCATGCACTAAACCACTATGAGCTGCCATGGCTTCCTCAAACTCCTGATCTGAATCTTGTAGCGAATGTTTGGCACTTTGTCAAATTTGGCATTGAAAAGTTAAAGAACGCAGCCTAGGATGCTGTACATTTGGAGTGCGATTGAAACAGGAAACAGTTAGAAGTCTAATAAATGTCATATCACGAAAACTTGAAGCTGAAATCGATGAAAAATTAGTATGTTTACTATAAAAGTTAACCACTTTTATATCATGTGCAATGCATGTAAATGTATTTATGATTTACATCACTTAGTTACTATTTAAATCGAAAAAAAAGCATTTTCGACAAAAAGAATCCTTAAAAATAAATATTGAACATTTATCTTTTAAAATATTTTGCAATGATATAAAGCAACTAATAAATCTTTTTTCTCTTTCAATTCAAAAACATATAGATTATCAAACCAAATAAAACAAGCAATCGCATTATTTTTGTATCATCGTGACAGGAAAGTAGCAGAAATAATTCCATACGACTCTATATCAAAGACAAATGACTTATTTTGAAAGAAGTTGATTTTGTTTGATACTACAATAAGTTTTTTTTATGAAAGAGCACCAAAAACTGATCGGTTGCATTGCAGTAACATATGCTTACCAAAGACACATAATTTGAATATAACAACAACAAGGTTGGTCACCCTCGTTAAAAGTATTTTTTTAAACTCAAAGCTCAATGCATCTCAATAAGACCATTACTTTGCAACTTTGTATTTATGTACTTATCTATGCCTGGACTTAAACGTGTGGTCTGCAACTGACTAGTAGATTTTTATCTAATTAAAACCGTCAAATTACATTAAAAGGTTGTGGAAATTTAATTGGAACACTGCCGCCCTAAACCTCCTACGACATTTGTAAAGCCTGATTTAATATCCAACAAGCTGTATCATAGCGATGGCATGCCACTACCATGTATCAAGAAAAACATTAGCTTGGAATGAAGTCTTGAATAGGTTTTGAATAAGATGGATTCGATCCGTCGAAAGCTATCTCGCATACGGTGCTCAACATGATTACTACTTTTTGATGAGCGGACTCTGCGACGAAAACAAAGCACTCGATTAAGAATGGATTAGACCAAGTCGAATATCTTCAGGTAGTGGATGATTTCACGATGTCGTGACCATTGTTGCGACATAAGTGGTACATCTTCGCGACTGAAAATGCCATGCTAAGAAACTCTGTATAAGCCAATCTACTAGGGTTGGATTGCAAACGTTCAATTTTTCTTTAAATATCGTTATGGTGTCAATGCACTAGAAATGATTCTGTCGATTCCAGTGATCTGTGCGGTCCGGTTGTATCTCTTATTGAAATTCGTGAACGATGTTTTACGAAACTTCATTCGCATTCAGCGTGAGCGTGGAGTGATTTGCGAATCACTTTACCACTGATATCACTCAGGTACAGCTTGGTATACTCAGGTGCAGTACCTCACAGCTAGGTTAATTCAGTGTGTGATCATGGTTGGTTGTGCGTGGCTGGATTTGAACCAGGGATCAGCCGATTATCTTCAGAAGGATCAGTACGCAAAAATGTGACTAGACGTTCCTGTTTATTTCTCATTGTATTTTGTAAATATAAATACAATTTGATTTTGTTAACACGGTAAATAAAATCGATATCTAGCTCTTGATATCCAGTGCTTCGCACATGACCACAGAAAACTTGCATCAAAATAACTAACTGCAGGTCGAATTAAACCCAAACTGCGGAGTAAATGCAGGAAAAGAACTGATGTCATTACAAAGAAGATTACCACGTTACCAATAATGGCATGGTCGATTGAACGCGGAAGATGTGCTCACACCATCTGCATTACAAGCTCAGATGATTGCAAAAATTTTAATTGCATGATGGTTACGGCGCGAGTACACAACTCGAGGCTGCATATGCTACGTATCACTTTTTACCATTATCGCAGTAGCTAGGTTTACGGTTATTGTATGCTTTTATGCTTAGACGAGTATTAGGTCAAAGGGTCACTTGAGAGGAAAAGGAAAGTGATATTTGCTTTCTCTCATACCTGTTATCTAGGCACATAGGTTGCAACTATAAACCAAAAATTTAAAAAACGGGCTATCGGTCATTAAGTGGCGCTAAATAAGTATAATTAATCAATGACGCATAATGTTTGGGTTTTTTAAAAAATCTTTTGTTTGAAGCTTAACATTTTTTTCAAATCTTCCTTGGTTTTCGATATGCTATGAGTATTGTTTTTTTGCATGATCATTTTATTTATCGATCCATGACCGTATTTCTAGCATTTAAGGATTGTAATATTTCAACAGCGTTTTGCTAACAGCCGCCGTGTTCCACTTTTACTTATTAGTACTTCCAAATACTTGGCAGTAGATTGCAAATGGAACGCCATCTTTGTTCTTACGAGCAGATTCTAGCCTGTTGCAGTTTTTAAATTTAAAACAGTTTAAAATAAGAGGAGAAAATAACGAGTAAAAACTACAGCAATCGATAGAAAATATAAAAGTAACTAAAAGAAAATTACCGTATTTTTAGGTTTCTTCACATTATGAGAGCTTTTTCTAATTTCCTTTTTTTTTCAATATAGCCTTGAAAAAACCAAAGTCACCTACTGATAACTAAATAGCCACTTTACGATAAAAAAAGGCTTAACTACTCGGGAACAAGAGCGCGAGCAATTCGTAGTAGCCAAGAGTACTAGGAAGTCCTAATTAGTAATAGTGTAACACGTGCAGAGTATGTAGTGGGATTTCTGGACATGTTAATTTATATCCATTCGATTAATTTATAGGTACAGCTGAAAAGATCTTTTAATATCCAACGACTTAGGCCCAGATTCACTACTACGTCGAAGGCTTTAACCTTTTCGAAAGGTGGAGATAAGCAGGCTACCTCTCAAAAAGAAAGCTTGAAAAAAGGCTGTTTTTCACAGGTTTCCTGGGCCTTTTACCTGAAACTTGTTCAGAAGCATCAACATCGGAGGATGAGGGAAGTGTTATTACAACTTCTGAACTAAGTGGCCAGCTTGATCTGCTGGATTTCGAGTTGGGACATGAGAAGGTGGCTATTGGATCTGACGAGGATCTGTACAGCAATATAATAAGCAAAGATAAAAGCTATCCAAATTAATCTTCACCCCTCCAAGGCAGCTTACGCTTCTCTTCTACTCAATCTCTGTAAGAACCTGGAGAAGATAGTGTTAATTCAAGAATCATAGGTCGGTAAGAACCGAGTCTGTGGATTGCATAATGGTGGACATATGCGGGTATCACCTGATCCAACAGGTGAATCCAAAGCCTGTATCTTTATGAATAAATCCATAAATGTTGTCCTTTCAAATTTCAGTGACAAAGATAACGTTGCTATTATGGTAAAACCATTTTGGCTTCCTACATACTGCGTGGTTCCCAGCTCCCTTACGTGGATACCTACCGGTATCCATGTTAGGGAATTGGCAGCAGCCGGAAATTCATGGCGGATTCCGCTAATAATAGGTTCAGATCAGTGGCGTGGCGTGACAATTTACCGAAGGGAAGCAATTGGTTGATGTCCATGGATGATTACGCTTTCTGCAAATTCGTTACGTGTAATAGATCCCCTCTATAAAATCACCCAGGACCCAGGAATTATTAATTATAATCACCCAGGAATTACTAACAGGGACGTGAGAATAGACATTCTGTATTCTTATGAAAATAAAAGTTCACAGTCCTTCAAACAATAAGAAACCATATCAATATTTATCAGTAAAATAATAACATTCCCAGAACTAGAAATATAATATTTTTGAAGGTTGCCAAACTTCGAAGAATTGAAAATGTTTAAAAATCTGAAACCTTGTGTTTATTTGAAAGATTATGCTATCAATTATTTCGACAGAAGCACTTGTAAAGAATGGTACAACATTCTCATTGTTGTCAATTATGCACCTTGCTGTTTTACGACGCTGCGCTGTTTCGCAAATCGACCATAATTCGTTCCCGATTTCCATGAAACTTTTTCTTAAAGATTGTATAAGATCTGAATATGGTACATTATATTACTTTGTTAGGACTGAAATATATCGAATAGTATGTATTTTTTTTTGTTTTTTGTTTTTTTTTTAGAAAAAAACATTAAACAGAAAAATAAACTAAGAATCCTTAAGTAAAATAAAAAGCCCACTCTCACTATTAACGATCTCTCCGTCTCAATTAGCACTATCATTTTCAGTTATATGTTCCACGAGCTATTTTAATTGCTAATTATTATAGAAAAAAATTTAAAAATAACCTACCATTAAAAGTCCAACGTTTTGGAGCTAATTTTGGAAGCATTTTTTGACGAATAAATACAAAGCACATAAACTCATTGTCTTTATTGAAAAACTAGTAATAGATTCGGAAAATATCGACATTAGCGTATACTATTGAACGATTTAGATAAAATCAAATTTAAAATCAAATCAAAAAAGAAATGAATAAATATTGCGTTTTTATACATTTTTTTTTGTACATGCCTGCAATCCAGATATTTTGGCAGATATTACAGAGGCTCCTCAAGGCTTTAAATTTTCGGACAGTCTGCAAAACAAGGTTAAATGAACGGGACGCAGTTTGGTCATCAGAAAGATCTGTGAGATTTATGAAAGTTTCTTTAACTGCACCGGAAGAAGTAATATAACCAAAGGTTGTTGAAAGTTGTGATCGATATGATATATCGGTTGTTTTTTCTAATATTATTGCTATGAATTTGCTTTTCTAAATTTCATTACAAATATCTATCAATATTTTTTTTTGAAAACCAACTAACGAGATCGTTTTGAATATAATTTGATGTTCCGGAAGAAATACTTGCTTGGTCCAAGTGAGCTGGCAATTATCGGTTACGCACTGTCAAAAGATTTATTGTCTTTAGGTGATCTACCCCTATTGGAAGAATATACATTTTCATTATGACTATGTAATGCTTCGTCTTGACATCCTAAATGACACACAATGTTTATGAGAATCTTCATTGTTTCTCCATTTTTCGTAACTGTGAGCAATATCACTGAATATTTATATTGACTACTCAGCAATTCTTCAAATCACCGGAATCAAACTTGGAAAGTAAAAGGACTGAATTGAAATGATCAATGCTATTTCTACCATGCCTGTTCACAGCTTTAACATATGTAATTTAAATTACAAAATCCGATATTTCACCAAATGTCTGAAACGCTTGAAAATAGCACACATGACCAGCAAAACTATTTTTCTTTAATATTAAAACCGATAATCCGTTCCGAGTTTTTCATTTATTAATTTTGCGATCAAAATGTCGAGTAGGTATATTATAGAGACAATTTTCAAATTTGGTTTTGATCGGTCCTGGTTGATGATGTCCTTCTTTTCAGCAAATTAACGAGATCCAATGAAATAAAATTTAAATTAGTTGACGAATTCTAAAAATTTTACCCACAGAACAAGTGAATACATTCACCTATTTCAACCTTCCAATATTTCAAATATCAATTAAAAGTATCATGCAATTTGACATAGTAATTTTACACATTCAATTCTACACAATTCTAGTCTAAAACTTTACCTATTACTACCAAATCCTATAAGCTATAAGTGACTAAAATCCTTCGCCAATTGAAAACACCTTCATAAAATTTTCTATACAAAATAGAATATAAATCATAAATAAAACACATAAAATAACGACTTATTGAATCCATAGCCTCTGGCAATGCTTGTCACATATCGTAATTCAAATTCGCTCACAGCAAGTATTCTTCATTCACAAAAAATTTGTACAAGCAAAGTAAAATGATAGCAATAACAATTTACCCTGCTGCTAGTGAGGGGAACGCAGGAATATGTTCCTCCGCTCTGAGTCTCTCTCTTGAGAAGATCATTTCCCCTAGGAAGCAACATTTTCATTGCTTCCAAACAGATCGTATAAACCATAGATATGAAAGAATATGGATACGAAATGGCTATCCGTGTACCCATACGTGAATGTACCTTTTTTAATACACGCACAACATTGTTCTCTCACAAAAATTCCGCTCAGTGCGCCCCTTTCTACCGCACTCAACACCGAAAAGCCCTAATTCTCCCCCTTTTTTACGAGAAATGCTACCAGAGTACGAACGCAAGCACCGCATGTTAAAAAGAAAAGCCAATTTCCACGCGGTCAACAAAGTCTTGTCAAAATTCACACGTGTTTTTTCTGATTGTAGGGTAAGATCGGATACAAGGCGTTTGTTTTATATATTTTGTATGCACACACAAAAAGCATTTAATGCATGTTAATATTGCGTTTATATGTTGTATCAAGTATTTATATATATATAAACCTCACAGCAGTTTGATTATTCCAATTTTAACCAAATTTTTATGTAATTGTTTGCAGTTATCTGAGAACGACAATTGCATAAGCGAGTTTAAGCATTAGGAAATTATTAATTTGTGATAGAAATGCTCTTGCATTAAGCATTCATGTACATGCGCATACATTAAATGAAAGCAAGGTGCAAGAAGTTCATACAACTGTTTAATGTTTTCCCATGCTGCCATGCTCCTCTATCGCCGGTTTGGCTTGTCTCACACATTCGTATCTCATTCTCACACCAATAGACAGTAGGTCGAAAATTGGATCATTTCTCAGCTGCGATTTCTAATCCATTCTCTCTTATATCTGTGGTATAAACACATTTTTTTAATGACGTCACAGTCTAGTCTATATGGGATCAAACAAACGGTCATAGATGCAATTTTTACGTTGCTTCCAAGCCGTTGTTGTGCTTTCATTATTTTCATTCTGTGGCGTTACCAGATCAACTGTGTGAGATGTTCACAATTTGATTTGAATTTTTTTTTTTTTATAAATGTTTATACGCGATTATTTCACGATTTCGAAAAAAAACTATTTAAAATTTATGTCAGCCAAATCTAAGGGAAGCAATGCTTCCCTTGCTTCCATGAACGCCACGCCACTGGTTCAGATACGAACGCACATAATCAGTTATGGGGCAGTTCAGACACCAACGAAACTGGAGAAGCATTATATGAGTTGTCTTGCCATTGCAAATGTTGGTAATGAACCTACCTTCAGAACCTCTAATAGAAGTGAGATTCTGATATATGTACCTAGTCTAGCTATAAATTATGACTCTATATTTTAAGTTCAAAGATTTCAGCAATCGAACACTGAAAGAAAAATCTTGGTAAAATCAACAATTTTCCTTAGTTGTTTTTGCGTCAACTACGGGCTATAGTTAAAACAACCATAAAAAAATAGTTGATTACTTTTATGCACCATGACGCGTGGTTGATAAACAACGTCCGTGGTGCAAAAAAAGTAGGCAACCACAAACAATGGTATTCCAACAATATACATAGTAAATGCCTATAATATGTAGTGTGGAATTTTGTTTGTTGAATTTAACATTTGTATGGTAACGCGCACAATGGCTGCGGCCGAATTTGCCAAATTTCTAATTTTGTCTAATAGATAAGCGATGGCTGATGTGTATTGTGACAAGCCAACCTAATCCTCGTACAACAGGATTTAGCAATACGAAAGAAAAAAAAATGAATTTGGTTGGTGCCTTGGTTGCATTGACAGCGACATTGTCGCTGCATTGTGATTCACCAACTTCAACTGTGGCATTCACGCCTCCTCCTGTGGCGCCGCTGCCGCAATGCCGCTGTTTTGTGTTTACAGCCAATTTTCTGACAGCATTTCGCCGCAGCCCACTGCGTTTGACACAGTGGAAGACACTGTAATGTGATTAACTTATAAAGCGTCATACAACGTCATATAAAGGCTTCACAGCATAACATGAATATGAATTATATCGAACAGCAAACCGAACACAATTTTGCCATGTAGTATATGAAACTTCTATGATAGAATAGGAGGATGAGTATGAGGAGTATGAAAAATCAACAGTTTTCCTTAGTTGTTTTTGCATCAACTAGGGCTATAGTTAAAACAACTATAAGAAAATTGTTGATTACTTTTATGCACCATGACGCGTGGTTGACAAACAAAAAAAAATTTCATTCGGAGTATGAAAAACGTCCAAATGTTGAAATCATTCTACTTTGCGTAGAATAATTCCAAAGACGTTGCTCACTGAATTACGTTTGTTGAAATCAACTATTGCGAAGTAGTTTAAGTACCATAAAAACTGTTGATAACTCGAAACGTTGAAGTTTTGAGTGAATTGATGAATATTTTTCTATTTATCAACTAATTTTCGTGGTTATGAAACAATTAAAACAGTTGATTTCATGAACGTTGTGATATTTTTTGTATAACAAGAACCAACTACTTTTATATCGTTAAATTAACTATATTAACATAGTAAAAATAACTATTTTCCGTAGTTCGTTTAACGATTTTGAATGAATCGTTGCAATACTTTTAAAAATAGTTGAACCAACCAAGAGTTTTTCTTTCAGTGAATGATATATGATACAAATTTGTTTTTTCAAGGCATAAAAAGTCTCGGGCTGCTACAAATACCGCAGTTCTCAAGAAGCTTCTGAAATGGTTGCTTAGGTGGAAAGAGGCCATCATCCGGCATCGGTCATGGTTTGGTTTGGCGTGTCGTATAAGGGGGTCACTAAATCCCATTTTTGTGAACAAGGCGATAAAACAAAAGCAGCTAACTATCAGTCGGATATTTTGGAGTCCGTTGCTAAGCCATTAATCCAAACATTATTTTCCAATAAGCATGGAATATTTCAACAAGACTCAGCACGTGCACACAATCAAACGGTGGTTAAAGGAAAATTGACCCGATTTTATTGCTTTCGAAGATTGGCCCTCTGGTAGTCCTGCCCTCAACCCATTATGTTACCGACTATGGGCCGTTTTAGAGCAAAAACGGGTCGTAGAGCTATCGTCGTGGATGCGATATTTCCACGCTTGGTCGTCACAACCTAGATAAATCAATGGGTGACCGCTAACGGAACGTCACCCAATCGTGAAGAGTGAGAGGCGTAGCCGTTTCATTTTGAGTGCGTTTCAAGCGTTCTGCATTGCAGGCCTCAAGCCGAATGACTAGTCGTTTTTGCAAGTGCGATGGATAACGGCAACGTCCAATTCGTGGGGAAGGAAACGAGGATGACGACAATCGTTTTCTCGCAAGGTTCACAAGTGTCAAACGCATCTCTCCCGCATCGCATGGCTAACGACCCGTGTGCGGATTGCCTTAGTCGTTGAAGTGTGATTCAGTAGCGCAGTGGCTTTGATACCTCTGAAGACCGTGCATGCGGCGGAACAGTGGCCGGATCGGTTGAAAAAGTGTGTTACGACAAAAGAGGGGCACTTCGAACCAATGGTATGTTTTAATAATGAAATAGGCTATAAAGAATATATATAATGAACTTTCGCACATTTGTTCTTTCCAAATTTGTTATTACACACCATTTTGTAAGGCTAGCTAATACTGAGCTCAAATAAGTGAGCACTCTGCACACCTTCTTACAAGAGAGTTTACAGTCAGACCACATGTATGTGACATGCTGCTTCAAAATCCTCCGGCTTAGCAAGATTCATAGGGAGATTGTCGCTTCTCAAAGCGAATGCAGAAAGAAGCTTAATCCCACCAAAAGGCTCAATGATTGGTCGAATCACGAAGTTAAATTCAGGTTTAAGACTAACAGAGCTTCAAAAAAATCTTCGCATTCAAATATTGAAGGCCTCCGAAAACTTCTCAGCAAAATGCATACAAAAGTTCGATGGTAGTTGGATTTAAAGCAGCTGTGAGATGTTTCAGGTGTTGATTGACACCATTTGCCTGTTCGTAAGGAGATATCTCAACATTACCGTTAGAATCATAAATGAAGGCAAATTCGGTTCCTGTTATTTCTAGTGCACCCGTGAAATTGACCATTTTTTTTGGCCCATTCAAGCCACCTGGTCCGGATGATATCATCCCTGCTGATATTCAGCGGACATTATTAGAGGCTACTATGACTTGGCTCAAGACCATATACAATGCGCGCTTAAGACTTTCGTATATTTCTATCAGTTGGCAGAAAACGAGAGTTATATTTATCTCTAAGGCAGGAAAAGCCTCATACGGTAAACCAACGGATTATAGATCAATTTGCTTACGCTCCTTTCCATTAAGATATTTTCTATTAAGACTAAGATTTTAGTGAAAGTTGTTCGGTACTGGATTACCAGTGCCTTCGACTCTACTCTGATCTTGAAATCACGGCATGTTTATATGAGAGGCAAATCTGTCGAAATAGCACTGTTTACCCTAGTCGAGCATGTTGGAAAATTACTTGCTTGCAAAGAGTACAAGCTGGCTGCATTTCCAGACATCGAGAGAGCTTTAAATAATGTTAGTCTTTATGCAACTGCAAATACTCCGATCCGTAGTTTGTGATATTTATAAATTGTCTTTAGGTAGACCTACCATCAAGCGTGTGGTGAATACGGGCAGTCTCTAGGGCGAAGCTATGTCTCCTTTGATTTGGAATTTAAGAGTTAATGAGTTTCTAAAGAGACTTTATTAAGCTAGATGAAAAGTGATAGCGCTGATCTCGACACTAACGGAGAAATTAAATCAGGGAAATTTATCTCGACACCAATTGAGACATTAAGTCGTTCGTAACATGTACTATTGCAATGATATTAGGAATGTGGCCTTAGTGCTAAGCCTAACAAAACTGAGCTATTGCTCTTCAGAAGCAAGCTTAGAATTTCATCCTTCAATCACCGAAACTTAATGAAATTCCCATGACCCTTACAAACGTAGTAAAATATCTGGGACTCATCCTAGATTCTAACTTATATGGAAGCAAAATATAACCCAAAGGGTTCGCAAAGCACTGTGTGCTCTTAACAATTGTAAAACGCTATAGGAGCAAATTGAGGGCTGTAGTTTCGTATTCTGGATTTACACTAGTATAGTCAAACCAAATTTGCTGTACGGAGCAGCCATACTTAAGGCTTTAAATAAGAATGTGATAGATAAGGTGTCTAGGTTGGCAGCCTTATTAATAACGAGGGAACTCTATACCACTCCAACAAAAGCACACCTGACTACCTAACTCCTTACTTGTGTCGCAACATTTGAAGTGCGCTGCGTAAGACTACATTGTGGTGATGGCTGGATAAAGACTGATCTGGGTCATGCTAAAATCTTGGTTCAGGGAATGCCTGTTCCAGCGGACTTCGGCTATCTACTGCTCCATCCATCTCTGACTCAAGGGTTTGAGGTTTAGATCCCAAGTAGAGAGGAATGGTCTAGGGAATTATGCCTAGAAACAGATGATGTGGAAATATATATAATGATTGGTTCAAAATAAACGACAGAGTGGGGTGTGATATATTTTCCACTGCCGTAAACTTGAAGCTTTCTTTCGGCTTGCGACACTACTGCATCGCCTCTCAAGCGAAGGTATTGGCAATTCTTGAAGCGATCAATTGACTCTTATATAATCAGATATTCAGAATGAATATTTGCATTATTAATAACAGCCAAGCTGCTATCCAGTGGCGGCGCGTCGATGTATGCAAAGAAAGCAGTGCCTTCGTTGATAAACCACTTGGCATAAATAAAAAAAAAATCAATATTTAACAATCAATATTTAACGATCAAAAGATTTACAATCAAAACACTAACTTTATTTTACAAAAGAACTCCATTGCTACTATGTATGAAGTGGTTTTATGACAGTCCAACTACAGAGCTCAGAAGGTTAATTTACAGCGACGCAACGAAATCTCATGTGTTTACTCAAAACCTCAACCTAAGATTCAATTCAGAGCATACAGTTCATTGCAGCGCATTGAGATATACTACACAGAATACTGAAGTGATCTTGCTTCAGTGTTTGATCTACTTAGACACTTTACCTAAATGATGCCCACAAAAACTCTGCAATGAATGTATCCGAAAAGCATCGCCGATGCTACTCAGTTCACAGCGTCTTGGTCGATAGAAAAATTAAAAAAATCTTTACCCCATTCACCCGCTAAACGACCCGTAAATCTTTGTGAATGAATGAACTTAATACGCTGGAAAGCCATCAGCGTCTCTGTTATATTTCTATTTCCCCTCATGATTTACGCTACAGAATCTGTATATTATCTTCTGCTCCTCTTCTTACATGCCGTTCCCGTTGGGAATTGATGCATTTTCTGCTTTGTTCGCATGGTATATGTACAGTGCAAGCTATTGTGATGTTCAATATGGAGAATAGAATGTCTAGAAGCTATCTGTATTGTTTCGTGTGCAATTTTCCCCAGATCGACTTGTAGTATCTGCTTTGGATTTGCTTTCACAACAGGCGTAGTTTTTCGGTTCTTGTGCTTGCTCACTTGAGTGCTTTGGACGCCTATGTTTAGGATGTTTCAATGCTGTTATTCTCTTTGTAGGACTTATTATTTAACCCTGGGATGTACATTCTTTAGAATTTATTGTTTATTTGATTTGTTCTGCATATGAAACAAATTTAATTTGTGGTGCTGGAGATTAGTATCTAAAAGAGGTGGTTCTATGCAAGGCTCGCTAATTTGCATAACATCAACGGTGTATGCAAGCAGTCTGGCCTCCTGAGGTAATTAGAAGTATTAAAATAGGAAAACAAAAAATTAATACACATAAATCAATCTATCGAAAAAATATCCCAAACCAGTAGTTTACACATAATTGCAGTAAACATTGATTATACGTAAAAGTGATAAGCTAGTTTTTGCATCACCACTATACGCAGATGTGTGAGCAAGATATCATTCAGTTTGCTAAACAAAGAATTGTTAAAAAATCTGACTCAGTTTTGAACTATTGAATTCTGTTGACTTAGCTGCTTGGTATTAGTTCGAATACCTTTTCTGCGTGTTTTCCAGTGTGCGTAAATTTGGTTTCGATTGACTGAAGAAAGAAAAAACCGCTCTTTTTAAAGTAAAAATTAAATATAGAATTCATAAAAGCACAAGAATACTGAACTAATTTTGTGTTTTGAAAATTTAAAAATTCTATATGATCTGGGGGCCAAGTGGTAAGAGTAAACTGTTGTTTTTGTGCCTTAAAACATTTGTGGAGGAAAATCTTTTATTTAGATATTTTAGTTGCTACATTGAAATATCTACAGTCAAACCTGCGGTCCTTTTCTGTGCGATTTATTTTGTGTGGTGCTCTGTTTCGTGCGATTTTTTTGTAAAAAACTTAACAAATACCTTGTAAAAGCTATTTAGGAAGTGCTACATATTTATGAAATTTATCAATTTTTTTTTGCATGGTTTATCTATGCGATCCCTATCTACTGCACAGAAACAAGTTTGACAGTATTTGATTTTATACGATGCTTTACTAATCTACTCTATTTGCATGTGAGCATCCAGGCTTAGTTTCCCAGTAGGACCACAAGCATCCATGACTTTTACCATGCACTCTTTCATTAGTTTCTATGAATTCCAAAATAATGGATTACAATGTAATGTGCAAGTAATGCAAAAAAGAATCATTGTGGTACAGAAATCCATGTGGGTTTACCTACTAATTACTTTACTGCACAAAGTAATGCACAGTGAAGAGAAGAATAATGTAGATATATGTACATACTGGAATGATGTGAGCTCAAACGTGTTTCAGTTTAATTGTTTTATGCGTTTCCTTTGCCTGGTGTTTTTTGTAGGTTATGCGTTTTGAGCCATTCATAAGTAATTTACCTGCGAGTGAAGTACTACAATATTAAAGTTTTTTGAAAAGTTGTGAAATAGTGCTCTGGATTTTTATTTACAGTGGTGAGTTCAAAAATAATAAAATTAAAATAAGAATTTTTTTATATCAACACAAAAAAGCGATGTGTTCCTATTGTATTATCCGCCGTCATTTAAAACGTTTAGTGAAACGTGAACAGGATCGATTGTTACGTACTTTGCAAACGTTCAGTGCAAATAACGATACTGAGGCATTGTCAACAGAAGATTTTGATATTGGTGAAGGCAGTCAACATAGCAAGAGTCATGACGGAAAGGAATAAACAACAAATATAATACTCCAAGGGAAAGTTTTGGGGCACTGTTGCAAACACTGAAGGAAGAAGGCATGCATCCGTTCCATGGCACCCAATACGTAATAACTGCCACTGCATTGATGCCGACTAGGGCATGCAATCCCGACATTTCGGGATTTCGGGATCCCGACACATATTGGACATTTTCGGGATCCCGAATTATTTATCGGGACTCCCGAGATTTCGGGATTGATAAAATTCAACCCATTTTGCGAATTAGAAAGCAGAACTTAATACTAAAAGAAATATTGTTTTATGAAAACGGAGGCAGAAGCCAGTTGTAATAATGAATTACAACTGGCGTATGATTACATGCTTAATATCCCACCAAAAAGTGTACCCGAAATATCTTTTTCAGCAGCTGGATATATGTGCAGCAAAATCAGGTCTAGTTTAAATTTTGAAACTCTTGACGAATTATGTTTATTAAGAGCATACTTTCAAAATGAATCAGCAGTTTGAACCAATCGATATTATTACTTATCACTTGTTTCATTGAAAAGCAATTTTATTTTGTAATTGATATGTAAACAACTAAAAAGAATAATGTATTTTTATTATATTATCGTAACATCCGTTATGCTGATTAAATTTCAATTCGTTTTTAACTAATTTTATAACTAACAAACAGTACCAAATAAAGAGCTTTATTGGACAAGAAGATAAGAAGAAATCACATAGTAAGATTACAGATACAATTATAGATACAATTATAGATTAACGTCTTACTTGCTAGCACCCATGTACATATGTATGTGCATAAATTTAACATTATAATGAACTTAACTTCTGGATTTATGAATAGAAATTTGAAATAAAGTTTAAATTGAGTACGAAGAAGCCAATATATCTGTTTAAATTCCCTATAAAATCCCAAAATCTCGGGACTATCTCGGGATCCCGAAAATTTTAATCCCGAACTTCGGGATCATCATTTCAATCTCGGGATTAATGCCCTAATGCCGACATCCATTACAGGCATCACTTACGTCCTCACTGCCACTTCATTGATGGCGTCATCAATTCTCGGTATTGCGAAACGGAGCGAGTATCGTTGTTTATAATGACATCGCAATGTTAAATTCATCGGTGCGGTCATTCGAAAACGATCATATGATGATTACTGGGAATAATTGCTGCATTAATGCAGTAAGCACTCTTGGTCCATTACGCATTGCATATGTTTATATTATTATGCATATATGTATTTCCTTAATCTAAAATCACGAGCCACCACTGTGCTATACAGTCCCTCGCTAGAATTTACACCTACTCAAACCTAGTGTTTGAATGCGGTACGTCTTCTAACGAGATGTCGAGCTATTCGATGGTGCAGTTGTTTTGATTGCCATGACATAGGGACGTTATAGCCCGTCCAGACTACGGATACTTATGTATCCGGATACATAAGTATTGTCCTCATTGCAGCGACATCTGCAGATACATTTTACCCTTGCCATGAAAATCAATGAAAAGTGTGGACGATACTTATGTATGCGGATACTTAAGTATCCGTAGTCTGGACGGGCTATTAAAGAGGACTGTGAAGCGGATCAATTAGCAAAGGCTGGTACGCTTTTACGGTAAGTGTTTTGTAGTCTTCCGATTGGAATTCTAATGGCACAGCGAAGGACGCTGTGAAGTCCTGTGCGGAAAAAACCATGTGTGATCGTTATACAATTGTGGAAAATTTTTAACACTGGTCGCACTACGGATTTTTCGGATTTGGAAAAGAGGTCCTTCGCGCAGCGGTTCCAGTCTTAACTAGACACTGTCTGTTTGGCATGGCTGGATGCCCCTTACAAGGACTTTTACTGAAGCTGCAGACACTTAAATTTTGAAATTCATGCAAATGGTGGCTCTGGAAACATTCAAACCCTATGAGTTTGGATCCGAAGCACTTTTGGTAGAACATACACTTCAAATCTGCATAGTTCCTCTATTTTTCTTAGAAAATCGGCGTTTCCGATGCGTTAGAGTTTTGTCAGAAATTACTATGTGCTCTCAAGTATAAATCGATTATATATGGTCACTATCTAAGTTTATAGCTATTTCAGTTAGAACAGGAATTTCATTCGATGACGCCAGCTTAGAGATTTTTAGTGTTTTTTTTTTTAAATTTCCAAATTACAGTAAAAGCAATTTTTCCTTTATTCACTAAATATGATTAGCTTGTTAAATTTCTATGTTTTCTTTAAAATACATAGATGTAAGACCTAGGATAAGGAATTAGGTATAATTAGGCTAAGTTACTTTTAGTTAGGTATAAGTTAGACTTAAGTCATAGCATAAGGTAGATTTTAAGTGGCTATTGCTAGGATAATCCCAGCCACTGTACACGGCTGGGTATAATAGTTAGCGTGTAAGATTAAAAGAAAAACTCAAAAGATAAACATAAATAAAAATAAAACAGTCAAGAGCCAGCAGGCCAAAATATTATAGCCGCTAGTAAGTAATTTTTTTTAATTGCAAATAGTACTTAAATTAGGTTAATAATGTACAAAAGAAAACTTAAAATAAAGTCTTTCCTAATCTTAATCTAATCTTTAAAATACATAAATTCTTTAAAATAATACACAGGACTAAGTGCTCTAAATTAGCCTAGCAATGAGTAGAACATACAAGAAACCACCCCTCCTATTCATAGGCAGGCCTATAATTAGAGGGGACTTCATGCGCCCACGATCCCCTTCTGAATTTGTCCTTGGTTTTTTCTTACTACAAACTACTTCAAACCGACTACTTATGTACGTATGTAATAGAGAAGATGATAAGGAGCGGATATCATTTTCAAATAAATGCCGCAAGTCAATTCTATTTACATCTGAGTGAACTGCATTAGTTAAAGGTAATTATTCTTGCACTAAAGTACTTAGTTTACACTACCTCAAAAGTATGTACCTAAAGTACGCAAACATACATGTATGAGTTGCCTGTGGGGTAACTACTAACTTACAACCAATACGGAACTCTAGTACCATTTAACCTTGGTTAGTGATTGAAAATTTTAACAAAATATGGTTTTTGAATGTTTTAATGGGTGCCTTTCGCTATTCAACGACCACACTATGGGTATCTACACAAAGCAGCAAACCGACTACCGTTAGCCTAGCCGCGTGCCATGCTTCGCTTGATTTCCAGGTGTTCCACACCTAATAATCTGATATGTTGAGACACACTTCGATCGGTTACTTGTAGTGATTTGCTTACACAAAGATATTTGCAGATAGTGGCACAGCTTTCAAGTGTCAGCATTTGACCCATTGATCTTAATCTGTTGCACCGATTTAGATTTCCTAACGTTCTTATTTGATTTAGAAGTCACGTCGATATCTGAATGGGTAGAAGCTAAGCTCATAAACATAACGAAACATTACGGCTGATTGTACGTATGTACGTACAGCAAAATTTCAAAATTTGCGGTTTACAGTACAGATAGTGTGACGGCATGCAGAATAGCCACACGTTCTACAATTCAAACAGGGAAATATGTAGGTACCTTATTTGCGGAATGCAAAGTATAGTTCATGGTCACCGTTCAAATCAACTAGGTTTCTAAATAAATTGGCTGCACGTACTAATATATAATGGTTGACTGCACATTTTTAGTATAGCGTTACGTTGTTCAGCTTCCAAGCAAACTATGTTGAGTTGAGCCGAATATCCTGAAAGTGATATAATGTACATATGCATGTACATATGTATATCAGATCGTGATCAAAAATGATTTACCTGCTTGTGCAGATAATATAATTTTAGTATTGTCGAGCATTTAAGACGATTTGTGGTACCTGAAGTGGGGATCTATATATAATAATAAAAATACTTCACTGCACAATATATAAACTGTATATAAGTATAAAATAGGAAGCTAAATATAAACTAGATATAAGCTAGGAAGCTTACTCCACCATTGTCAGTATTTGCTGAAACTCTGAAATACTCTGATCTCTGAAATAGGTTTCCCGAAAGTATTACGTTACTGTTTTTGGTTACTTTACTTTTAAAGGTGAATAAATATTATCGCTGGCAGAAACGTTTCAGATGATTTCCCCATTTTAGTAGCTGTGGTTCTTCGACAATGTTTCGGTACACTTTACTGTTAAATAAGCATTTACTGGAAAGACTGCACTCATTTTTCACGTTTTCTAAATTTAAAATGAATAATAAATATAAAAAGTTTTGTTATTAGCATTTATTTTTCGGCTTTGATTTTCTACTCCAGATAAAAAACTCTAGCGCATTAGAGCCGCTAGAAAACTGGTTTTCGAAGAAATTGTCCTTGACTGACCAAAAAGTGTTGAAAGACGTAATACGCTTTTTGTAGTATCATAACAACCATTTCTTACCCAAAGCAACAAAAACCATTTCCCGACAGCATCTCCTATAGCATAAAGGATGAAAATATTCAGTGCTGGCAGCACTTTTCCAACGAAATAGCAATAACTCTACCATAACAGGCTCATGTTGTCGAATTTTGTTTTCATCCGAGGATTTCATCGAAAGTTTCAGTAATATAACGATGTTTGAGGCTGCCATGCGAAACATTTTCAAAACTTGGACAATTTAAACATTGGTTCCTTATTTTTATTGTAAATTTATCAGATTATTTAAAACGGAAACATAATTCATAGTGGGAATTATTTTCTGTTGAACCTATAGCAAAACCCATGGTCCTAGTAACATCTTCGAGAGCAGTTTAACGAAATCTAGAACAATCATCAAAAATTATTTTGGAAGAGCGAAATTCTAAGCAGATGATTCTGCCCGAAAAAATATTTAGATGAAGTATACGTTCCTATGGTTGTTTTGGACATAGTGCCTTTGCGGAAAGGAGAACATGAAAAATTTCGAGGCTGATTTGTACGAAAAACATGCAATTCCTGACTCCACAACATTGAAAACATCCTTGGTACCAAAATACTTCGAAGATGTTAAAACTCGGGCTAAAAAGGCCATAAATGCAGTTCAATATGTTTCTTTAACTACTGATATGTGGACAAATCAAAACAAAGAAAGAATACTGGCAATCACATCTTATTTTTTTCATAGAGGTAAATTAATTTCAACATTATTAACGGAATTTAACATAAAAGGAAGACACATATTTGAATCAATGGCAGAAGTAAGTTGCATATTTATTTTATGCCTGTTTGATGAATACTATTGTTAGTGTAATTGAAAAGATACATTTTCAGACTCGAAAATATTTACAGAATTTAGGCCACAGAGTTCATTTTGTTTTTTGGAAGATAGGGAGTACTTATCTTGTTATTTCTTGTTTAGGCAAGAAATACACTAAGCAAGTGGAACATTTGGTCAAATATATAATAATAATAATATAATGCTGCTTGCATGTTAATGCAAGCAAAACTTCTTCAATTTAATCATATTAATCAAATTTGATTTTGTCTTATATTTATGACACCTGATTTTCATTTTATCATGAAAAAGTGCAAAGATATTGATACTTATTTTCAATCGAGTGCAGTTGTTTCAGATATACTAATAATTGCACAACGACAGCTCAACAAACCTGAATTGAAGTTGATTCAGCAGTTCCATTCACATTGGAATAACGTATATACCAAAATCAAATGTTTCTATGATATCAGGCAAGAATTGACTTTAGCCGAATGTGAGAAGGCACCTGAAACGTTACTCGTCGAAGATTTAAATGTATTGCCGAATATTATTCTGCTATTAGAACCATTTGATGTAGCTACGACAACAATATCTGGCGCAAATTACATTACTCTTTCTTATATAACTCCGTTATTACGAGGGCTGACCCTACAATTATCGAAAGTGGGAATTAGCATAAAAAAACACTGCTGGAAAGAATATTTATAATGCTATATACAAGTTAGTGCGGGAACGATTAATACCGTTTGAGAAAAGAGCCCTCATGATGTTAGCTACCATTCTGGATCCAAGGTTCAAAAAATAAGTGAAGACGATGGAAACACAGCTGCGCACTCTCTTAAAATAGAATATACTTCTTTTCTGATGACACAAAAGCCGGAGTCAACCCAGAGTAGTTATGAATTTACGGTAATTGCATCTGCATGCAACTCAACTGTTGAGACTGGGGAAATTTACTAACGAAGGAAAAGTTGAAAGCAAAAAAATACAAGTAGCTGTTATTTCTTCCTGAAGATCTATACAAAGGCAAATCTTATAGCTGCCCAAATAATGATGCAATAATACATAGATATATACCAAAACCTCGAAAAAACCTCCAATTAAAAACAACAAATTTCCCATCGACTACTGGTTTGATTCAAATACTAAGACAATGAGAATGTTTGCTCTATAGCATCCGTGTATACTTGCATCTTCTGTTGCGAGTGAACGATTTTTTTTCGAAAACTGTTGTAATTCATAGTGATCGCGAAAACCGGCTAAAGTCTCAAAGCGTCTCAACGAATTGCTTTTCCTAAATCAAAATGCTCAGCATTTCGGAAATGAATAAAACTCTATATTTCTGTGTTTCTCTATAATAGTAATTAAATTCTCAGCTTTTTTTAAAAAAAAATTTATGAATCCTGGGTGTATCTACTAATTTCGCAAAAACACACATATACACCATCGAAGTCTATCGATAGCCTATCGATAGTTTTTAAAAAAACATCGATGTTATCGAAACATCCAACTATCGATGTTTAACGTACACTAGTTGGTGCAATATTGATGAAAATGACTGCTGCTGGTAATCCTGTGTTAGCTGCATCACCAAAAATATACCAAATCTGCTTCACATACGTTGTGAATTTCGTTTCGGTTGAATGACTGCACTGGAAGCTATAAGGGTGAAAACAATTTTAAGGTTACCTCGTGGCGAAGCGTCCATACAACCCGATTCCTTCCGGCTTCCCTTTCGAAAATATCGACCTACTTGAGATTTTTCAAAACATGCATGCATATTAAACATGTACATGAAATTTCAAATGACTAAAGATCTTACCATCTTCTGTATAATACGATAACGTGACAATTTCCATTCATAAGCCGAAATTCTCCGGCTTGCAAATTTTTATTTGCGAGCCACTAGAGGCTTTGACCAAATGTGTGTTGCTTTGTGTCTATCTCTTTTTGTTCCTTGCTGAAATTCTAGCATCGTCTCGCTTTAACAGATGAAAAATAAGCCATGCTGGATAGGCTTACGAATGGTTCGAGAATGGAAAATTTTTTCGATCGGTTCATTGAATATTGCCGTTGGTTTTTTTTTTTTATGGGGACGTTACTTTCGTAAGTTGTATTGCTCATATAAAATTTTACTAGCTATCTAATAACTAAACATTTTCTTATGTTAGTTTGTAGAAATGAATTTTGCCGCGATAAGAAAAAAGTCATAAGCACCAGAATGCAGCTTTTGGGTTAATTTCATGATATAATAGAGCGTATTGAGCTCTGTCTTTGTAACCTGCCAACAGTTTGTTTCTGAAGCATATTTGCAAACAAATCGCCTAACATTATTGTCATATCTCCAGAATGTTGCACTTTTCTTTAGTTTAAAAATCTTAGCTCCATTTTTTCTACGCCAAAAAGGGAAATCTCATGCTTGCAGAACTGTAAATCAACTAAGTTTAAATATGTTCATGCAAAGACCGTTAATATTTGCGTGCAGTGATTCATTTCTATGAACTAGAATCTCAGTTTTTGCTAGAGCTTGTCATAAGAAAGTTTAACTGAAAGAAAAAAGAGACTGCAACAATTCAGACTGTGAGTGATTTAAGGTTTTAAGTTTATGTTGATTGATTTATGTATTACAAGGACTATCATAATTTACAATATAATAAATATGTTTTAATGAAAATGTTGTTTCAAGTGAATTTGTTTCATATTTTTTGGTAAATTAAATCACAGAAATGTTTTTTTTTTGTTAGCAACTTCGTTTTTGTCTTCGGACGTTGTCCTAAACAAAAAAGTATTAAGTGCATCTATTCACGAAATATCAAACATTTCTTGACATTCTCTGCACTAATAAAAAGAACAAAAGTTATCTAACCGGCGAAGTCATTTTTTGGAAGAAAATGCGAATTTCCTGAAAACTACAAAAATGGAGCTAAGAATTTTTAACTAAGGACTGCAGAATTCCTGTCTGGCATTAAACTCTTTTATGATCCATATTCTGCCTAACATTATTTTTCATCTTTCTAATTAGATAATATTTCATAAAAAGCATGAATCAGGAAATAAAAGGAGAGTACATAAAACTATTTGCCCTGGGAAATCTGAAACTTGATATTTTTAATATGTATGTCTAAAATATATACGCTAACACTCAAAAATATTGTAATTGTAAATTGTAAAATTCGCAAAACAGTTTGAAAGTATAGTAAATGAAAAATTTTCTATACATCCTCATGTTAAGGGTTGACATTTTTTGCGATTTTTTCATTTCAACCACTTTATTTCCAAAATATTTATAAATTTAATGGATGAAAACTAGCTGTTATCAATTTTTTCAATTCAGCATTCTGCAGCCTCAGAAAGACGTTTTTCAATGCTTCTTTTTTTTTAATTCATTACTTAATACAAATATTATTTACATTAAAACAAATGGTTTCATGTATATTGAAGGTGACCAAATAAAAACTGCACACTAATTTGTTGATGCACATGTGCATAGCATTTTTTTTTAATTACGATTTTTTATACTGTTTGTAAGTGTGACGAGAATTAAACAGAAATTAGTAACTCTGACAAACAGCAGCATGCCAAGCATAATTATTTTATATATAAAATGGTGGATAATTATTCGGCTTCCCTTCATCGATAATTCACCCCTCGCCACTACCTCCAACCATTTTTTCCAAATTTTCGAAATCTTAATATTTCTTAATAATTGTTTTCGTAGTGATTATACAACATGACATCACTATCACAGGATTACCCGCATTTCAAATTCACTTCTATCAGACCTGGTTCGAGTTAATATCAACACGTTCTGTAAATTTCATAATGATTGGATTATCCGGTCGTCAGTTCTCGTGAACAGAAGTTTCGAGTGCTGAAAATAGAGGCAATTTGGTGATGGTTTGCCGTTGTTGTGCAACTCGGAATTTTGAAAATTTCAAATTGACATGGTGGATAAAGGCTAAAATTTATCAATAATATGGTTTTTTCTGGGAAAAAGCAAAAATATTTCAAGAGTGTTGATGATTTGAAGGATTTTTTTTCACGTGCCTGTCGTATTGCCCTACTAAGCATAAAGATTCTATCTACATTTTAGCACTTTCAAGATATTCAATGTTTTTCTAAATGCCTCAGACACCTTGAAACGTAATGAAAGTTAAAGCATGGATACAAATACGTTTACTTGAGATACACATCTCAAGTAAAAGCTTTCTCGTTGAAAATAGTTGTGGAAGATAGGTTTTATGTAGATAGGACATTTTTGTAGTAGCATGAAACGAAAAATTGACCCCAATACTAAGCATAAACGTTATATCTACACATTACTGAGCATAAAGGTTCTATCTGCAGTAGATAGAACCGATATGCTTAGTAGTGCGGCATTTTATGTTGATGGGGAGGTTTTTCGCTATCAATTTTAACATACTTCCACAAAAGATAGGTTTTTGTAAAATGATGTAATTAAGTATGTAGTTTTTGAATCCGGTGTAAACTCAAAAATGACAAAAATGTAGATGCATCAAGCCTGGCCGATTGATTCGATACTGAATTCGTTCAGTGATTTGACACTTGGAAACTTATTTTAACTCTTGAGAACTTGCTTTGTTGGCTGTTGGAACAACTGGACTGGTTTTTTTATGGTTATTGATGCCTACTTTCATCTGTTATCAGTTAACGGGTTCTTGAAGTGATCACCTTCATAGTGTAGCATTCCATCAAAGTATTAAACCCATCGCTCCAATATTTTGTACTTGTCGTAACTTGGAAACTTGGTGCAGCAATATGTTTTATCTTGCTTACTGATTGGCAAAACTTCGGTGCATTTGCGTGAATTCACGAACGCGTTTTTGCTCGTAGTGAGCCCATTTCTTCATTCGTTGGAGATTGCAATAAGTCTCTACATCTAAACGTGCTCCTGGAGAAAGCTGAAACGGTCAGTATGCAGCATTATTGCGTCCAGTGGTTGGCTCAACATGCAATTAAAATTAGATTAGTGTTATTTGATTAATAATTTAAACAAAATGTTTTTTGATGATTTCGGGTTTTCCACGGCGGCAGATTAAATCGGTAGACTTTATTTTTGGAGAGTGGGTGACAAAAACCTTCAATAGGTATCCAGAGAGTGATATAGAGCTATGAGAGATTCGTACTCATTAAAAACATCACCAGCCGACTACGGAAATTCAAGCCGGGACCGCTTTCACATTATTTCAGCTCGGCAGTGCTACTGGCAACTATCAGGTGTCTCGCCGGCTTACTTCCGTTCTGTCAGGCTTTCAGGAGTCTATGAGACATCCTTCCTCTTTTTTCAAACACAATACCAGCTCCACTTTTGCTGGTACAGCTGACCAAGCATCATCTGACTGTAGCATTATCTCCACGATTGACTACGGCGTCACAAGTCCAATTGCAGAGAAAAGTATGGGTCACTCCTTTCTGAAGTGGGAGCAATGGAAAAAAGTATGCTCACCGAACTCCGCCCTGACGTATTTACTGAAGTAGCCGTGGCTCGATAGGAAGCGCACAGATAGAAATTTCTCTCACCGTGGCTGCGATTAAGCCAAGGTTTTAAGGCACCAATTAGCCTAATCGTCCATGCTCCCTTCAAGCTCGTAGCCCAGCGCTCTTCTCAAAGCTCAAGCATTTGTGCTCGTGCTTAAGCAGTCAAAATTTGTCTTCCCACTTCTGCTCTGTTCAGACACACTTCGTTGCCTCCGCTTAGCAATAGATCAATTGGGACTACTCTCGCTGTCACTAACGCTGCGTTTCCTGAAACTGTTCTGTAGCTGCTTGCAATTACAGAATATTTACTTCCTAACGGTAGATGCTGACCATCCTAGCTCTATACTTTTCAAGCCTTAAAGCAGTGGCCCATATTTCCGCGCCATAAGGAGTTTACGTTTACTCGAACTATGACTACGTTTGCCATGCGTCTCCAAAGTGAGATAACAGCCAGTAGCGCCATATCGCATACTTTTTAAATGAGCAGCTTGGGGTCTATCATTCCAAAATAATTAGCCGATTTTCTGGTCTCAAGTACTTCGGAGCTAACCGTAATAGGTATCTTCCTCTTCGTCAGTATGGCAATCTCAGTTTTTGCGATCGCCAGCTGGAGACTATGGCTTTTCATCCAACCTTCATTGATTTGATTGAGCTTGAGTTGGGCGAGGTGAAGATTTCTAGATGTGATGACAGCGTCTATATTATCGGCATAATCCACCAAGAGCACATCTTGGGGCATTTCGAGGCGCAAAAGACCACCATAAGCATTATTCCATAGGTCTGGCCCAAGAATAGACCGTTGTGCTGCTCCAGCTGTAATAGTTTTGCGTACAGTTCCCTGATTCGTTTCATAAATCAAATGGCGATCCTTCAAGTAGTCTCGTAGCATTGCCAGCAAGTATTCCTCTACCTGAAAATGTCGCTGATGATAATCCAATATGTCTATCCATCTCGCCGAGTTGAAAGCGTTACGACCGTTTAGCATTATCAAAATCACTGTGGGTCCAGCCCGATGACAAGCGGCCTCTGTGTGATCTAGTGCGCTAATAACTTTGCAGATGGCATTTATTGTTGAGTGGCCGCTGCGAAATCCACGTTGGTTTTTCGAAATGTCACTAGCTCTTCCGATAGTCACCTTAAGCCGAGGTTTTAACAATCATTCTAGAAGTTTGCAAACAGCATCAAGCATGCGGTAGAGTAGAGTAGAAGACTGTACGCGAATGGAGTGCAAGGATCTCCCATTCCTTTTGCTATTAGAGTAAGTCGCGCCACTTTCCTGTGTAACGGAGAGACATCTGCCAGTAAGCATTCATTATACATACTTAGTAATGTTGATGGATGTCTCTCCACCACTACTTTTAGGACTTCTACTGGAATATTGTTCGGGTCTGGGGCTTTTCGGTTCTTCATTCTGACACTCACGCTGCGTAGTTCTTCTTCAGTGTAGTTCATCGTCAGCAAAGCTGTTGTCAAGTGACTTCAATAGCTTCCTCCTGTCCAACTTCCAAATATTACACTCGAGTATCTTTCATCTAGAGTTTTGACCAGAAGGTGGTATAGTTTTATGGTAATCTTCGAATACTTAACCGTGAAGTTCGAGTTGAAAATTTTGATTCGTCTCAAATTAGGGAGGTATCTATATATGCTCCAATAAAAAATTCTTTCATTGATTGATACCAATCGTCTTTTTGTTCCAGTTGGTTGAACCCAACTCAAACGTTTTAACTATAATTTCTACAGCTTAATCTATGCCGAGACAATACAGTTCTAAGAATTTGAATAACTGTGTTATGAATGATAATACATAATTTTTTTGTGACGGTTTCAGAAATGAGTTTAAGATTGCACTTCTGGAAAACTTCATCACTCAAACGAAACCACAGAATCTCCAGTTCGCAGTCGTCTTAAGATTGTTGACTCCGACGATCATTTTCAGGTATATACTGGAGTACTTTCGGGACATTTGATGCCAACTGACGCATATTTTAGCTAAGATTCAAGAAGAAAATCAAGGAGAAGCGGCCTCATTGAAAGAAAAAAAAAATCATTTTTCATGACGACATGGTGCATTGTCACACATCATTCGTTGTAATGACAAAAAAGAGTAAACTGGGCTTTGAATTGCTTCTGCGTCCACCCTAATCTCCTGATTTGGCACCCATTCCCTTTGTAAAAGAAAGGTGGACTGTCTGTATCCAAATCTCAAAAGATGGCTGTACGGTAGTCGATTTGAGTTGATTTGGAAACTGATGCTTGTTTTCGACGTCTTGACTAGTCGTACTATAAGGAACGTATGGAAAAGTTAAAAGGCCATTGAAATCCATTGTATCCCATTGTATCAAGCGAAAAGGAGATTATAGTTAGAATTAAAACAGATTTTTGCAAAAAAGAAACAATTTCTTGTTCATGTTTTTCAGGCACTTATCAAACGCCTTAGTAATATGTAGTAACCATTTACGAATCGTATTAATAAAATTCTTTTGGCGAGAGTTTCGTGCCAAAATTCCACAATTCAAAACTGATTTAAATACATCAACGCATCCACTAGTTTTAATGTTAGTATATATTTCCAAGATAAATGAGAAAACAGTAATGAAAAATAAGAAATATACAAAAAAATAAATATATACGGGTCATTCCATGGAAAATCGACCAATTTTCAGATAATTTTTGAACTGACCTCCTTGAAATTTGGAAATATTTTATTATCCATAAGGGCTGGTGAGCTAATGATCGAAAATGAAATATTTCTCAAAAATAAATGAAATATTTTTTAAAAATTTGTTTGAAAAATATCTAATATTTGCGGTAATATGGCCTCTTGAAGTTCTTGAGAAACGTCTGTTCGTGTTGCATTCAAAAAATTGTATAAAATCTTCTACTTTACGTAGAGCCTTCAAATATGGTATGTTAGAAAGGATAAGGTGTAGATACTCTAGAAAAAATAGTGCGAGAAATATCCTGGCCAAAAAGAATAAAAAGGATCATTACAGTGTCCTTTATCCTTGAATATTTCAAAATGCAAACCTTCGATTTTCTTAATTTTTTTTTATATATTTTATACAATTATATAAACTACAAAAGCGAAATTTCAAAGTGGAGCTCGTAAATATACAGTCGTAAGAAATTTTTAAAGGAGTGGAATACTATTATAGAAAATGGTACCGAAACAAGGTAAAACTTACAAAATATGGTACGAAAGAATTTTATGTTTTAAAAATAGATTTAAAAGCTGTTTTGTAATGTTATGTCAAGCCTGCAGAAGATTCTAATCTAGTTTCTAGCGTAGAACGATCTGTATAAGTCCATTGCTTATAACTAATGCCACTGACGCAATTTTCATCAATTTTTTTCACATGACTTAGAATAACGGGTGATCCAGGGCAATCCTGGCAGCTACCAAAATACCAATCTGTTTGTGGAGGAGAGCATATCATCAAAGATAATAAATCCTTATAATTAGCCAAGCTTTTATCGCAACCCTTTGCTAGAAAGTTTATTTTTGGTATTTTAATCATTAATTTTACGTTTTGATGTATATTGCATACACAGACAAAATGTGTCCCCGATGCTTCCGTTAAATTAAAGTATTTAGGTAGTCTGCTGTTCGCATTGCTGCAGTAGAATGATTTTATGAGACCAGCGACATGTGGATCCATACTTTTTCGCTTTTTCGGGGAAGTATAACCTGCTCCAATTTTTTTAATCATATATGGGGCTGTGTCAGGAAATTCGGACACAACTTTGGCACGTGATCAATTCGTCGGCAAAAGTGATAAAAGTAAACACTTCGTTTCCTTTTCTTTAGCTTTTGTCTATTCTTCTTTGATATTGTTTACTATAGATAATTCACTATTTGTTTTTGTTTCTTCTGTGGGTGGTTTCTGCTTTATTTGAAATACATTTTTATACAGTACGCTAGTGAAGTTGTTTAAGTTTCTTCTAAAAATGTCCATTTTACAAAATTTTTTGTCTATATGAACCCACGACTTTCCTTAACTTCAACTACCTCCGATCTATACCCTGAAAGCAATTTCTTGGAATCAATGTAAATTGCAGGCATTGCAATTAACCCTAATTTTAAGTTGTAAAAATACGCAAAATAGACAAACAAAGGAAGTAATTAAAAATAAATGTACAGTATAATAAGTGCGAGAATGAATTGCTTACAAATTAATTTTCTCAATTATTGGAAACAATTTATATTCTAGTGTTAGGTCTGTTAGTTACAGAAAAAATCGAAGTACTATTCCTTTTAAAAAATAAAAATCATAAAAATAATTACCCATAGCTGAGGAATACAAGACCTTGATTTCGCGAAAAAAAAACGGAGAGCCACCATCAAGTTATTTGTATCAAACATATATTGTAAGTTTCATCTTGTGTCGGCACCATTTCCTTTCAATATTCTTTGCCGGGTATAGTATTTCATACCCTTAAAAATTTCTCACAAATGTACTTTTACAAGCTCCACTTCGAAATTTTGCGTATTTGAAGCTTACATAATAGTTTACAATATGCAAAAAAAATTAAGAAACTAAGAAAATTGATATTCAAGGATAAAGGACACTGTAATGATACATTTTATCCTGTTTTGCCAGGATGTTTCTTGCATTATTTTTTCTAGGATACCTTATCCTTTCCAACAAGCCATATTTGAAGGCTCTACGTAAAGTAGAAAATGTTATACAATTTTATACACACCGACGTTTCTCAAAAACTTCAAGAGGCCATATTACCGCAAATATTAAATATTTTTCAAAAAAATTTATTGGTGCACATAATTTAACTACTAATATTCACAGAGAACATTTCATTGAAATCTGACGATAGCGATCAAAGACCGTTGGTCGATTTTCCGTGAAATGACGCATACAGAAAAATAAACTTAAAAGAATTTATCGGTAATCCGGTTCGAAGGAAGCTTTCGCACTAAACACAAAAATGTTTTTCGCTTATTAGTTTGGCATTGGTAGCTTATGTACTATTAAAGGAAGAATTGATCTTAAAGTTTAAATATTTGGCTTTGAAACGAGAAAAAAAGATAAAGTGTAGTCACTAAACTTGAAATTTAACTTAGCAATAAACCAATCTAAAGTCATGTAATTAGATACAAATGACTAATAAATTCGATGGGAATCTAAAATCGTTCATATGTCATTACCACAATTATCTAATTTTTTTTTAGTAAGCCTTTGAATGCACATCAAATTGTTTTGAAACCAAATCACTCTTGAATTTTTTAATCTTTTATCAGATTCGTTTTACATAATTGATTTAACATATGTCCAATACATAACATTTTGTCCAATACCTTTTCGGACACTACTTTCGCAAACTACTTCGGTTCCTATTGAGCACGTATTTGGCGGAGCACACTGCTGCAATACCTTTCTAAACTTATCTAGTTCTGGTGTGTTTTAAGAATCTTTTCACTTAGAATCAGATATTTATATCCATCCTATCATAGTGATTTTATATGCTGAAATTCGAACCTACCATTCAATACTAGCTATCTGTTATAATCTCCGCTACGGAATCGAGCTACCTAAATAGTCAAGCACATTAAAAAAATCAATCAACCACAGCCCAGTCGAGTGTAAATCATGTTGATCTTTTTCATAAATCCTAAATCACTTGGCTGACACTTTTTATTTCAAAACGAATTCTGGCCGAAATAAGTGCCTATAATGTAGAAACCAGGTCCCGTGCAGCCAACACTACTCGTTTGATTTACGAATCGGTCTAACGCTTTCTGTCACGGGCTAACAATGCATGAAAAATTGAGTAAGTGGTGATGAGAACAGCAAATATAACGCAAGTCTCATAATACCCGTATAATGTATAACACTCGTATCTATTGCTTTTCATCCGTCCATTCTGCTGCAACAAGAGTTCAACCAAGTACGACACAGCCCACACCTGAATGGGTCCGTTGCGCTAAATCTACTGCACTTTTAGATTGCTCGCTAACTGCCAGAGTGGAAAATTAAGAAACGCCCGGCTAAGGTCATTCCTTCTCTCCGCAGGCTGACCACGATCAACTTGCGGTTTCAGTGCACAAGCAGTGCAGCAATTATTGTCCAGAAAGTGAAGAAAACAACGGTACAATTTGTAAAAAATATATCTAATATTTATTTGTTTCTTGTATGTAATTAACACAATAACTCATCTTAAACGCTAAACACGATGAAAGGCTAAATTATCTATACAAACTTAGGTCTAATCGAAAGAAGAAAGCATTCAATATGCGAACGAGAGACGCGCAAAAGAGTGTGGATGAGGTTGAAGAAGTTTTTGAATTTTCATTTGATTCATTCAACTGAAAATGATTACATAAATACGATACAAAATGTTTTTTGTTTCATCGCACTAGAAGATTTTGTAAGCATCTTTTCGTGGAGGAGATTTGTTGGGAATGTTTCTGTGGTGAAAAATCAGATGGACAGGAGGTTAGTTATGCGCAGGATAATTGAATAAATAATTTCAAGGTCAATTTGAGAGTTTCGTGCGCAGTTACCTCAGCTAAAATGAAGTGGAAAGTTTGAGTGAAATTAGCTAAGTCAACGTTTCCCATTGCTTTTAATTTGAGGAAAGTTATTGTGAGGCCTTCAAACAAAGGATATGCTCATGTTTGCCCTGAAGTTTATCAGCACCTCAAGAAATCCAGAGAAGATTCGTGATGTCATGATATGTGGGTATGAATGATTTGCTTGTTGGAAAACGAAAGCAAGTACTATTTCAGGAGAAAGATCTTCTATAATGAAAATCACAGTGTCCGGTTTACTTCGAACTGGGTTTTATGAAAATGCTGTCTTCTGAGTAGTGAGTTATGAGCGGAGCACAGGAGGATGTACTTACGTAGCTATAGCACGCTATAAAACGATCAAGAAAAATTGACCAACAAATTAACTTAAGGCTAGGAGTGGTTCGTAGTCAATGTCTTTGGGACTTTGCTGCTTTTTGTACTTCCTTTGCAGTTTCGTGCTTGACAATTTGGCCTTTGCTTTGCTGATACGATTCTTTTTCTCCTCTTGCTCTTTCTCCCTGTCTAAAAGCTCAAGTTGTTCAAATATATTTTTAGGATTCGCATGGTGGGTTTGACTTGTAGAGTTTTTATTTGCGTACACAACCACGAACTGTGAGAAGGCCGAATCAGCTGGAGTGTTGATTTCAGCAAAGTCACGGAAGTTGGCGAACTGCTCTTCGGGGTACGTATACTTTTGAATGAAGGCATCGGCATGTGGTCGCCCGTGGCCGTTATTGTTAGAGCTTTCGTCGCCGAAATAGAACCCGTAGTCATTGGGTCCTTCTCCATGAAGAGGTGCTTCATTGTCGGGATAGAAAGTTCCACCGCGGATGACGCCGAAGTCACCTGACCCTAGAATCGATTGATCGAAAGAACGATGGATTTGATGTTTGGCATTGACTATGCTCTCGGGAGGCTGGAAGTATGGTCGTGAGTGTCCCAATGGGGGTGCCTCGCGGAAGAACGTTGGATAGAAGTTTTGTGCTGCCGTTTGCGTATTCGGAGTCGAGTCGTCGGTTTGTTCAGCACTCTCATATTCAGTTGTTGTAGGGAATATCTGATGACCGTCAGATCGAATGATGTCGATTTGTGAAAACTCATCTGGTTCCATCAACATATCGGAATCATCCTCAGCAGATGTTTCTGAAACAGAAGACAAAAATGTAATTAGTTGTTGTTGTTTTGGAATGTTTGAGTAGTATTAAGAAGTTGGTTTTTTCATAGATTTTATTTCAGCATTGAGCTGTTGTCTGAATTTTTTAGTTGTTGAACAAAGTATGAAGATGCGAAAATTCGATACATTTTATTAACAAACCTGTCATATGGCTCCAAACACTGAATGAAATTGTCTGTAAACAAGTTGTTTTTATTGTACTGAAAACTATCAAATGAGCAAGACTTTTGTTATCAAAGTCACATAGTTGGTACGAGTAATAGTCAAGTAAAGTACGTGAGTATATTAGTTTCTTGTTAAACTACTATCTTAAAATCATGAATTTAATTGGACTAAATTTTGTTTGCGTGAAAATCGCCTGACATATACGTCTAGCAGGTATTTTTAAAGCTTCATATTGAGCACAAGATGAAATTTTTCGAAAATGGGTCTCAAAATTCATGAATGCCGTTGCAGGGAAGGTTCTTTCAGATTCGGTCGAAAATAAGGCAAAGTTTGAGAATTTTTCGAGGGATAATGAAAAAACATACGAAGTTCTGGTTTTGATTATTTTATTTTTTGATTATTCTAAAATCCTTCAAATTTTTATTACGATGAAATTCTATGTGATGGCTCCAAAATGGCGCTTCTCGGCTGCCTCTGCACGCGGGACATCGTCCGGTAACTTCAAGTCTGCAGCCACTCGTAGCAAGCTGATATCAGTCACAGCTCAAAGTCATTAAAATTTATAGAAATCTCTATGTCTTATACCTAATGAGAATGAATTGGGACAAAAATTTAAACAAATTATGGACATTTAAAAAAAGTGCAACTTTTAACCCGGTTCTTTTTCACTTTGACCTCGCTTAAAAATTATGAATTGAAATTTTTCATGCTTATTTTAAGTCTAAGACATACAAAAAAGTATATTCTTTTGGGTAAATTTAAAATGAAGTGAATCAATTCAATAGATCGACACCTGTGCTTGAAGTTATGATTAAAAATATCGTTTCGAGAAAAACGCGTTTAAAGTTTTTTAACAAGTTTGCCTTGTGATAGCTTTCTTGTTTGTTCAGTTATCACGACCAGTGCCAATGGTTATAAGGTTTTGGGGTCGCCAATTACGAATCTGAAGTCAAATAAACAAAATGCAAGATGGCGGATCCAATATGGTGGATCAAACAAATTTCCATCTGCCAATTTGGACCAAAATATCTATATAAAGATTTTCGTGGTCGTCAATTTGCTCCATTATACTCATATTAGGATCTAAGTCGGCTATTCCTGTGCCGTATAGGAATCCTTACTCGACTTCAAACCGCTCCTGGTTGGCCTGCTTCGGCAGACATTGCGCGAGGCGGGCGTATCGAGCAGTGGGCGATAATCGTCGTTAAGGATATACAATTTTCTGACGCATCGATTATTTTTGGCATGAGCTGCCACCTAAAGTCTATTCCAACACGAACAATTATACGATAGTACAGATCATAATTAGTTCCGGTACATAGAAAGCCATCTGAGGCCACGCTATGAATAAGCTATACCTGAGCGTTCTCCAGCGCGCGTGAGGTAGTTGCGTTTGAGACGCTCTAATGCGATAAATATGTTCCAGATCGGAATATCCTTTTGCACACATATTCTAAACCTATGTAGCTTTCATTTTTGTAAAACAAAACAAAAAAAAACGATTTGTAAGAAAAAATCTGACAGAACCTCCCCTTAAGTAAACACTCGATTCAACATTTTTCAATAACAAAGGGGTAGATAGCCCTGCTCGCTAAGCCTTAAGTCCGAAAAGCGGCGAGCTGCGGTTTGTAGACTCTAAACGCACCATCGCCCATGGTTGTAACTGTTTGACTTTAAAACTCTAATCACAAACGTTGGTTGATGCCTGGGGATCAGGTAACCAGGACGTTTTTGTGGACTTTTCCCTGAAATATTGTCGTGAAAAAAAAGATTTTCCATTAAGTTTTCGAGTTATGCAATAGCTACAAACTGTAGAATTCATTAATTTTAATGATCAAAGTTTATGTACTTTGCAGTGGAACTTGAGACGCTTTCGGTACTCAGCTGTCACGGGCGCACATATAGCGATGTCCGCTGTCAAGTGGAGCGAGCAATGCTCTTATACCAGCGTGATGAAATCCGGACTGGAGTTTAAACGATGTTCGAAACCGAAATGCTGTTTAATATTCCGTTGATTTTTGACCAAGTTCAGTTGGTTCAGACTTCACGGAATTGCCCGAAACAGTTATTTGGCAAATTATCGCCGAAATTTTCACACATTACTCATTTAAATGGTGGTCAGTAGTGCCATCGATACTGAAAATTATATTGTATGCTTTTTTTAATGAACGAGCATATAGTTGATGAAGTGAGAGAATGGTGGGCTGGGATGCTAAGGCTATCAGTTTTAAGCAGAAATGTTGTAGACAGATGACTTGGACCAAATTCATGCCAACTGGACATTAGAGACCAGTGAAAGCTCTCAACCATCGGCTAAAAACACCGCTGTACAAGGAATCGATGCTTCCCGATGCAAATCCAGAATCAGAGATCACGCTGTAGGCAAAGAGAGATCGACTACACTGGAGATCCTTAAGAATGAACTGTGGAGAGAGATAGCGGAGTCGAGACCAGTGTACAAATTACCTCCAAGTCGCATGCACCAAACAAACATCGAAGAAGTGACTTACACAGATTGTTCAAAGCTGGATTGCTACAAATTTAACATTTTGAGCTCCGATCTTGCCATTCTTGGTCCTTCTGGATTCTTGGTCCTCGTAACTGTGCAGGTGACATCGCTGGCGCTAAATTTCAGCAACGATGTAAAACAATGCATTATCAGGTACATGAATGCCAGTCAAACCCCTCACTGTTGAAGATAGTTTGAACTTGGTGAGAGAACCAAAGAAGTTTCTCCGAGCGCAGGCACAGATACCGTCTGGAGCTGAGCTAATTTTGGTATGCGGTTAAATTTATAAATTTATAAAATCAAGAATATGTTAAACTTAAACTCTTGTGACTGTCTATTGTAAATGGATATGTCGACGCAGCAAAATGCAAAGATCCAGGGGAAATTCTCTTTTTATAGAGTTTCTTTCACTGAAGTTACGCGGACATTGTCTAAGAGTCCCTGTTGAAGAGTCTACATACATCAGTTCTGGACATTTTTATGCCTGAAGATATAAAATTTGTTCAGAACATCTTGCAGCATGCCAAGATTTCATTTTTTCTCTTGAGCGCGAAAATTGCAAGGTTTCCTCTACATTGCATGTGTACTAGAGCCGTGAGTTGGAGGCAGCAGGATCCACAAACTTAGCTCGTTTGACTGTAGAAATTATTTTGAGTGTTTAGAAAGTGAATCAGGTACCATCTTTTTTCGATAATGAACCATTCAAGTTACAATAGAATTCAACTTTTGAGATAATTTTTTCAAATATCATTGTATTTAGTGATTGCCGATAATTTGATTATGTTTTATTGTGTTCTTTCGTTTATTAAATTATAGAAATAGCAAATACCCAGAAAGAAAATATTGCTATTAAGCTGGAAAGACTACAGTTATGAAGAAATTAGAAGATAAATTCGTGCAAACTTAACCATAGGTGACATTTCAAAATTTTTGAAGAGACATAAAAAGACTTAATCTCTCCAAAACAAAACTGGCAAAGGCAGAAAAAGATGCGCAACATTAACTGATGATAGCACAGTTGAAAAGCTAAGGATGCATGAAATGCAAAAAAATTATCTGGGAACATACAAGAAGAAATAGTGTAATGTTATGGAAAGGTTAGTGCAAGGACTGTTTGATACAGACTGAAAGAATTTGGTCTGAACGCTAGCTATTCCGAACTCTTAAACAAAGATTGAAAATATTGAACTAGGCTCCAACCCATATTAGTTGATCAACTGAAAAATGAAACAGTGTCATTTGGAGTAATGGGACCAAAGTCTCCCTGTTTGGTAGTGATGTTCTTCAATGTTCTTCTAATGTTCTTCAGACCAATAGACGAAGAAACAGGATTCAGGGTCCATCAAAAATAGATTTCAAGATGCCTGGAAACTGGCCTGGAAACATCACAAATCTTAACCAAATTTTAACCCTATTGAAGTGACTATAAACATTTGTGAGAAAAAAAACACCCAGTAATAAAATCCAATTAGTAGAATCAATTATTGAATCTTGGTGTCACATTGTAACAGCTGAAGAACTTAAAAAGTTATATAGAATGGTTTTGATTACCAGACTATCAAAATTGAATTTTTAACAAAGTAGTTTAGAAAATATGCACCGTTTTTCATCAGACATCAGCTTATAGTGAATACCTAACTGATAAGACCACTTTCAAAGTGAGAGATTATTATTTACTTTAGTTGAGACAATTTTTGTCATTTGCAAGTTTTATCCAATGATAATAGTTAACTCTATAAAAAGGCATTGTAAGGTGGTAATGGCTACCCGACTAAGTTTCTGGTATTGTCGGATTTTTTGTATGTCTCATTTTTCTATGTGCTTCATTTTTTTTTATAATCTGTAATTTGTGTCATAAAACAATATCTTTCATAAAAAATACTGTGTAATCTCGGATAGCTCGACTTTAAAATAGCAAGCACCAAAAGCATGCGTCGTTTTCGAGCCAGCATGATGGGCGAGAGTTCTTCCACGTTTCGTGAGCTTTTCGAAAACGATAGTCATCTTACAGTTTCCGAAATTCCAAAGCAGATTAGAATAAAGTATGGGATCTGTCAAATGATAACGATAAAGGTTTTGTGGCTCCGTAAAGCAAATGAGGATTACAAAATTAAGGCTCTTAAAGTCCCAGTAGTGGAGGTATCTACGGTTCTATTAGGAGCTTTCAGCATTTTTTTTGCAGAGGAAAGGATCCTAATTTTTGCACTGAATTGCGAAACCTGGCAGGCTGAACCACCATTGTTTGAAGGATTTTAGTTCCCTTGGCTTAATATGTTTTCTGCTAAACTAGAAAGGCTGATAGATTTGCACATTAAGAGCTCGGTTGATGTCGCGGGGTGTTGTGTCAATCAACACGAGTAAACTCGCGGACCAATCAAAATCATCATAAGAAAAGGAATTAAATTTGCCAACCTTTCTAGACATCGAGGGAGCTTTCAAAAACACCATCGTTGTGAGTATTATCGACGCTTTTGTTCGATTTGGGTTGAATAAAACCCTGACAACTTATGCATCGAATTCCCTCAAAAACAGGCAAATTGGGGCTACCTTTTGGCGGGACTAAGGTGGAGAAAATAGTTGGCACGAGAGTTCCCTAAGAAGAAGTTATATTGTCCTTTTTCTGGATGCTGATAGTCAAAATTTAAGGCTTGAAGGTTTTGAAGTGGTTGCGTATGGCAACGCCTATTTCAATACCTAGAGTTTTAAACCTCGTCTGGCTTAGTCCATATTCACTTGTGTAATTAGGTGGATTTTGATGCATAGGGCGATCGTGTGGTAGGAAGCAGCAAGAAGCCGTACCAGCATCAATGAAATATCTAGTCTACAAAGATTTGTTTACATGAGTATCGAGAGTGCATTATTAAGGGCCGAACAATCACAGAGAGTGTGTTCGATGGTGTCCTTTTCCATCTCGCACCTCTTGCATAAATTGCTGGAAGTCAGTGCCGTTTTGTTTGCATAAAGCAGTGCCTTGTGAGAAAGTCAACCGTCACTCTCTAGCAGCTTCTACTGATTTTGAGCAGTTTCCTGCTTTTACTTAGATCAGGTGATGGCCATAATGTCCTGGCTACCCTAGAGTCCACCATGTTTTCCCATTCGGACTTTAGTTTGGCCCACATGGTGGCATCTAGCTTGCTTTTGGTGTCAGCGATTGACCCTAGTATAGTGATTACTAGTACCTGAACCTCTCCTCGCCAATTCATGGGCTTTTTCGTTGCCTTTGACTCCACTATGCCTTGGCACCCACATTATCCGGATAGGAATATGACTTGCCTCTTCATTGAGAGCCACTCTGCAAGCGTTAATAGTTTTTGAAGAACATCTGTAAGACGCAATAGCAAGAATGGCTGCCCTGCTGTCGACGAAAATCGTCGTTGGTTTGATTGATGTTCCGCTAATGGACTCAACTGCCACGCCTATAGCATTTACTTCAAACTGAAAGATAGTAGCATGCTCCGGCCATCGACACCACAGGTTAAGGCTCAAATCCATAGAAAACATGCCCGAGCCAACTCCTGTGTCCGTCTTTGACCCGTCCATGTAAGTCCGGACGCCACCATCGGCAGTAGCTCCCTTTTTCTTCCAGTCTGTTCTTGTAGATATCTTGAACTGGGAATTCCTGCCAAGATGTATTATTTTGCTCATGTGGTCCGTGTCTTCTACAATGAGCCTAAATTTTTTGCGGCATCCTGTAAAAATACCGCTGTAGCCCCACTGATTTGAATCGTTACACTTCTCGGAACTTTTAGTGCGTATCGCTTCTAATGATGAATCGATCCAAGGGCATAAGTCCCAGAATCATTTCCAACCAAGCCGTTGGGACGGTTCTTAAAGCGCCCGTAATACATGTGCAAACTAATCTTTGCAGCCTTGTTAGCTCCTTGATATTGGTTTTCCACCACTCGATCGCTCCATACAACAAAATCGGCCTCACCACACATGTGAATATGGTTTAAGACCCTAGGCATTGGAGTAGGAAGATCGGCACGCGAAAAGTGCTGCGCGAGCCTTACCTATTCGGTGCTTCACGTTAGCCCCCCAGTTCAGTTTCCTGTCTAGTATAAGGCCCAAATATTTAACACTATCAGCAAGTTCCAATATTATTCCTACATGTACGTGGCTTAAGGCTGGTTGTAATAAAGAGCACGTGTAGTAGAAGATACATTCAAATTCAACACGATTCCTCTACTTTTCTTCGAAAGTTAGCATTTCTAATGTTTGTTTTATATACGCAAACATTTTTACTAAATAGAAAAAAATAAAGTTACCAAGCAAAAAATTGTTTTCAGTTGTTTCAAAAAATTAGTTTATCTTCAGTGGAAGAATTTTCTCAGTTTTAAAGAAATGCTTTGACGAAATGAATAAATGAATTTCATTGCATTATTTGTGCAGTTGCGAAGATAAAGTAAACGAACAAAATTATCTATACACATAAGCTAGCTTTTTTGATTAAATAATACCAAATGTTAAAACGTTAAAATTTCAGATTTGTACAAGTTTTTATAATAATTAATAAATACATTTTATTCATTACCATGTTACTAAACTTTTCAGAATGTGCTTTACTTCTCTTTCCATTTGTGATTTCAAGTTGTTCAATTTCGAAACATTGAACATTAAATGAATACCACCGGCAATTGCTTTTTTGCTCGTGGGTTAAAAATTCAAATGTTATTAACGTACAGTCGAATGTTATAACAGTATTCTTATAATTGAATAAACAAAATAAGAAACCGTTTGAAAGTGAATGAAATCATGTCTTAACGTTAATAATTGCACACTTTTTCATCACTTGAACTTGACTTTTCGACTCAACTTTCAACCTTAACTGCTGCATGACAAATCAGATACGATTGAAATCAACAATTCGTTTAATTGAAAAAAGAAGTTTACAATGCAAAACATGTCTTAAACCGTTTTTTTACTGCCAAATATGAATGTGAACGTGATCGAACTTACTTATTACTCATGCTGGTCGTACATGTTTCATTCTGCTTGGTTGCATTTGTAAGTGGATCAAATACGAACTCATACCCAGCATAGTAGAAAAGCTTCCGAACTTTTCATATTTTTTGTGTACGCCTTCGAATCGGCCTTGACCCAGTAACGCCTTGAAACGATTTGTTCGGGTCGGTTTTTTTCGTTATGCAATAATTTGGTTAGATGTTAATATGACAATGTACTAGACATTGTAGCTAAGGCTAAGATACATGTTTGCCTAAATGCTACTGCAAACTGACGAGTGGTACAGAAGTCTTGTACTTGTTAGCATCGCTAATTAAACATTTCTCATGATTAGCACCAATACGGCTCGTTTGCGACCGAGTTTTTTTTACCTTTGTTGTTAGCTTTGCGATTTTCGTTATCCGTCCGCATCGCAGAACCGTTCGGGACTCGATTTGCATGCAAGATATTTGAAATTGTTTGGTCTGGCATGCAAATAGTGCTGAAGGTGGCATTACGTTGGGTAAACATGGTCGTAAGACGATCATTGCACCCAAGTTTGTTGACAACAAACAAATCCATATGTTGGAATGCATACATATTTGTGTTCGAAGCTGGTGTTTGGTATTTATGGGTATACGATTAAGAAATACAATCAATTAACCTTGAAAGGATTCTGCGAAAAACGTTTTAGCGACATATCAAAAATCAATTTGACAAACATACTTAAATTTTTACTGCTACAATCAATTAATATAATTCGACGTATTATAGGCACACAAGTCAAAAGTGCATACAAAACTATCCGAGCGTATTTTATGTCCATCACCTGTAACAAAATTTCGAAAAATCAAGCTTGGCATTACATTGAATCATACGCCGCAATCAAGACCTTGATTGTAACATGTTTATTGAAAATAAGTTGAAACTTTTTTTCGAACCAATAATGGTAAATCAGCATTAATAGCGTAGAGTGAAAAGGTTTGTAATAATAATAATTTAACATGCCTCATTATCTATACCCAATTTGATAATAGCTTCTGTCATGATTTTTAGAGCATATCGAAAAACTTAATAAAGTCAGCCTTGCTTTGGCAAAGTTTCGGTTTTTGCATGTAGCGACTACGAATGAAATTTATGAGTAAATAATAAAGATAGCGGTGAATGGAATTGATAATCAACATTAAACCCGAGCCAAAGAGATTAAATTAAAATGTACGGATTACCATAGCTCGGTATTGAAATTAAAATTTACCGAATCGGGTTTAAGTGTTTTGGATATTGAATATTTTATGAATTGGCGTTTTATACGTGTATAGAATGCAAGTCATGTCATCTCTTAGTACAGACACTTAGGTACATTTAAATTGATAGCGCAGGCTGAATATGACAAAAGTTGCCTTTAGTAGCTGTTTGTCAATTTAGAAGCGACCCAGAGAGTTATATGGTATGTGCGTGTTTTTGTAAGGAGTGTGTGATTTGTGTAATTAGAGCGAACTATTGCCAATAGCATTAAGAAATCAGCATCCATGAAGACGTATTACACGGGAATAAACCATTCTTCCCATTACATGGGAATGTGTAAAAGATTGTAGACGAGAATCTACCAGAGGTGCCAGATGAATAGCAGCCGAACTCGGAACATGTAACACCTTAATGGGACTTGGACTTTCATCCAATTAGGTAATTGAGCTTTCAGCCAATCAGGTGAATTTGTATGTATTTGTAACATTATGCTCTACAGAAGTGATGAGGATATGCTAGTCTCCAGAAATGAATATGAAGAAGTTATTTCACTTTTCTGTCGTCGTCGTTCCAGTGCAACTCCTCTCGGGCCCTGGCATCTTTCAGATGACACTTCATGGTTCACTGATTGAGCCCTCCAATCTTCCTTGACAGAGTCAGACCAGAGTTTCCTGGATTTTCCATTGGCCTTTGGCCATATTAGCAATTTGTATTCTTCGTTTCATTTCACCAATTTCATGCATTTTGCCATCGATTTTGCACCTTAGTATAAAACCTTGTCCACATTTTCCAAATTATAATCATCAGAAGCTGTATTTGGTCTATTGAGAGTCGTTTTTCTTGTTTAAGTCATGATTATTGTTTTTGTTAGGTAGATTCTTAGGCCTATTTATTTAGCTTGTTAGTCATAGTCAGTTCAAGTTTTGTTTGGCTGATGTGGCAGAAAATGAGAACTGGTAAATGTCGTCCATGCATGATACTAATTGGCTGGATTTATTTAAAAGCGTACACCTTGTGCCGAAAAGACAATTAATATATCATGTAGTCAAGCGCAAAGTAAAACAGCAGCAGTGCCAATCCGTCGCCTTGCTTTATTTCGACATTTGGATCAAAGGCAACAGTAATCGAGAATACAATATCGGTTTGATTTAGCACTGTTATTGAGAGATTGGAAGCTAAACGGGTTGTTTAAAGGCTTCCATTCTACTGTTTCAATCCCGATCCCGTTTGAATTCAGTATTGTACACTAAGCCAGTCAGATTGATCTTGACTTGTGATGTTGTCGATGTCACCTTCATTTTGGTCAGCTGGACTAGTTTTGTTAGGATGCGTACTTTTATATAGTGCGTTTCGGCCAAATCTATCCTATGTTATTTGAAAGACCACAAACACCTGGTAGACGTCGATGTTAAGTTTTCGCAATTTCTCCAGTACTTGTTTAACTGTGAAAAGTTGATCTATAGTCAGGGGCGGATTTGACCATTTCGCCGCCCTAGGCCTCAGAAATATTTGCCGCCCTTTTCGTGAATTATATTATATGTAACAATGCGCGATTTTTTTCAATTCCCTAGAGTACTTCGCTGTTTTTCGTTGCACCCGAGCTCACAAAAAAAGAATATCGGAGCAAAACCGGCACCGTTCGTAAGTAAAAATTCCTTATTATTGCGCCCTTGCCACACAAATAATTATTAAAATTCACACACGTTAAAGAACCTAAAAGTACCTAAAAAAGGAATCCAGTAATAACCATTTTTAACAGTCCAAAACCATATACACCTTTACATCGCATATAATTCCAGCGTCTTCGCTCATATTTTTATAAGTAAGTTTACTATTCCGTTCAAAGTTAGCTTCCGCACTTGACTGGAGATCAATTATGAACTCGACTACTGTAAATTAATGTTCGATATGTTATTAGTTAAGGATGAACCCGTAATTTTTCGACCTACGATGTTCTAGATTTCATTTTATAGAAATTGTTTTATAGAAATTAATTTCAGTAATGAAGTACAATTTAAAAAACACGTCAAAAATAAAGAGATTCGTATGTTGTTGATATAACCTGCACTATAATAATAAAAAAAAAAAAAATTCTGAAAAATCAATGCACACAAATATTTACCTCTGATAAGCTTTTCCTAAATTGAAGAGATATTTTTTTGGGTTCTTTTCAGGATCTTTTTATGTCTTTTTAGGCTCTTTTTAGGTATTTTCAGATACTTTTTAGGTACTTTTAAGGTATTTTTGAGTTTCTTTGGTCCTTTACCGTGATCGCATTTCGATATTTATTATAAGTCAAACGTTTTAATGTCCAAAAAAAACCATCAGAGGTGAATTTTCGTGTGCATTGATTTAATAGAGAATTCGGTTGGCTTGAGATGTTAGGCTCATTCAACTCAGATATATATACATATACGACAGAAAAAAACTGCCGCCCCAAAAAATAAATCGCCCCTGTCTATAGTCGACCGCCTCGACTTGTAGCCCACTCTGTACTCTCCTACGAAATTTCAGCGAAAACCTTTATTTTAATTCTTATTTCAAGATATACAGAGCAGCACTATGTTTCTATAATTTATTCCATTTCTAAGGATTGATTCTCATCATCTTTCTTTCAATTTTATTGGTCATATCCATTCCTTGGAACCTATGAATCCACGCCAATGCTCCAAATAACTGCTTGACTCATTTCTAACCACCATTGATTGAAGCGACCTTTTATCAGGACTTACATTTGCTGATAAATATACCTCTTGGTTTACTAAAAACTCGAAATTATTTAAAAAAATTCAAGCATCTTAAAACATACAATCAGTTTGGTTCCATTGAAGACCTTGAAGCTTATTGTAAACTGGAAGCTTCTTATTAAATGTGGCAGCTTCAAACCGCTTTGAACCCACTGTAGACAATTGCAAACCATTCGAACTGTTTCCTCCACTTCCATTAAATATGAGAATCAATCATCCTTAATAAGAGCCTATTCGAGGGTCGTTTTCTTTCCCTCTGAAAACATGCTATAATTCATCCAATTCCTAAATCAGATGATGTGTCCTCTGCAAACAATTTTCGCCCAATATAGATTCTTCTATCGTTTTCCAAGATCTTTGAACGGTACCTAAATGACTCTATCGTAATTCAATACGAACATCTCATTGTAAAACATCTCTTAGTAAAAGAACAACACGGTTTCCTTCCAGGTCTCTCAACATCAATAAACCTCGTATGTTTCACGAATTTCGTTGCTAAAATTAAAATTCACGCTGTATACACGGACTTTTCTAAAGCTTTTGACCATCTCGACGGGAATCGCTGTAACGCATTGCGGATGGAATATATGAAGAAAATATTCTTGGTAATGAAAATGTAATGTGCTTGCAAGGGGTTTTCCGAAAGTCCATGACCGGCCAATGCAAATCACTCGCAGAAATAAGAGGAAAAGAACTTGCGAGCATACATCGGCTATGGCTAGTGTGCTATATAAAGCGGAGAGATGAAAATTTCGGCGAATTTCAAATCATCACGGGTAAGTAAAATGTATAAAAAACAACAGTACCAATTCCCCCTAGTAGCAAAGAGAATGCGCTATTGGAATTTCCAATGAGCGTTACAACCATTCAGCATGCGATAACCACACATACTGAGGTACGATCGGCCGCCGGCCAAAGCTTCAATTCGTATTCACCCTAGATGACGGAAATGCGAGAATACGATTTCGTACTTTCCAAAAAGCTCTAAAGCTAAAAGCATAAGTTTCCCCTTGTATAAATTTCCCTTGCCTAGGACATGCAATGTTGAAAAGAAATAAACATGCAATGGTTCGGTAATGCTTCCCCGCATTACGCGAAGTGCTTTCCCAATATATCCGTAAGCATTAATTTTTCCGTTGGGATGTTGATTACAATCTTCTTCTTTCTAAACCACACAGATTTAGCTTTTCTTGGTATATTATGAAATGGACAGAATTATACCGACGCTATCGATCCTGCTTTGTTCGGTATGATTCCTGTATGTCCGATCCTTTCGAGCCTGGAACTGGTGTTTTGCGAGGTTTTATTCTGGGTCTTCTCCTTTTCCTGTTTTTTGTTGATGATCTGCCGCCGCTTCTTTCTTGTTAATATCTATTTTATACCGATGATCTGATGCTCTTCATTAACATAATGATCTAATGCTCTTCGTTATCAGTGATCTGGTGCTTTTCGTCCATTGTTAACTGTAACCTTCTTCAAACACTGCTTTTTTCTCATAAAACTCAGTCTACTGTATTCCATTACTCGTTGGATATCCATGTGCTCGCTTCTCTTGCCAGCGTCAAAGGCCTTGGGGTTATGTTTGAAAACAAGCTCCGATTTGATGTTCATATCTCGGATTGGGTCAACCGAGCCTCTAAATTGTCAGGCTTTCTATTAAAACCACCGAAAACATTCGAATTTATGCAACTAACCTGACTTTTATATTCATGTTTTGTCTGGTAAACTTTGGAAAACGCCTCTGTTTTGTGATCTCGTCAATATGAATGTGTTTGCTACTTTACAAGCACGGTATTTGCCATTTATGATGATCGGCTCTCCTTTCTCAAGCTTAATACAATGTTTTCCCGTCGTATCTATCAAAATCAATGTTTTTTCTTCCAAATCGGTCGCAACTAGGGACACGATGAAAGTACTGATATTAGTACGGTATCGATACTTTCGTTTGATACCAAGTAAAATTTTACTTGAATCGAAACTGTTCGATATTTTACTAATATCAATACTTTGATGCTGGTATCGTATCGGCATGTGACTGAAAAAATTTCACATGAAAACCAACCCATCTTTCTCTAAACTGAGCTACGCGACAGTTACAGTGATAATGAACTGTTTATGTTCCAGGAATCACGATTTCCACGAATCAGCAGCCGATCGAAAATTCAATTGCATTGCACATCGCACCGACGACAGTCGTCACAGTGTTCAGTTCATTAGATGTGTAATGTGTTCAGTGTTCAGTGTTCATTTCATTAGATGGCCGTGGCAAAGTAATTTGTTATTAGTAATTTGTTAGTAATTTGTATTTGTAGTCATAACTTGCATTTTGTGTCAATCAATTGTATCGAAAGTGAATCGATACAAAACACCACATAACCTAAGAACAACTGATAAACATTTCATGGCGAATTTTTCCAACTATACCGCTCGCACCGCATTAATTTGTGTTTTAGCTGTTCACTAGCACTGTTTTGAAAATCTCACTTTATTTTCACTTCACTCACTTTACCACAACCTTTACAATTAACAATTTCCCGCGGACGTCCCATAAGACTACGTTTGTTTTTCGCGACATTTCTCCCGAGGCTCTGACGTCATCATTTTGCATTACGGCCCGTACTTCTAGGAGGCATTGATAAGTCTCAGGGAGCTGGACTTTCAGGGGACACGACAAACATGGGTATTTGATACCCGGTGGCGTTATAAAACCAGCCACATAATCACCACATGTGGTGTGCTGTTCAAGTGAAGTGCGTGCTATTGTATTTAGAATGCCGGAAAGTAGGTGAAAATCCTGTAGAAGTCCCAAGAAAAAGTAACAGGAAAACACACAGGATAATATTTCCGAAGATACCATTATATCCCTCGAACCAGATGTAGAAAGTGAAGCGGAGTCAATACGACCTCCTCCGCCCAAAATGAAAAGGGCAATAGTAGAAGCCTTTCAGCGAAGTACCTCTTTACGTGGTCAGTATCTTTAGCTTGCATTTGTTAGCTTCAGATTTTATAAATAGATATATGCATTTTATATTTTAGAAGGAGGGCCGAGACATAATTGCATAACGCAGTGCATTCTGTTTTTCATCTGCAGGGACAATCGACCTTTCCATACGGTCACTGGAGCTGGCTTTAAAAGGCTAATGAAATAATTAGCACCATCCTATGTTGTGCCTTGCCCCGACACATTTAAAAGTCTTCTTGAAGAAAAATATGAAGTAGTTTCATCTTCATTTATTCGAACACTTAAAAATGCCACAAATATTTGTTTGACATGTGACACCTGGTCAGAAATGGGGAGCACACAGAGCTACTTAGGTGTAACAGTACATTTTTTAAGCAGAGATAGAAATATAGCTGTTATGCCACTGACCGAATCCCATACAGCAGAAAATCTTGCTCAGACACTAGGGAAAATTTTATTGGAATGGAAAATAGATGAATCGAAACTCGTTGGCATAGTAACGGATAATGGTGCTAACATTTTAAAGGCAGCACATGTTCAGTTTCGTGGACGTCATTTGCACTGTTTTAGTCATACCCTAAATTTAATTGCGATGGATGTTCTACATAACGAGAAAGTGGCTCCTATCATTACTAAAATTCGCAATATAGTAAAGTGGGTAAAAAATAGCGTACAAATTTCTGACCAGCTCCGAGAAAAGCAAAAAGCTAAAGATGGGAAATTAAAAAAAGTAATCCTTGACGTTAAAACCAGATGAAATTCTGGATGTTATATGATTGAAAGATTTCTTGAACTATCGGAAGATTTGCAACAATTGCTTCTAAGAGATGTCAATGGTCCAGAAATGGTCAATTCGAGGGAACTCAAAATCGTCAAACAACTTTGTACTCTAATGAAACCATTTGAAAACATAACAAGGGAAGTATGTGGTGAAAAGTACGTTACCCTAAGTAAAGTGATTCCACTCATCAACTGCCTTTGATCTTCACTTCAAAAACCTTCTAATCAAGATTATGAGCTTATCAGCTTCGCCAAGAGCACTGCAATCGAACAAATTAAGAAGAGATTTGGTTTCATAGAACAAAATTTTTCTGCAGCAGCAGCATGTATTTTGGATCCTAGATTCAAAACTACACATTTTCAAGATCCGACAAACACACTGAGTAGGTTGCGAAAAATGTGTGAAGAAGTAGCAATGACAGCTGAAAGCGATAGTGATTCCAGCATTTCGGAGCATCATCCTGGCGGAAGTGGAACAGCAGACATCTGGAGCCATCACAAAACTCTGATATACGGCCGAAGTAGCTCCCAAAAAGTAACAAGAAATATAGATGAGCTGCAAATGCATTTGGAGACAACCCATAGCCCACTAAAGAGCGACCCATTTCACTGTTGGGAAGACATAAAGTCAACCTTTCCCAAATTATACCTATTAGCAAAAAAATTTTTAATGATACCTGCAACATCAGTGCCATCAGAACGGTTATTCAGTAAGGCTGGTGCAGTTATATCAATAACAAGGAATTGCTTATTAGGTGGGAAGATTCAAAAAATAATATTCTTAGGAGAATGCTCAGAGGCCGAATTTGGTATATAACATTTGTCTTCGCGACAAAACAAGCGAGGATTCATTCGAGGAGGAAGGCCAGGATTGCCAACGCTTCATTCAGATAAAACTACTCATTATACTTGTTTCATATACCGGTACGTTTCATATACTCGTTTAAATTTAATTGCTAATTTACGTGCATTTGTTTGTTCAAATTATTAGAGGAGAAGCAAGTAAACTCATTTCGAACAAGCTGCAAAAATCTGAACACGAGACCGTTAGTGTTCAAGCAAGCGTAGCACGATCCGAAACTCAACATATACCATAGTATAAGAATAAGGCGCAAGCAGCAGAGGATGCTGAAGGTGAATTCAAAATTAGATGGACAAAACTGCAGCGAGAGGTCAGTATATTGTTTTATAGTGTTTAATTATTACAAGTTGTAAGTCAGTTCCCGGCCCTATCATTATAATTGGAATCTCTGGCTTCATTGGAAGTCTAAACTGACTCTTGCAAATGAAAATAGGCATATTAAGTATCAAATGATACTTACTCATATCAATACTGTCGCAATGAGTACGGTACTTATATCAATACTTGGTTGTGATACTACTTGAAAGTAAAAGTATCGATACTTTCTTTCGATATCGTGTCCCTAGTCGCAACCTTTTATGAAGATAATCAAGCGCGTGAAAATCAATGACCAGAAACTTTTGAAGTATCGTTTGCGAGATCGTCAGTCTACTTTAATTCACCTTTACCAACGCTAACGAGAACATATCACTCTCTCCAGCTCGGTCCTTTTCCTCAATCTTTTCAAACATTCAACAAAATGTTAAAAGCTAGAATTAACTAAGCTACAGCTTGTAATTGGATTGTAATCTGTATGTTGTAGATCAATAAATAAATAAAGAAAGAATTTTGTGAATAGCATATTTCATGAATTTGCATTACTCTTGCAATAATCTCTTTTGATATCAGATGTGCTGGATCATATTGACTTCATGATGCAGCTTCAACTACTTTTAATTCGTTTAGTCAAAATTATAATATCCGGCCATTTATTGTTTTCCTGGTTTCTTATGGCAGATTTGTCTTCCTTCAGCGTCGGACGAGTTCAAAATAACAATGTCATCTTAATTTGGAGACCTATATCATCTTTCCTTAATTTGGCTACCATCGGTGATATTATTGCCGATTTTGTTTTCAAAGAGTGTCGTCTAGAGCTTATACCTGCGTTTGAAACTTTTCCGACATTGTAAGCTTGTCTAATTTTCTTTAAGCTCTACCAAGTTTTTAAAATTTTTCCGTTTCTCGCATCGAATAATTTTATACTTTCTGGTGTTTCTATCAGGAACTTTCTGTAAGCCTGACTTTTTCAGTCTAGCACATCCTGCCATTCTTCGTCAAACCAGCCATTTGTTCTGTATAGAGCTTAATACCCAGCCACTTGCTCTGCAACGGTTTTAGTCCATGTCTTCAGCTTTATCCAAATCTCCCTGACCAATCTTATTGTTCTATGCAGGATGCTAGATGGTTTTGTGTTAAAATCTTTAGCAAAGTCGTCTGCTATTGATGCCGTTTAAAGACTTGTACCTATAATTAAAGAACAAAAACTCTTGAATGAGCTGCCATTCTTTCAGGATAAGTGTATGCCACCCACTGAGTAAGGTAACGCCAAGAAGATCTCTCCGATTTATTGGTAAGGAAGGTCAGTTCATTTGCCACATTTGCGATGGATGACAAGATGAAGTCGAAGAATGCCTCACGTCAACCATTTGTGTTGCAGCTGCCAGCACACTTCATGATGAGCATTAGAGTCAGCTCCTATAACCAGAGATACACAGTTCAAAGCGAAGTTGGAGGGAGGATGTGCGAAATAGTCATGTGGCATATAGCAAGAACTGAACCTTGAATATTATTCTTATGTTATTCTTATCAAAAAAACTGTGATGAACAAGGACATTAATAATCATCTTTGCATTTTCTTGATAATAATATAAAATGTTATCCCGTCTTTAACAAGCGTAGAAGCAGAGCACCATGTTGCTGCTCGGATAATAAGGCTGCGCCACTATCTATTCAGAGTCAAGACGCATAGTATCGCATAATATCGATACTGACTTCAGCCGCATAATATCGATACTGACTTCAGCCGAGATGGACCCCGCATCCGATTTTCGGTCAGGTGGACCTCTTGAAAAAGCGATGGATCTCTTGTTGGATGATTAGAGCCACCTGCTTCGGGCTGTGTTTGGCAGGCCCAGAATCTTTCAACCTAGAGCCCATTCTTACTTGCACGCAAGAACGATTTTCTAATGCTGTACATAACAATGCCCCTTTGAGTGTCAAAGGCCGCTACCGCTTCTTCATTTAGGATGAAAAGGGCCTCTAGTCAATTCAACAAGATCGGGGTGGAATGAACTGACAATATTCCGAAATTCCTGAGAACTTTGATAGCTAACTTTCTGGTTTAAATTAAGTGCCTGAAGAGGCAGCGACACTGAAGGAAGCACTAGTTGACTGCCGATCCTGATTATTTGCTTGCTTTTACTCTGATCATAAATTGACTTGTGAGCTTTTTTTCAAACTTTTTGACCAAAGCCACGGAGCAGCTCAAAAAAGGGGTAACAATGTACTGGGGAAAATGAGGCTGGCTCATTTGTCACATCTCCACTAGCTTCAGCTGATTGCGCAGCTATGCAGCCAGCACTTTTCCTATAACTTTAGCTGTAGCCAACGGCAGCAGCGTATTAGTAACCCCTTGCCATTATAGTAGGTTGGATTTTGTGCCAAACTTTTTCCTGACGAGTTAATTTTTCAATTCCATAATTGAACGCGTCCTCACTCAAAACCACTATCCCAGTCCGAAAGTTTAATCACTGTAGTGATTATATATGCAAGCAGGGAAACCACGTGGGGGTTGATATAAGCCTTTATGGGGACTTGTGACCAAAGCCAGGAGTCTACCTTAACTGAACGAACAACACTAACTTAATGGGAACGAGACTGAAAACTTAATTTGATCCCTGCTATGATTTTGTAGCAACGGAGATGGTCATACCAACCCAGAGATGTTCATCAAGCTGATTTCCTTCTGCTGTATATCCTTTGACGAAGTCGCCTGGCAATTCAGTAACTTGAAAAAATATTCAACGGAAAGGTGAGATGTCCTGGTAATCAAAGATGTCGGTTGTAAGTTCTTGACGCATACACAGCATAGGGCGTACCGTGTGCAAACAATATCTCCAGTCGCTTTGTAGGCGGGGAGTGAAAAAAAACTCTGAAGCAGCATCTATGTGCGGAAGAGCTACTGAAATGGCAATTTCCGTAAAATTAACGGAGGAACAAGTAAACAAAGTATGCTGGTCAGCCAATAACAGATACCTATCTTATAAGTAAATCGTCAGATGGATTATAATTTCAACGTATTATTTTAAACTAAACATAGATTTGTAGGCCAGCGTAAGCTCATAGAGCACAGCTGGATAAAATTTTGATTCTTGACGAAAGGATATTTGGTATCCGGTACGAAGATAAACGGTTATTCTGCCTATAAAAAGGCAATGTATATCAGCGATGTCATGATCTTCAGTTCATTAACAAAATAAGGCTCAATAAATTGTGAGGTGACAGGCACTTAGGTCATATGAGTGAATAAAATCCACTTTTAAAAGACCACATAAGTAGGATAATATGAAAGATGTCTACCAAGATTCCAAAGGTATGATGATTTATTTATGTTCACCAGTCAAGGTTTATCTTACATACCAATCAAATAACAGTCAAATTAATAAAAATAAAAAAAACTCAAAATTAATGTAATTGTAAGTTTAGTTAGGTAAGTTAAGTTTAGTGAGTATACAAATTTTAAAACAGTTTGGTCGACAGCAAAATAATAAGTACGTGTATTAGAATGATAAAAGACTGGATAACTAGGCTGAAAGAACCTTGAAAATGTTGGTTTCTAAATATACTTCGAAAATTGTAGGGGCGAAGTTCTGATTCATGTTGTTGAACATTTGGCAGCATCTATTTATTGGCTCATGCACTGCGTATGTTTTTGTACTTTAGTATTCAAGAAGCCCTAGTCAGAATCTAACGCCTCTTAAGAGCTGATTGAGCACAAGTAGTCGGTATTAACAATGTCTTTAATAACATCGAAGCTGATCTGAAGCCCCAAGTCCACGATTGGATTGCATTACGCCAGAGTTTACGAGGGTAACAGGCGCATCAACTCAAAATACGTAAAAGAAATGCTGTAAACAAAGCAAGAGGAAGTTTACCTTGCCCAACCACAAGCTGTGGTAGCTTCTGAACTAAGATGGCACCGATAGGTGAGAAATCACGACCGGGTTGAAGTAATGCGGATTTCGTAAAACGACTTTTTTTTTTTATATTTAATGCAAATCTCACATAATTCGTTGTTTGTTGACTTTTGAAGATTTCTTTGGCCACCTACAAAAAAAAAATCGAAGCTGAATCAAGCAGATAACATTACTCTTCTCGACGAAAGTGGTGATACGTTACAAAGTTTAAGTCGATGTTCGTATGGTGGTAAATAGCTGAAATCATAACGGCTGCAAAGATCTTTCAGTGCAACAAGTATTGCACTGAATTGCATTTTTTCGCAAATGTTTCACTGATTTACAAAGTCGGGCTTCAGATAGTGGACACAGATACAAGAAAGGGAGTCACGAGTAAAATGTAGAAAAATATTGTAACCCACTAAATAAAGCCATGTTGTTTACTTGCTCGATCTATTGTAATGAGTCTATTGTAAACTTAATGTAAATTGATGCGGAGCTTTTCTTCCAAGATGTAATTGAGGTTTGATGGACTTGTAAAATCTTCTGAGTACAGTGTTGCTGAGGCAGTACGAATAATGTACGCATGCGATTTCGCGAGAGAAGCTAATCGGGTGGTATCTAGCGATATAAAGAAGGAGCTTATTTGCGGAGCATTAATGGCCTGGGAAGCTTAGTTTTTGAGGAAAGAATCGGATGGTGGTTTGATGACATGATAAACTTAAAAGTCGTCTGCTTATAATAATTGCGGAGTGTCAGATAAAACCTCCGATAGGTCTGATATAAAAATATTAAAAAGAAGAGGGTGAAGATAGCTTTCTTGAGGTACACCAGAGCTCATACGGACTTTTTAAGAAATAAAGCCTTGAAATTTCACATAAGGTAAGCGATAGTGGAAATAGGAGCTAACTCACTTTAGTATAGATGCTGCAATTCCGAATTGCTACAGCTTTGGGATCCAAATGAAGTGATCACCTCGGTCGACTGTTTGCATAAACGGAGACTCCGTGGATTTTATCACCTTTGATTACCTCTTGTCTCAAATATCAGAAGTAAGCACCATAAGATTAGTAATTGTTGAAAGATCTTTTTTAAATCCATGCTGTTGCTCGTTCAGTCGAGGATTGACCAGCGGAGAGAGTTTGCAATAAATGATTTTTTCCAATAGTTTGGAAACCATTGATAGAATAGCGATGCCTCTATAATTTTGAATGAAACATGAAATGTCACATTTCTAAATTGTTGTTACATAAGAAGATTATCAATACGATCGAAATGGCCCAGAATAGAGAGAATGCTTAACTCTAATATCAAGAACTAACATTAGTTCTTCTTCACAATCAATCAGAAAATTAGCCCTTGTTACTATCAACCTCCATAAAGGCATTAAATATATCATTTCTTGATACGTTTACATTCTCAGCAAAAACTATTTGAGACACACCTGGAAATCGGTAGGATGAAGTAACATAAAACGGTCAGTAAAAAAGTTGTAGATCTCCTGAGGCGAAGATTACTAAATCGAATTTCTATTGAACATAGAACAGGGGTGACCGATTGTTTTATTATTTTTATATTTGATATATTATATTATTATATTAACAAAATTGAAAAAAATATTTGGGCTTGCGGATTATATTCTCGCCAGTGATTTTAATGTATCTGTCATCCGCTTCATGAAACTTAATAAAGAATTAATTAGCAGTTATATTTTTCTTTAATACGACGAATGAAATGCTACCATCAAATGTCATTTGTTTGATATGATTTTCTTAAAAAATTAGTAAATATTAAACAATTCCTTGCAATTTCTTGTTCGAATCAGCATAGAAACCAGCCTTTGCTTTCATTTTCGAATCAACTCAATGACGATGGAAATCGTAATCAGTCACTCGACGATTATAAGCACCAAGAAAATTCAAGCGAAAAATAAATCATTAATTGATTTGTTTTAATTATTAGTCGGAATACATACAATTTTCTTCCGTTTATTTGAGAAAAGGTACAGAGCTTGTGTAGCCAACCCAATAGCCACAGTCACACTTCCTCGAGCTCCAATTAGTTGAAACACTGTAGCACAGCAAGGCTATGTACCTCTTTCATGCAAATGGCAGTCGATGCGAAACAAAGTAAAAAGCGAGGAAAACAAACAATCTGATAAGAAAAGGTACTTGGTTAGCTTCTGGGCTTAGTCTTGCGTTTGTAAACTTCAGCAGAGGCAATCTATAGGCGTTTCCGAATGTTTTTTACCTATCTTTAGCTTTCATTTATCTTTATCTAATGGTGTAGATTTTTCGGAGGCGAAGGTTTAGTAAAGTCTTCACTTTCGAGATGTTTGTCTTCTTTTACCGGGGATTAAAAGAAGGCGTCAACTAAACTGTGTAACAAAAGCGATCCATTGATTCGGCAAAAAAAAAAACGATAGTTGCGTGATCCATCGGTGTTATCTTTTGCGGAAATTATGATTTGAACACTATTCTTACATATTTGTCTTATACAATTCTCGGGAGTAGGCTGCAAGACGGCATGGCAATTATACTTTTTTGATACGCTATTAGAGGCTCATTATTGAAGAAAGTCGGTGAACACTATGAATCGTTATTGCTTTAGAAATGTGGATTTTATGTAACTGCATTGTGGCATGACCGCGATGATGAGAAAACGCGAGAGGCAGTTGAGTAAAATACTTTATGAACAAACTCATTTTTTGTTTGTCCATTCCTTTAATTGCCCTTATAAAACATGTTCTGGCCTGTGCTGTGTGCGTGCGATTATGTTTTTTAAAAAAGTTATAACATTGCTTCGATAAAAGGTTAATAATTTTGTCGTTTTGTAAATGTTCAATACTAAGATGACGACATGTCAAACTCCAATTACTCGTAATTGGTTTTTTTGGTAGACATTGTATCACTACGTTTACCTAACTCTGTTAATCCGGCTTGATTTGAATATACATAACTAATGAGTTAATCAGCTTGCTAAAATCGAACAATAATTAATTTGCATTGCTCGTTAGCACAAATCGAAACACAAATTTAATTGATATTTAAACTTAACCTTGCCATAAACACAAACTTCTCCATGCAAATAGTAAAAAAATTGTGATCAACTCTGATCATTTTAGAGCGACCGAAATTGGATTGAACTTCTACTTAAATATCCAGGCGCCGAAAGACAGTATAGATCAATTACACACTATACCGCATACATATTAGTGTCTATTCATATCACGCAGATAATTGTGATCTATTGAAATGTAACCGGCACCACAAAAACTTGAGCACAATCGGCTCAATGGGTACAGGTTGTGAATTGGATGTACCCCGAGGCAGATGTATCTACGGAATCCACGAGTAGATCGTTGTTTCGGTATCAGCAAATTGCTTTTGTTTAATCAATCAATCAATTTTTGAAAGGAAATCATGTTTCCTCAATAGCCGTAAGTGTACGATCGGGTTCATATTAATTCAATCATCGACAGTAGCTCAAGGAATAAGCTGTTTATGCCATTACGGGTTATATTAAATTGTTAGCATGCTTTCAGGGTATTGTATGCAAAAGTGTAGGTGCTAAGATATTTTCTATTTAGTATTGTATGCAGTTCAGTGCATATATGTTTAAATCCGTTGGTAATTGAATCTCACATTTTCCACAGAATTGGTGATTATCCAAGGATTTAACCTTTTACGTATGCAGCGAGCTTTCACTGCCTTGTTTGCCCGGAGCTTTGGTAAGTAATGGTTTATGCTAGGGTATGAAAAATAAGTTTCAAGTTTTATTGACAAAGGAAAACACGATTGGTTGTGTGTAACATTTTTTTTTATTATTTCACATCTTTTTTTTCTGACAGTTTTAAGATACAAATAGTATTTGCAATTGAGTTTTAGTTTTACATCCGATTGCAATTGTGATTTGATGACAGTCGGAGATGTATTAATGTGGATTGTTCTATAAATTGTACTCTTCGCAAATCACTTACTGATGTGTGAAATAGGAAAATTCGAATAACAGAGTGGCTGATGAAAATAGGATAACCAATTTTTTTTGGGTAATTAATCGGTTTCATTTTACTTTACAGATTACAAAATGTGTGGTTTGGATAAGGAAACAAGAATTTGGATTGTGCTCTGCTATCACGCATTGGATCCTTGATTTGATGAAAGAGATTTTAGGCGCACGTTCAGCGGCACTCATCTGAGTAGATGAACTATAATCAGCCTCGTAAACAATTTTTTCGAGCGTAGGACAATCACTAGAACACCTCAGCATCGAGATCACACAGGTCGGTCGTAGGAAACTGTCGCCACTGTAGCTGCTACAATTCAAGCCAATCCCAGAGTTTCAACCAGGGCTGTGGAGCCGGAGTTGAGGAGTAGAACAATTGTTAATAGAGTCTGAGTTGAAGCTAATTTTCATCATCCGACTCCGACTTTGGAATTCACCACCAAGCCAAAAAATGTCTTGACGATTTTGTATCGAATCGGTAACAATACAGTCATTTTGTTACCAACCCAGCAATATTCTTCCTTGAAAGTCGCAACCATGATGCACGCCAGGCTCGAAAAAGGACATGCACTTTCGAACCAAATAACCCAAATCAGTTTGAATTGAATTTTGACGCTCTTTGCACATGTTTGTACACTAAAAAATGCAATAGAACTTGCATCGAAATGCACCAAATTTGCGCACATGTTCGAAAGTGCATGCTGCTTACCAGGTAGAAGAATAATAATAGCTAATTGCATGTCATAAACGATGCGATCTATAGGGCTGTAAAATATGGTAACTAATAGTTAATAGTGCATGTGTATAAAGTAGTGATGGGCGATTGCGAGATATTTTAACAATCGAGATAATCGCAATCGGCACCACAAAACAATCGAGATAATCGCAATCGATGCGCCAAAGAGAACAATCGAGATAATCGAGACAATCGAGATAATCGAGACAATCGAGCGATTCGAGATAATCGAGCGATTCGAGACAAGCGAGACAATCGAACATCTCGCAATCGATCATTCGGTCGGTCAAGACATCGACAATCGGTTGACGGCAATTGAGTGAGCCATAAAGCACGTTTCGTTGGCGCAGCCAATAAAAAAATGTTAAAATATTTCAGCAAAAATATTAAGTGTTATTATTTGATCAAACTGCAATTTTTTGGGAAATATTGATGTATAAAAGGATATGTTTTTAACTCTTTGGTGGCGGTGGGCATGTTAGTGTATAAGCACACCATTATACACAGGACGCTTGTAGAACCGCTTGTGAAGAATAGATTTGAATGGTTTGGATATACTATTTAGTAGATTTTTTTACGTGTGCATACATATGGAATGTAATGATCAGATATGCATGGAAATTTGTATGGCTAGCATATATCATGTATAAATGGCTGGTAGTTTTGCTAAAACTATTAAGTCTGATCAAAGTGTATGATCAAATATTATACGAAGTTGAGTTTTGTCATGCTGTTAAGTATGTTAAAATAAAATCTGCTTTTAGATAGTGCAGTTTGAAAGCATATCATGTATCCAGTATTTTCGTACTTGCGAGTATTTTATTCAAATATTCAAAAAGTTTTTAGGGCAAAAGTAGCTGAAATCGGCCAATTTTGGGTTAGAATGGTTTCGGACATAACGGGCCAAGACCTATTGCTGTGATACAAACATTTCGGTTTTGTAGGGGAGTATGGGGTTTTTTGGCCATAGTTTGGCGAAAATTGCCTTTACCGCGCTTTCAATGATTGAAAGTGGTCGGGGAGTACAATAGTGATATTTTAAGGATGAAAAAAATTTTTATGGGGAAAATTGGGCAAAAACGTCGAATTTTCCCAAATTTTTTTTTTCGTAGCTTGAATTCGGGGACCTTTCTGAGCTGTTTCGGGCGAAATGTCCATACAAGTCGGGGAAAAAGTGGCCTAGTTTCGAAGATACGGCATAATGCACAGCCGGAGAAGCCAATCATCGAACCAAAATGGATCTCAACCTTTTCTTATTTAACAATTTTAGTGCTACTTTCAGTTTTTCCGGTCGGTTTTCCGGCGGATTTCAAAATTTGGGAAAATTCGACGTTTTTGCCCAATTTTCCCCATAAAAATTTTTTTCATCCTTAAAATATCACTATTGTACTCCCCGACCACTCTAACCCAAAATTGGCCGATTTCAGCTACTTTTGCCCTGAAAACTTTTTGAATATTTGAATAAAATACTCGCAAGTACGAAAATACTGGATACATGATATGCTTTCAAACTGCACTATCTAAAAGCAGATTTTATTTTAACATACTTGACAGCATGACAAAACTCAACTTCGTATAATATTTGATCATACACTTTGATCAGACTTAATAGTTTTAGCGAAACTACCAGCCATTTATACATGTTTTAGCAAAACTACCAGCCATTTATACAGTTTTTATATGCTAGCCATACAAATTTCCATGCATATCTGATCATTACATTCCATATGTATGCACACGTAAAAAAATCTACTAACTAGTATATCCAAACCATTCAAATCTATTCTTCACAAGCGGTTCTACAAGCGTCCTGTGTATAATGGTGTGCTTATACACTAACATGCCCACCGCCACCAAAGAGTTAAAGATATCTTTATTTTAATTTAAGATAAACATATCCTTTTATACATCAATATTTCCCAAAAAAATGCAGTTTGATCAAATAACAACACTTAATATTTTTGCTGAAATGTTTGAACATTTTTTTATTGGCTGTGCCAACGAAACGTGCTTTATGGCTCACTCAATTGCCGTCAACCGGTTGTCGATGACTTGACCGACCGAATGATCGATTGCGAGATGTTCGATTGTCTCGATTGTCTCGATTGCCTCGATTGTCTCGAATCGCTCGATTATCTCGAATCGGCCGATTATCTCGAATCGCTCGATTGTCTCGATTATCTCGAATCGGCCGATTATCTCGAATCGCTCGATTGTCTCGATTATCTCGAATCGGCCGATTATCTCGAATCGCTCGATTGTCTCGATTATCTCGAATCGCTCGATTGTCTCGATTATCTGGATTGTCTCGATTGTCTGGATTGCAACAATCGAGTCCAATTTAAATAATCGAGATGTTTCGAGATATTTGAACAATCGAAACAATCGAGTTTAATATCTCGCAATCGCGCATCACTAGTATAAAGCATCAAATAATTCGGTAGTTCCTTTTTTTCGTGTTCTGAATCGATACAAGATTAAAGCCAATACAAAAATAAGTAGTCGTAAAGTTACATATTTATGTAAATTTCCAGACGGGATGGAAATATATATTCTTATGTTGCTCTATCTAGGCTTAAGTGATGAAAAATCTGAAACAAGCAACAACACTTTCAAGCTTCAACACTTTCTGACACTCACGAAAAAAAGGTGTCACACGCACACTTGCGGTAAGAGGCTCAGCAGAAAAGTACTGAGGCTCAGCAGAAAAGTAGCTATCGTCAGGAATTAACGCTGCACATCCTAAAAAAAGGGTTCAGTATTAAAAAGACACAAGTTTTTGCAATTGTACTGACAACGCAAGCAATATGCTGAGCACTGTTCAAAAATCAAATAGTGACGAAGTAGTTGATAGTGATTATGATGATAATACTTCGGGCGATAGTGACGATTGTGATTGTTTTGACGAGTTTGTAGAAGAAGCAGCACATATTCCCAGGATTCATAGCATGCGTTGAGCTGTGCATACTCTTTAATTAGCGATACGTGACAGCTTAAAACACAACTCATCAAATATTCTTATAAACAAAATACGAGACGTCATAGTAGCTGCTAGAGAGCCACAAATTGATGTCATTTTGAGACGACTTGCGGAAAAAGGAGCGATTCATGATCAAACTACTCTTAGGGGCATCACGTATTTAATGGTTCAGCGTCTTCTGGATTAAAGACATATCCTACTAATCCAGATGTGGCAATGACCGAACAGGATTGGAAGAAGCTAAAAAACGTCTATCAATCCTGCATAATAACCAAAAAATTTCAAGCAGATGACCTTAGACCTGGTTCTTTTTTAAAAAAATGGAAAAATCTTATCTTCCGCCTTTCTAAAATGAATGGAAACTTGGTCGATGCTTTCAACTCATAGAGAAATTTGTCTCTTAGATAATTAAGTTCTCCTAGCTGCTATATATATATGGACTCTTCAGTCCGAGTTATACTTACATAAGATAAACAAGCGCGTTCTAAAAATGCGTTTGCAAATGAGCTATTCGTATGAAAGGATTGCAAACGGTGAGGGGATTGCAACGTGTGAGGTTTGATTGACTAAAATAAAGGACATCTACAAGCCCACGAAGTTCCGAGTCGGGGCCCGTCTAAGCACTGCTTCAATCCGGTCGTGCTGACTCACCTATCGGTAACCAAGGGCTTCAGAAACTACCACAGTTAGTGGGTCGGTAAGGCAACCCTCCTCCCGATTTATGCGCAACACTTTCTCAACATATGCTGAAACTGCGCGCTAGTTCTCATCGTTTTGCAGCATTGCGTTCACGATCGCCTCAGGCGTTACCAGGCCGATCGAGAACTCAGTGATGCGCCTCAAACTTACGAAGCGACTGCACATCAAGAATGAGAGCTGAGCATCTGTTCAGGTATTTACCGTGGGTATAACCGTGCTTTAAAGATTTGACACAGGTAAAAGTTTACCTCTCCGTAACTCCGGTTAAGCCAAGGCTCAATGAGATCAATAAGCTGTGCCGTCCAGCTTCCTTTATCACTTTCACTTCAACGTCGTAGGCGAAATTGGATGGTAAGCGTACGCATGTGCGTCAGACCTTCAAATCTGCACAGCACTGAGCAAAAGAGGTACCCTTCTGTGCGTTCTTGCGCTAGTAGGTCGATCGGGATTACTCCCGATACCATCATCACAGCCTCTTCTGAGACCATGCGATAAATACAGGCAATACGTAGGGCACCCTTGCGCTGGACACTGGCAATGCGCTTCCGGAACTTCTCAATTCGGAGTGCTTCCCTAGATTTCGGATCCATATAGCTAGAAGGAATCGGTCATTACCATCAGCAGCCTCCGTCGCGTCTCACTGGATCCACCGACGGTGGCCATTAGCCTTCTCAACGAAGTGACGACTACTAGACCCCTGTCACATGCCCTGCGGATATGATCTCAATACGTCAGCTTGATGTCCAGGGTCACTCCAAGATACCTTACCGACTTGCTGGTCTTGACCTCGACATCCGCATGGGTATGTCCACTTCGTCAACATAACAATCTCTGTTTTAGAGACTGCCAGCTAGAGGCCGTGTTCGTTTATCCACCGATCCACCCTTTTCATGACTATGTCAACTCACTCCCTTCAAACTAAGCCGTGCTTTTGATATGAAGGGAGGGAGAGTTTTCGCGTGCCAACGACATGCGACGTTCTCAAGCGGGTCCCCCATCTAAGTAGTAACCACGTACAAAACGACTTAACTTCGGTGATCTTACGAGAACCGATTGATGCCAGATTTATGGCAACATTTGCTTGAAATTATACTATTTCTTTGGCGTAGAGTCATTACCAATTTTCTTTTCCTCAAAAAATTGAAGTATTTTTCTGAGTGTATATAAAGCAATATGGTTTGCATAAATTATTTTTTTTTGACAATGTCGAAGCTCAGGGGATTTACCTTTTGAAGCAAATGCTTAGCTATCGCGGTAGGGAGACACATAAGGGAGAAACCGATATCAATTATTCTATTATTCTTTTTTTAAGTCCCATTTTTTTCTAATTTTCTGAAGCATTAGTGTTATTAAGCCTAGTCACCACTAAAGCTACAATGTGACACATAATTAATAGAGCGCTGGTAGCCCAGTCACCGGCTGTTAAGACAACTCAAGACGAACAAATATAACCATGATCCCGGCGGGGTTCGAGCCCGCGACCAGTAGATCGCTGTTTCGGACTGGCGCATTAGCGAGCTGAGCTACCGACGTCTGTTTCTACGTAGTTTCAAGTAAATGTTGACAGAAGTCATAAAAACGATTCATTTTTTCGTCGAACATTGAAGCGTGGTTGATGTTAAACATTTCTTTACATGTTCGCGCTGTAGACATAATTTACTAAATTTGAGAAAAATGACTTGTTTGGAATAAAAATTATATTCCGTTGAATGTAAGAAACTTTTACTCAATATTTATTCAAATTACTGACATCAAATAAAAGATTATTTGATTTGGGGAAGATTTCGCATCTCGTAAACAAGTAAATATTTTCTTTCATTATCAGAAACATATTTTTCTGAGTGTTGGCTTCACCACGTGGAAATTATCATTACCAATGAACCCAAATAGAAAAAGGTCCGTATTTTATATGTTGGAATGAAGCTTTATCATTGTAGTTGTTCCACTGCTTATTTAATGTGTCCTTACCCTATAGCATCAAATGACAAATAAAGAATATTTGATTACAAGTTACTCGTATAAAAATCAGAGGAATGTGCATTTGTGCATACCCTATACCACATTTTTCAGTACCTTTGCCAATTCATCTTCTTGCTGCATTCCTAAAACGAAAATATCTTTCGACTAATTCAACAAATTTAACGTTGAAAACATGATCACTTTGCTTCATCTTCCACAAGTCTACTTGTTAAGCTGTTGGTACCCGTTGGTAGGATGTATCTGCATGCAAACTACACAGTGAACAAACGTCACCATAATTATGTGAACATAGTTTCGTTATAGCTCAAATTTCATGGTGTTACAAATCTGCTGAGGACTTATAGCACCTGCCTAAGAGCTCAGAGTACCTATTACTTAACACTCAAGAGTCGAATCCATACGTAAGTGCTGACAAGACCATGATTTCGCAGGTTTGGTTTGGTTTAGCCGCGTTGCATTTATAACTATATTTAAGGATTTAAAAAGCTTTGACAGATCGTAGTAAGCTTTGTTGGATTTGAGGTGCCGCCCACTTATTTCTTCTTTTACATTGTTGCTACACTACTTGATCCATCGGCCTTTCTGATAGTAATGTGTTGCGCCAGTTTTTATGACGCCCATGGATTCTTCTGTTCGGATCTTTTGTTGATAGAAATGTCATCTGCGGAAGCCAGTATCGAGCTGGGCTTGGCGACGACCATGAGTTTGATGAATTTCAGCTTTTTTTCGCCAGCACCAAGTCAAAGAAAAAGCAGGCCAATCCAGCGTCTTTTCCGGATTTTTTTCAAGCTGTTGATTGGTCTGGTTAACAATCTACCTATTTTGGCTTGGGATGTTATGTTTGTCATGGTGAAACTGCACAGCTATGTTAATTTTTAGGGATGCTGAAGTCCCTTATAGCTTTAGATATTTTTACTCTGTAAGTGTGGTCGCAGACGGGATGTTAAACACACTTTTCTATTGTTTATTTTCTTTTTTCCTCTGGGTTAAAACATGAAAAATTGTTCATGTGGCCGGTACGAAGTCACACTGATACTCTTTCACTAGAGTTTATACACTGATAATTTTTATTGAGTATGGGAATATGCTTAAGTTATTTTCAATGCAAATAATGTTTGTTTGAGTAAATAAACATAAAATGATTTCATTCAAAGTAAGCTCCATTGGAAGCAACAACTTTGGTATCATCCTTTTCAAAAATTAATCCATACGAACTAATTGCTTTAAGCAGGACTAAGCAATAATGGTTTCGGATGGTGTAAGATTCTCATACTGACTCTATTTTCGTCTAACTAGATGTATAACCTTTGACCCGATGATATTTCGCTTTGTAGTTATAGTTGAAGTGAATTGCGTTCCTCTAAGACAACATACTCGTAAGATCACATACAGCTGTACTTAAGAAGAGCATTCTAAATGAAATTGGCTAGGAAACTTTGCCCGACATTTCACCATCAGATTTGAATTTTTTCCGAGCGGTGGATATCTCATGCTAGAATAACAATTCGCCAACCACGAAAACGTAGAAACGGTATTACGAAATTTCTTTAGCAGGCAAAACGGGGACTTCTATCTGATAGGAATGTATTGTTTGCCATCATGTTGGCAAATAGTCCTAGATTGTAATAGTGATTAATTTCAAGACTAAATATTGTATATTTTCTATAAAAGAAGTTGTATGTTTTATTTTGTGCAACACTGAAAATTTAAATGCAACCAGCCAATAACATTCATACCAGTTTTTATTTTTTAATGTTTTTTTTTCAAATTTGATGCAAGTACTCTATTTAGTTCACATGTTTCACTTTATATGTCAGTAAAATGTACTTGTTCCCAAATAAGTCAAAATGTACATGTAGTACTACAGAAACAATAATGCTTATTCAAACTCTACGCACCTTTCAAATACCCGATCAACTTTTATTTAGCCTAATGATCTTGTTAATGAAATTGGTGGTTTCATAACATGCATTTAGCGTCTATTCAAAATAAATTAGCATTATTTAGCGGTATACTGGATATAATATGCATACGCGAATAGTTATTTGAGCATAGCAGCTTTGAGGTCTCTGATTATCATGCAATTTTATTTATGCCATAAGTAACGATTTGTTTTTGATCAAAGTTAAAGAAACTTCAAAAAGACTTAATATTCATGCTGCTGACGTATACGCATTATGCCTAAACGTTCAGGTGATTTGCAGCAATGACTAGAAATGATCAAACACTACGTTTCTTTATGGTGAGAGCTAGGACGGTTTTCCAGATCTTTTTCCCCTGTGAGCATAGAATGCTCACAGAAGATGAGGATTCTAGTCTTTCGTATCATAAATATAGTATTGGGGCGAATCTGAAGGTTTCATATATATACCCTAAAGGTTGCTGTTAGGTTGAAAGTTAGAAGAACGATCTTTTTTACTTTTTCACACATAAAATAAGCAAATAAACACCAAAAAAGTATGTTACAAGAAGGAGATCAAGTTGAGCAAATCCGACGTACTTTAAGGAGGGCGGCTGCATCTGAGCACTTTTGTGAGATTGTGATAGGCAGTGTATCCGGCGCAGGCAGGTAAGTTAAATATCTTGGTATATTTACTAAGATATTTATTTTAAATTATAATTTTGAATTTATAAAAAATGGTTAGCAAGTCGAGCATTGACTGGACCGTTAGTATCTTTTATTTGGTTTTTCAAAATACACCGTTATGAAGCAAAGGAAATTTGAAATGATTTGAATTTTGACTTACTTTAGTTGCAAGTATCCGCGATGGTCAACTCACCAAGAAGCGTGAATACTTCGCAATGAAAACAAAGCAGACCTCTGTAAAAAGCTCTATAAAAAATTTGAAAAAAAATCAGCCGTTCACGAAGATTTCTTGTTAGAATTTCTGGGCCAATGCAAACCCCGGTTTTGTGTTGGCAGGGATGTAGAAGAAGAAGGGTTCGTAGACCAAAAAATACACTAAATATCAATCATTGATGATAACGAGAAGGAGTTCCAGAAGAAAATGGACACGAGTGTTGTCTCAATGTCTGATGCTCGAAATTTAACGAGATTATAAATGATTTTAATGTTTACATTCAGCTGCCTTAGAGCAGTAATGTATAAGATAATGTCTGCCTCTCATCTAGCAGGGATTTTACAATCCTCAAAGACCACATTTCTAATTTTTTTCTGTTCATCGAGCCCTATCACAGACCCACCACCGTCATAAAACCATCGTGGATAAATAATTTTCAATTGCTTTATCTTTTCAGGAAATCTTTTAGCGAGAAAGGGAGAAAATGGAATTTCCAATTTTGTCATGAAAAGCTTTCCACCTGCTTTTTTGAACATCTTCGTTTTGTTTTTAACTGTTGCCTCAATATTAGAGATTTTTCCTACGCGTAGAAGTGTGCTCGAAAAATTCAGGATCTTACCATGTGCTCAACGCCCTTCATATAACCTCGTTTTCAATTTTGGAATGCTGCCGAAAAGCTTCTTCAGACCATTGTTAAGTATCAAATAATGCCAATGATACGATTTGTTGTAAAAGCCAAGCACTCCACAGTAGATGCCTTAAAGAGTTGACAAAAACAGTTCAAAATATCATCCAGAGTAAAAAGGTTTGGTTGCCTGCTTAATTGATATGCATAAAAATATTGGTTTCGGTATGAATTGAGGACCTTTTATACAAAATGATAAATATCAAGTTTCTAGCATGGATTATCAAGATCAGTGGCAGTATTTTTTAGCACCAGGAGCGCGTCTGTTTCTCTACAGAAGCTGGAGCTCCCCAAGGCTCCATTTGTGGACCAACTCTTTTTCACTTTTCATTGTTTATCTGTACGTAGTCCCCTTAATATAACTTACTTTGTAGCAGTTGAACTACAAAGCTATGCGGACAGTCTTATTGCAGCCAATTCAAAATTATGCTTACAAAAAACCGCCAATAAAAGTAAACTGATTTTTTGAGACGACGCTATAACGACTTCACAAAGACCACAAAGGCTTTCGAAAAGGTAAATTTAATTCTAAACTATCAGATGACTCCGCCTACTAAAACCATTTGTTTTTTAAATTCTGATTCCATTCAGCTGCCTATAACTTAGAATAATTTCTGATATTAAGGAAAAGCTTAACTTTTGTCTCTCGCTGAGATAAAATCAAATAGAACACTTAGAACACTTCAGTCTCTTTTTATCACATCTAATTCATAACTACTTGAGCTAACAAACACATCTTAATTATTCAAAATCAAAACTTATTGAAAGGTCAGAATCTCGAACCATAAGCCAAAAAGTTACAGCTCATATTCCCATCATCACTTTAAGAAATAGTAACTTAATATATGTATATTATATATTAATAGTAACTTAAAACTTCACTCTCTAAAAACCTAGACCTCCCATAATCTTGCTGGTTCTTCAATTTAAAGTCCTTGTTTTCAGGTGTAGAGCACTAGTGAGAATGGATTGCATTTCTTTATGGATAGACTTGTAATAAAACATGCAATCAACTTCAAAGCAAGCAAACTAAATCAATCTCCACTTGAAATTCTTTTTTTCTCTCTCGATTCAAAGTGCAATTTCAATAATCCATTGTTACGGCATATGGTATAGTTTACACAATCATTCAAATTCGCCACAACAAGTTCATCTTAAAACGAAAGCTCCAACTGGTAATCACTTATTGATACAGTCAATGCCTCGTGAAGAAATTCATGAACGGATAGGTTGTACCTACTTGCAGTTCAGTAAGCAGATCTCTCAAGTCGGAATTTCGCTTCTGGCTAGATTTACTTGTGCGGATACGCATGACACTTTGTAGTTTCGATTATAAAGTATTTATTTATGTCCATTGCACGCTCGTACTTCTTTCTGTATGTTGTAACAGCTTTCATATGCGACAACCAGTCACACAATTTTCTACGTGTTTTTATAATTGATATTTACTTATCGTACATTCATAGGAAAGCAGTCTGCGCTGCAATGACCATATTTATCTATGGACCTACTCGAATAAAAATGTTGCCGATCATCATCAACAATCGTCATCATCGACAACATCATGATCATGCGCAACAACTTTCACCGGATGAATCTTTCCGTTTGTCGATCGTGTTTTCTGAATGTATCTTTTGCCAAGTGCTCTTTTGGGAAAATAAATATCATTGTAAATAAATCGAAATCGCCGAAAAAGTGTTTGAAGTGAGAAAATCGATGTGAAATTGAAATTGTGTTTAGTGTTTAGACATGATAATCTGAATATTTATCTTAGGTCTTCATACAAAATATTTACCTAGGCAAGAAAATTTAGCTTTCAAATTTAAACAAATTATGCACTAAATGAAAACAGTGTTTTGGGTAAAATGTGAAATAAATAAAAATACTTTTTGGTTTTTGAGAAACAAATCTAACATATTTTGTTAGGACGAAGCTATCCAAACCATCTTTTGATTAAATGTATTCATTAAAATATAAATGGAGAGCTGTCGAGACGACACAAATTTTCCACCTAACATGGATTTACATTGAACTTTTAATAATGTCTGCGATATCTAGATAAAACTGGTCTCCAAATACACAACCCTGCTACATGCATATTAGGTGCCTACTACGAAGAAAGCAGCAATTCGTTTCGGCGTGTCTATACCAACTACTCTTAGCTGTCTTCTTTTCCGTTTTCAAACCATTATCTCGAAAAATGCCAGGTCTTAAAATGGTTAATGAAAATATAAAAGCGATAAAGAAGGAGTGACAAGTCAAAACTGGTCTGGATCGTGCGTTTTGACCGTGTGCTCTCCTCGCTATGCTGCACGAGCAATAAATCAGTATGGGGAGTTACATTTACACTGTAATGAACAATTCGGTTTACAGCTTGGAATATGCGATTTCAAAAAGTGAGCTTGGAATGGAAAATTTAATGTTTTTTTTGGCTTTTAATTTTTTTTTTAGAATTTCGTCTATGCATATAACCAATAATTTCTTTCTATGCAGAATTTGCTTAAGTAATACAGTCAGCAATTTAAAATCAAATAAGCAGCAAGTTTTGCTAAAGTATCTATTCTTTGCCACCATAATTTGTCTGAAGCTGAGGAGTATTCTGTAATGTTATTATTGGAGCGCAAATCAAAGATGCGGGATTTTGATATATTTTGGACGTTTATTGGATACATCGGATATCTTTATTTTTTCCCATATTTCAGGCGGCTGACGAGTTCCTCTGCGAAAAAATTCTTCATCTTGTTCGTCTAACCATGAACCGAGCCAACTTTTGGTTTCCTCATAGGGAGTGATGTGCTGGTCAGCCATCGATCGGATCAAATGATAATCCAAAGGAGCAATATCTGTGCTATACGGCGGGTAAAGATAGCATATCCCAGTTCAAAGCTTCCAATGCTTCCTTAACGACTTTTGCAACATGTGGTCGAGCATATTCTGGCCGTTTTCACTTTAGTTCTTGGCTCAATTGCGCAATTATTGTTGGCAGCATTCTCCAGTGATGCTTTCATTCGGCTGGAGCAGCTCACAGTACAAAACACCCTTCTGATCCCACCATATGCAGAGCATGAGTCAGAGCATGTTTGGCTGGGCCATACACTTTTCTGCACTTTTTTCAAATGGAAGAAATAAAGCAATACTTCCAGCAAAAAACGCTTATTTAGCACGTTATTTGACATACTGAGAACACCAAAAACTAAGTTATCTACACTTCAAACAAATGAAACCTATAATGAATATTGAAGCTTTTAAAACAAGTTTTGATGTGAATGTAATTACAGTATTGTCTGATGCATTTTTAATTTGTGCTCCAATAGTATTAAAATAGAGGTGGCTGAGCAACTAATTTGAGTCACCGGTGCCTGTTGAAAGCTTTATTTTAAAGTCCATTCGGAGAACGTTCACTCCTTTTACGATTATTATTTCAAAGCACTTGATAATGTCAATCCAAGGCGCATCTGAGTTTTGAAAAGACTTCAGAAAACCATAAGAAAGAAAATTGTTCAATTTAATGCAATTGAAACAAAGAGACAGGAAGAATACTTGTAATTTTCCAAATACCCACTGGAGATCTTATATTTTCAAAGTTGAATAAAACCAAAAGACTAATTATTGTTTGTAATAATTCTTTATTGCATTTATAGTATAGCTTCCGTGTTTGTTATGAAGTCGTGCAAAGCATTCATCAATACACAATTATACTGTACATGTATGGTACCGATTATTTTGGTTAGTCTAATTTCACAAAGAATTGTTTCGTAGGTATTCACAGAACTACAATGTAGATACTTTGGGCACTAAAATCATACCTTCGGACCACTAGATATTAGAGTTGGTGTTAAAGGGATTAAGCAACGCATTACTTTTTTTTTGTTAAAGTTTTTTGAGAATGGAGACAACTCGCCACGAAAAGCTTAAATAATTTTAGTGGCAAATGGAAAGAGCCATGGAAAACGACCAAATCAGAAAGGTTTGTGGAAAGGTTTGGATGGACCCGTCTTCTTTTCAAGCCCAAAGGTGAGCTTTTACTACGATTAGTTATTTCCACTGCCAGTTTTTGGAAACATGCAATCGTTACACCTATTCACAAAAAAAAGATACAAATGTTGTAAATAATTTCGTCATGGTTTTCTGAAAGGCAAATCCACAGCTACCAGCCTGCTAGAGTTCTCCAGCACCGTTATTCCATTAATCGAGGCAGGACTTTAGGTGGACTGCATTTACATAGACTTCACGAAGGCTTTTAACAAGCTGGATCATTCAATACTGATGTCTAAACTATCCTCTTTTGACTTTTCACAGCTATACTGAGAAAAATACTTCTATTTTTTGAAGAAAAATGAACACATTATCAAAGAAAATTGGGAATGATTCTGCGCCAAAGAAATATTTACTCAATCCAAAGAAAGAAATTTCTTCATTTGAAAGAACAAATATTGTACTTGCCCTGAGTAAAACTTGATATAGTTTCAAAGAAATATTGACTCAATCGAAAGAAAGGAATTTATTCATTTCAAGCAGTGATATTGCATTTGCCCTGAGTAAAATTTGATAAAGTTTCAAGAACATCTGGCATCTGGCATAAATCGGTTCACGTACGATTACCGAAGCTAAGCAGTGCTGGGCGCGGTTACTACTTAGATGGGAGACCGCTTTGAAAGCATCGCATATTGTTGGCACAAAAAACTCTGAAAAAATATTTCTTCCCTTTTTTTCCTTTTTTTAAAGTGCCACATTTTTTTCTTATTTTCTGAAGCGCTCATATTATTTATGCCTAGTCGCCAATTTAAGCTATGCAATGGAGTTAGGACAACTGAAGACGAACAAAGTCAACCATGAACCCGGCGGAATTCGAACCCACGAGCGGTAGATCGCTGCTTTGGATTGACACGTTAGCGAGCTAAGCTATCGATCCTCTATTTGTGTAGAGGAAATGTTGATAGAAGTCACAAAAACTATCAATTTTTTCGTCGAATATTGAAGCATGGTTGTTGTTGAAACATAGAAAAAAATATTCGCGATATAGATATAATTTACTAAATTCATAGACATAATTTACAAGATTTGAGGAAAATTACTTACTTGAAATAAGGTAAAGCAAAAATTGTATTGATATCAGTAATTATACAAATTACTGATATCAAATAAAAGTTAACTTGATTTGTGGAAGATTTCACATCTCGTAAACAAGTAAATATTTTCTTTGATTTTTGGAAACATATTTTTCTGAGTGTAGGTTGTTTCTATGTTTTTTAATATAAGTCCTACTAGTCTGTATTAGACGAGCTTATAATAATAATATATAATTAAATAAAACATTGTAGTCCACAGGATTTTTAATTACTATCAAAATTTCAGTATCGTCGACGTAAAGCTCAGTAGATAATATACAAGCTTTTCGGCAATTAATACTTTACTTATTTGGCTTTTTTATTTTCTATGATATGACCACTTAATTATCTCTGAATTGATTGCTTAATTATTGTGATTTCCCAGCTATTTCCGTCAATTTATCTTTTTTTCGACTGAACGACAAAGAATTTTGTAATACTTAATCAAATTTTCTTTGAACATTTTGTTTATCTGTGTATGATCCAGATCCAGACAATTCTGAGTATATTAGAAGCAATTTTTGGTCTTTTTTCAAAATATCCTGTTTTGTCAGAAGCTTAACATTATTAGTCGTTAGCACGGGTGACACTGGTTAGAATTTTTGCTCCGAATTCAATGTTGTGTTCTCCTATTTATTTCAACCGTCTGACAGCTGGTAGAGTCCTATCATGTCTATTGTGCGTGGTTCAGGCACGTTTCCACTATATCACGATGCACTAATTATATTTCCCCAGTTCTGGAACTATTCCTAGCATTGAGCTAAGTGCACTCCCTCAGCATTCTTAAATGAGTAGGTTTTAATCTTTCGTACCCAGTGACATAGCAATTTAACTTAACATTCGAGAGTAAGATAGAAAGGAAAGGAAGAACAAGAGTCAACAATCACGAAACAATCACGATAACATAGACAAGAAGAGAACTAGGAGTGAGGAATAGACCCAAGAAACTAGACCTATCCAGCTTTGAGAGAAAGACTTCATGGTTCAAAAGCTTTGGCAAAGTCTGTATATATTACATCCACTTGTCTTTTCCGGCCGATGGTGGAAGAAGATTGGATGCTATTATCTTTAATGAAGCCATGTTGCTTAGTTATAGGGTAAACTTTATCTTAAACAATCATTTCGAGATGCATACTGAAGCAAGATAAAATACATATGGGACGATAATTAGATACGACGGACGTATTACCCTTTTTAAGGATCGGGAAAATGTTGGCAAATTTCCACAAAGAAGGAAACTTATTGGACGAAATACTAAGGCTAAAAAAGCTTAATAAGGCAACACACGATGGTAAGAGAAATGTCTTTCCAAGGATATTCGGCAAACCATTGAGATGACAGCTGGTTCTAATGTCTAAGTCACTTGGCAAATTTTAGACTTCGAAGGACCAAGGAAAATGTGTTAGAATCAGAAGCGGAAATATTTTAAGAAAATGGGGGACTGCACAGTAGCAGAAGAAAAGAAACGCACTACCAGATCACAAATTTCTGGTGGGGAAGAAGCAGAAAAACCTTAATTATGAGTTTCTCAGATGAATTAAACTATTTTTAATAATTCGCTTACTTTTTACAATAATTTCTTACTGTTAAATTACTATTTTTGTCCAGTTTATTGACTGGTGTTTCGTTTAGTTATTCTCATTTAAACACAATGAAATAGAAAGAAAAATCCTATACAGCGCTTGTCGGTGTCAATGATGGCATCGTTTCTTTCTTTTTATATCGATGGTGCAATTTTGTCAATTGGCAAAGTTCGTCTAGAATAGTGAGCTAGCTGGCATTCAGGACATTCAAGGAGTAACGCTGAAAATTGTCTTTGTTTTTTTACAAATCCTATGATTGTCTTCCAAATAATGACTGTTCCAGCGCTGCGGTTCCAGCCAGTCGACAAAGGTTTCCTACTGTTTATTGCACTGAGAGCTATGAGTTCTTTGGAGCTGGTGCTTTTCGCATTCTGAATACTTTCTTCAAGGTGGGAAACTTTCATTTACGTACGTTAATTTGTGTTCCGTTACATGTCGAAAGCTTTAGTATCTCTAGTTAGGACTGGCTATTTTCAGTTGTTCCATGGTACTATTAGTATCTTGTCTGTGGAGCAGTTTAAACATTTTGTCAAGTATGGAATGTGCCTATGATCTTAATCTTAAGTCCTCTGTGTATGTTCATGCTCCTAATATGCTCTTAAATTATGAATATTTTCCCAAGAACGAGGTCCTGGCAAATCTATAATTGTTTTTTGTTTGTCTTGTAAGTATGGTAGAAGGAAGTGCTACAGTATATCACCAAGCGTCGTATTATCTGTTTGTAAAGTAGTGTCTTGCTAGTTATGTTCAGTTTGTCTGGTATAGTAATTGGTTGAATTTTACTCAGAAAGCCAATATTGGTTTCTCTCTTGCTTTGTGTGCCTGTGGCGCATGAAAGCCGGTTGTCGAACGACAGCCACAAGTATTTGGCTATCCGTCAGTATTTGGCTTTCGTAACGAAGATACCTTGCGTCTTCTTGGCATTTATTTGAATTTTTCATGTCTGCAAACATTCTAATAACTGCAGACTCCAACATGTCAATTGGAGTCTGCAGTTTTGAAGATATCGCTTCTGCATACTTTTAGGTACATAACATAAATGTGCCATTAGTCTGCAGACCTACTTTTGCATTGGTCATAATGGGGATATCTGCTGTGTATAATGTATGCGATACTGGAGAAAATGTTGAGCCTTGTGGAGAGGTGAGCAATGGTGAGCCTTGCGGAGGATAGCAGACTTATTACTCTGCAATTTGTGCAAAGTAGAAGGGATTGGCTCGTTAGTTACAACGCAAATAATCAATCTCTTTCCCACCTTAACGAAGCTCCGCGATCGAAATATAGCGTTAATAATGTCTGTCACTGTTTTCTGTGTATTTTCAGGGAGGTGTGTCAGCAATGAGTTACAAATAGAGTCAAGTTCAAATGGTTTTTGTCGTTCAACCTCTCCGAAATTTGCTGGTCTCATTTGAGAGTCTCCTGACGGCTCAAAGACAATGATTCGGTCTGTAGACCCAGAAATTTCATCCTCGCTAAAGTTTTCCTCTGAAGAGTAGTTTTCTTTGAACCGAACGTAAACGTATTGGAGCTGTAAAATTTCAACCGATGTTACCCATGTTTTTACAGCAATTCAATTTTCTTGACGAAAATTTTGATTTGGTCATGCGCCAAAAATTTACATCTCCAGGTTCAATGCAGTGGAAAAAGTCTCCTGACGGCTCAAAGACAATGATTCGGTCTGTAGACCCAGAAATTTCATCCTCGCTAAAGTTTTCCTCTGAAGAGTAGTTTTCTTTGAACCGAACGTAAACGTATTGGAGCTGTAAAATTTCAACCGATGTTACCCATGTTTTTACAGCAATTCAATTTTCTTGACGAAAATTTTGATTTGGTCATGCGCCAAAAATTTACATCTCCAGGTTCAATGCAGTGGAAAAAGTTTCCGCCATGTAATAAATAATTAAATAAATAAATAATGGTGTTTGTGAGCCGGTTTTCTTCCTTTCTAATGCTTGTTCGGATTCTGTTCCTACTCTTTCATATATTTTCTATTTCTCTTGAGAGTTCGTAAGGGTAATGTCCGTTGGTCAAAGTTTGAATCGTAGTGTTTTGTTTTGCTCGCTTGATTTTTTTCTTTCTAGGTGTTAATTGCTCTGTATAATTGTTGCAAGACTAGGTTTCCCTTTAATTTTGGAACCACACGGACTTATACTACATGTTTTAATAAGGTATGCAATCCCAAGGGTTACTCAAATCATGGAAAAGATTTTTTCGCCAGTTAGTGCCATATTTCGAAATAATAAATGTCAGGTTTCATGTATTTGTATTTAATAAAATGGATGAAGTCGAATTCCATGCACGGTTTAAACTCTACTATTTGAGAAAGAAAACAGCAAAGGAAACCAGACAAAAGCTCGGTAAATATTATAGGGCATCTGTTCCGTCATATATAATATTTATATATTGGTTCGCTGAATTAAAACGTCGTCGAAGAAGCACAAGTCCCTAACCAACTTTAGGTCACCCAAAGGAGGCAGACATTCCAGCAAATATCAAAAAATTTATAGTAGAGTACTGTAAAGTGAAAGAGCGCGAGATAGCTTAGACTGTGGGCATATCAAATGGCTTCGTGTGTACAATCTTGGATGTGCGTTTGGGTGCGAAAAAGCTGAATGTACAATGAATGTCGTGTTTGCTCACAGTGGATCAAAAACAAAAACGTCCTGATGATTCGGAGCACTGGTTGGTACTGTTAAGGCGATATAGAAATGAGTTTTTCGTTGATTCATAACGATGGACAAAACATAGATCCACTGTTATACTTCATAGTCCAATAGACAGTCACCAGAGTGGGTCGAAAACTGGGGCAAAGCCGACCAAAGCGCTCAAAGACGCAAAAAATAGCTGGAAAGGTCTTAGTCAGCATTTTTGTGTTTTTCATGGAATAATATTCATCTAGCTCATCATACATCAGTTTCTGAATGACTGGGGACACCGAATAATGCCGCTGTTTAATGGGTTTGGCGGACCCTGTGTCAATATGATGAGAGACTAAAGTAGTCTTACCCAAGCCATTGATGTTATAAGGGTAAAATGATCACAAGAAATTATTATGTTGAATTAGCGGATCGTTTGAACAAGGAGATCAAGGAAAACAGCCTTATTTGGTAAAGAAAAAGTGGGCATTCATCTCGACTACGCACCCGCTCACACTTTAGTCAAAGCAACGGTAAAACTGAATGATTTAAGCAACGAATTGGTTCCCTACCAAGCATATTCTCTAGATTTGGCTCGCAGAAATCTTTAGTTGTGTCGAAACTTGAACAGATTGCTGTAGGGAAAGTAAGAAGATTTTCGCCAGATGATGAAATCAAAACTGAAACTGAGGCCTATTTTGAAGGACTTTTTTCAGAGCATTATTCGAGAGGCATCGAAATGCTAGAAGACCGTTGGGCCAAGTGCGTTATGATGGAAAAGATCGATCAATAAGGTCAAAGAAGAATAAGATTAATCAATAAGATCAAAAAAACTGTTTGAAAAAAGAGCCGATGTGGTTGAAAAGTTAACGAAGATATATCCTGAACTCCGATCAATCACAAGATTTTCAATCGGAAAAGACCACTAGCTGATTCGAATTCACGTTAACTTTTATCAAAATTGCTTCCATATGCCATAAAATTGATGTTTTATGTTTTATTATGCTGGCAATTGTTATTTCTTCTTCTTGGAAATGTAGTGCTCCCATCTCTACCAAAATTTCAGTTGTTCTTGTGTATATTTATGTTGAGGTAGAATTAAATTGTTTTGTAGTGAAGAACATTTTGGGTTGAATGGCTTTGTTTGTCAGCAGCATCCAAGTCATTAATTAATGAGACAAATTCATTATTCTTGACTCTTGAAAAAAAAACTTTATTGGTGGGCTTTACAATCTTAAATGACATAGCACGGTCAAAGTAATACGCTATTCAGCTATGATAAGCGACAAAAGTTCAGTAAATAAATTAAGGCATCAGTTGAGTTTACATTGCCAACTTGCTGTTTTTCAAACCAAAATTGATATTATATCCTAACTTTGAAATATATTATTGCTTTATTTTTTAGCCACGTTGATGCTACAATTATCACAGCAGAAAAAAATAGATAGTTCTCTTAAAATGTGTTTTATGCAAACAAAACTATGAAGTCATAAAATTATTTTTCCTTTGATTTTCGTAGTCTATCTGGGATGACAAATAACCCTAAAATAGAAATCATGATCAATTCGATCTAATTAAATTTACTTCGACATTAACTTTAATTTGCATTGCAATCGAAAAGCTATTGCAATATTTAAACTTTTGTTTTCATTGAATCTTCCGTTGTATTGGATTTTATAAGTTGCACTGTCTTCATTTTCTCCGAATAGTAGATAAATGCATATCGCCGCAACTGCACCATCATCGGACCGGAGGCTGGATAGCCGTGTCATGCTGAAGGGTAACCGATGTTTGGTATTCGTGTTTTGGTGCGTGTAAGGTATTCCTGTCTGAAGCTCCATGAGATTTGCATGCCTACTGCATGCAAACTCGATACCATGCACATGACTAGATTCGCAGCAAAACGAGACACAATCATTATCGCTTCCGATTTGGTTGGTGGCTTTTCACTGTCGCTTCGGGCAATGTGTATGCATTTTTTTTAACGTTTAATTTATTAGCCAGTAATATGTTATGTGTGTGTCTTAAGACAGAAAAAATATTGATAGGTAAGCCATGGGAGAAATTTATGCGAATTTTCGGATTTAGATGCTGCATACTGTTTGTATGACAGCGTTATATAACTGGGTATGGTACCTACTCGAATTATTCAAACTAGCAACGATTTGTTTTTCTTACGTAAGCGAGAGAAGTAGAAGTGTTGAATAAAGCTGAGATAAGAGGGAAGTGCGAATAAATCAAAGCACATTATTGATTAGTTCCGATTATTAATGAGCTCCAAAATATAGCGAACGATATTTATTTTGGTGATTAAATTGGATTAGACAAATATTCGGACAGCTGAAAAAATAGCATCGTATTTATGTGCACCTCTTAGCGTCATATGTAAGAGGTGTATGGTGTAGTAGACTCATTTGTATGCCTTATGCCATGCGATTTTTATTAATTTATTCAAACACGAGTTTATCATTTTCGCGCTTTGTTTGGTTAATGCTGTTTTGATATTTATTAACATGCATTAACATTAATAGAAACAAACTTTCGTAATAAAAAGTATCACATTAAGTTTGTTTGTATCTGGTTTGATTATTTTGATTAGGAGATTGCTCTTACCTATGTCTTTTGCATCGTTAGCCGTATCTGAAATATAGAAAGTTAAAAGCGAATTAGAATTTTGCATATGACGTAATCAAAAAGTATACGCGTAATATTTTAGAAAATGTAGTTTCCAACAAAACTGAAAGAATCACATCACCGACAAGAAGCTGTAGTGGTTGATTTATTTTCAAATCAAGTAAGATGTGTAACAAGCAATACTTAAACTGTTTAAATATGTTTTTAAGCTAAATCAATATTAGAAAAGTACATTTCACCAGACTTTTATATGGTTGTCAAATGAGAAGTAGATTCCAAGGAAATAAAGTGTTATTTTTTAAAAAAAAAAGAATTCAAAATTTCGAGTATATCACGTTTGAAACCGGATTTAATAATAGACGGGGAATAGTTATTAGGGAAATTGATAAATATGACCCAACATGAATTTATCAGCTCCCTATCTTCATAGAGATTGCTCTTACCTATGATTCTCATAGAAGAAACCTGTGTGCCTAGTTTTTTTACCTAGTTTAGATGGCCAAAAAAATCTGCTTACCAGATCCCCGGGTGACCTATCACCACTGGGTATGTGAGGGTTGGCTGATTGAAAAAAAAAAATAGCCTACAAGCCCAGGAAGTTCCGATTCGGGACTTGCCTACGCACTGCTTCAACCCGGTCGTGCTGACCTACCTATCGGTAACCACAGGTTCAAAAACTACCACAGCTCGGTAGGGCAACCCTTCTCCCGCTTTATGCGCAGTACTTTCTCAACGTATGTTGCATTGCAATTGCACGCCAGTTCTCTTCGTTTAGCAGCATTGCATCGACGATCGTCTCAGGCGTAACAAAGCCGAGCGTGGACTTAATGGTGAACGCTTCAATTTTACGAGGTAACTGCACATAAAGAATGTCTGTTGAGCATCATCGAGTTCAGTCAGAGCACCAGCAGTAATGTGTGACCACTTTACTCATTCTGTTGAGGTATTTCCTGAAGTAACCGTACCCTGTCAAGAATTGATAAAGGTAAAAGTTTACATCTCTGTGACACCTATTAAGCCAAGGCTCAATAAGGTCAATTAGCTTAGCTGGCCAGAGTCCTTTATCACTTTCACTCCAACGTTGTTGCCAAAGTAAGACTGAAAGCATACGCGCACGCGTCAGGGTCTCGGTTATGTACAGCTCTAAGTGAAAGAGTTCTAGTGCTATTAAATCGGTTGAGATTACTGCCAATACCATCATCACAGCCTCTTCCGAGACCGTGTGGTGGCTACAGTTGATTTACAGGGCACCCATGCGCTGGACACTGGGGGTGCGCTTTCCGAAATTCTTAGTTCGGAATGAATTTCTCCAAATTTCACCTCAATATATAAAGATCGAATTGGCCGTTATCATCAGCAGCCTCCGCCTCGTCTAACTGGGTCCGCTGATGTCAGCGATTAGCCTACTCAGCGAAGATACCACTATAAGGGCCAAGTGCCTAGTACGTCTAGTACGTTTAACAAGATTATTTAAAGCTTTTTGTTGGCTACACTGAAAGAAAAATCTTGGTAAAATCAACAATTTTCCTTAGTTGTTTTTGCGTCAACTACGGGCTATAGTTAAAACAACTATAAGAAAATTGTTGATCACTTTTATGCACCATGACGCGTAGTTGATAAACAACGTCCGTGGTGCAGAAAAAGTAAGCAACCACAAACAATGGTATTCCAACAATATACATAGTACGGAATAGTAAATGACTTAAGTCTGTACACTGAGAAAAATTTCCTTGGTTAATATTCCTATAATTTTATAGCACTGAGTTTGGGGAAAAAATGCATTCCTTCGCCGTAAAAGTTCGCATTATTATGTTCAACCACACTATACTTAAATGTATTTTTCATATCAACATAGTAAAAGCAACATTAAGAATATCTCACTATGTATAATGGTTGCCAACTATATATTAAAAGGTTCTGTTTACAGAAAAGTGTACACTGAGAAAACACATGGCGCCAGACGCCATAATTTATAGACTTCTGGCGCCATGTACACAGTCGATTTGGGGATTGTGATAAAATATAGCGCCACACCACGCCATAATACATGGCGAAAAGTACATAGGCCTCCACGCCATGTACTATAGTCGTCCACGCCATGTACATGGCGTGGCGGACTATATTACATGGCGTGGAGGACTATAGCACATGGCGTGGAGAACTATAGTACATGGCGTGGAGGGCTATAAGCATAGCGTCTGCTCCTATGTACTATGGCGTGTGACGCTATATTTTATCACAAATCGACCATGTACATGGCGCCAGAAGTCTATAAATTATGACGTCTGGCGTTATGTGTTTTTTTAGTGCATCTGATGTGGAAAATACATATTTGACGAGCCCAGGCGAAAGCTGGCGAGCCCGATTGTGGGGACGGTCCCTCCGGCGCTCGTGCGACTTCCGATCGGAGTGGGTTTTGAGCACGAGTCAACGCGATTTCCTGACGAGCTGTCAAATGCCGTCTACATGTTGGCGATCTCGTCTGACTTCGGCTCGCTGGGCCTCGGCTAATATGTATTTTCTACATGAAGATGATCCAACCAACAAAAGGCCACGAGCCTTCTACCTTCTGAGCATCTGAAGGTAGAGCAGTTGATGTTAGGTGATGGAATTCACCTATCATCAACTGCATCGAAGACCTCAAGAAGCTTGCTGATATTTATACATCTCCTCACACAGCATGGCTGCGAGTTATAATTGTAGTGCCATGAGCCATATTACATGGCTCATGGCACTATGTAATATGGCGTGCAGGGCCATAATTTCTGCGCCATGTAATTATGGCGCTGGGAGCTATACTGCATTGCTCAGGGTACTATGTACATAGCGTGTGGCACCATAAATGCTGCGCCATGTAACATGGGACCACGCGCTATGTAGATTCTGAGATTATGGCGCTGGGAGCCATATTGCATGGCTCAGAGTACTATGTACATGGCGTATGGGGCCATAAATAATGCGCTATGTTACATGGCTCTGGGCGCTATGTGGATTTTTTTCAGTGTATGGTCGCTTGCCTCATAAATAACAACAAACTTTAATTTTCTTCATATGCATTGTTCATATTATTAAAATAATTTCAACCATACAATATGGTATCCATTGCAAAAGGTATCGTAACGCTTCTGATCTAATGTTGTATCTACGTTCTAAGTGTTGTCTCTTATTCTATCATAGAAGTTTCATATGCCACATAGCAATTTCGGTGTTCGGTTCGATGTTCGATATACTTCATACTCATGTTATGCTGTGTAGTCCTTATATTACGTTGCACGTTGTATGTTAATAAATATTAAAAACTATATCAGTACCACAATTTCAAGTGGGAAAATGATTTCTGGTATTTTTTTCCTCCTTTTTTCCATTCTTTTTATCACTCTATCAGGATGCACCGTCCGTGAGGATCATTTTCCTCTCGAGAAGGTGTTTGATAGTGCTAATGACAAAGCTCAGGGGATTACCCTTTGATGTGAATGCTTAGCTATGGTGGTAGGAACACATATATGGGAGAAGACGATACCAATTATTCCATTATTCTTGCAGTGCCACTTTTTTTAGTTATTGGAATCGAAATAATAATGTATGTTATCAAATAAATTATTGTAAGAAATACAATTTTGTGATTCTACGTTTGCCTAGATTCTCAGACGAAAGTCCTATAACTTATGGAAACTTTAGCCATAAAACTATATTAGAATATCTCATAGCCTTCGACTATGCAACTATATCTAAAAATACTATAAATGGTCACTGTCCATATATACCCCATGCACATGGGGTAAGTGATACATAAAGTTGGGTAAAATATCCTAAAATTTTTTTCCGTGTAGTGTGGAATTATGTTTGTTGAATTTAACAACTGTAGAGTGGTTCGCTTACTATGAAAATGGTTGATAATTAAATATTTTGTAGTGATAAATGAATTGATGCTTATTTTCATGTAGATCAACTATTTATCACAATTATGAATTCAAGGATTCAACTGTGTTAATCCTCGAAAGTTTCCATTTTTTTTGTATCAGCAAAGACAACTACTTTTAGAAAAAACGTAGAGTAGAAAGAATCTTTTTCCGTAATTCATTCGACAAATTTGAATGAATTGTTGCATTACTATAAATAGTAGTTAAATCAACCACTACTTTTTCTTTCAGTGTGCATTCTCTGCTTCAACGCTGCACTGCATCGCAATGCGTTTCATTTACATGATTCATTACTTACATAAAAAGCGTCATACAACGTAATATAAAGGCTTCACAGCATAACATGAATATGAATTATATCGAAGAGCAAACCGAACACAATTTTGCCATGTAGTATATGAAACTTCTATGATAGAATAGGAGAATGAGTATGAGGAGTATGAAAAATCAACAATTTTCCTTTGTTTTTTATTTTTAGCAACAACTACGGGCAATAGTTAAAACAACCATAAGAAAATTGTTGATTACTTTTATGCACCAAACAACATCCGTGGTACAAAAAAGTAAACAACCACAAACTATGGTATTCCAACAATGTACATAGTGGTGTGGAATTATGTTTGTTGAATTTAACAATTGTAGAGTGGTTCGCTTACTATGAAAATTGTTGATAATTCAGTATTTTGGAGTGTTAAATGAATTGATGCTCATTTTTTTATAGATCAACTATTTATCGTACTTATGAAACAATTAACATAGTTGAATCCTCGAAGATTTCAATATTTTTTGTATCAGCAAAGTCAACTACTTTTATATGGCCAAATAAACTATTTTAGCATAGTCGAAAGAACCATTTTCCGTAGTTAATTCGACAATTTTGAATGAATTGTTGGAGTACTATCAATAATAATTAAACCAACCACGACTTTTTCTTTCAGTGTCTCTATAGCTCCGGTTAAGCCAAGGCTCAATAAGATCAATTAGCTTGGCCGACTAGCGTCTTTTATCACTTTGACTCTAGCGTTGTTGCCAGAACTGGAGGGTGAGCATACGCGCGTGCGTCAGAGCCTCAGCTCTGCCCAGCTCTGAGCGAAAGAGGTACTCTTCCTTACGTTCTCCCGCTAGTAGGTCGATGGGGATTACTCCACTTATAACAAAAATTTGTGTCAATTCTTCCATTCGAGAGTCAAACCTGTAAAGGCTCCATCCTTAGATATTTGTGGATACCTTGCACCATCGTATGACTCTGGCTCAAAAAAGTGACCAAAAGTTCCTAATTGATCAAAGATGCCAGCCTGACCAATCGGTCCCCGAAAAGGTATCCATCACCCAAAAAATATGAGAAGTAAATCAAACACAACAATACATTTTTATTTCATACTATTGTAGATAAATAATAATAAATGTAATGCGCTTATCATAGTGTCATAATGATTTCACATTTCACTTCACTTTGTGGAAGATATGGGTGTGTATAAGGTGTAGGTCCATGTCAAGTTAAAACTCAGATATCTTTAATGTTTTCGCAGCGGTGTGTATTTGAGTGAATTTTTAGGTGCCATTATATTTAAATTCAAATAAAGTTTTTGGAGAAAACATGTACGTGAAAGGAATACTTCTAATGTTATATGCTTGGCCATGATAACGATTCGGAATATTTTAACACTATGGAGTCGCTGAGTGCCTAAAATTAGACAAGTTTTTGCAATTTTGGATTGGTGATAGCTTCTGACAAAAAGCTACACATTCCTTCCACTTTTCGTCAAAAATCAGTGTTTCCAGCACTTCCTATGCATAAGGGTTTTTTACTGTTCAATTTATTTTATAATATCTAATACCATGGTATATGTTAAAGCAGTAACTTTTCTCTGAATTATATTTTAAGCATCAATAGAAGAATAAATTCGAAAATCTCCAATGAAATTATCTTTTCCGATGATGCAAAATCTAACAGATACAGTAGTGTGAATTAAGTATGTTACCATATTAAAACAGGAAAGATATAAGATTGGCTGCTTGTTAAAGAATCTTATTGATTAAATTTAAAATTATGTAACAAAGCTTTTACACATCACACTGGAAAATTTAGAAATCAAGGTTCAAATGAAACAACACTTGTCCAATAGGGCTCCAAATCCAACAGATATCATCAACATTTCTGTCAGAATAGCTAATCAAATACAAACCCAACGATTCACGTAGAGAACAGCCTGCATGTAAAATCATAGTCTATTCGTTGATAATATACATGCTTATATTTTAGGTCAATACCAAAAATTATTAATACTCCTTTAGGTTAAGAACGTGACACGATATCACATTACAAAATCCATCAAGGCTTTTATGCAATGCATAAATTTTATTCCACGCTTATTATTCTCTTCTGAAAAGCCAATCAGGCTGAATCATCCGAGTTGGCAGCCTAGCCTAGCTAGCTGGCGATATACTCGCACATAGTGCGGCACCGACGCTCCGAAATATGTATATTGGCAAAATAAGCAACTCGTGAGACATTATATGAAATTTTACACGAAATAGTGAGCCCATTATCGCAATTGTTCGATTTATTTGTGATTCCGTGCAAAATTGCTTCAGGAACCATCTGATGCTGAGGCGTTGTTTCTAGGAGTGAAATATTAATGTTTCTGAAGATACCGCCAACCAAGGCGTTCAATAGAAGCACATATGTGCATACTTGCCGCTATCCGATCCGAGTTGTATTGGATTTGCTCATTCACAAGCCGGATGGGTAATTTATGCAAAATCGACCCGAAACATCTTGGAAGCAAATCAAATGAGCCGATGCGATGCTAATGTTGGCGAATTCCATACAGTGTTATGCAATAGCAGATATCTTCGATGCTTCGTGCTTTTGTGTTTCTCTATTGTGGCGTTGCACATTGTTGTATGCACTGCAGCAAACATCAGCATTTTCAATGCAATTTTCTACAGCGCAGCGTACGTAATCGCATCCATACGTTCATAACGTTTTCAATCGATCATGCTTCTTGCGATGTAATATCATGACTTTGATTATTCGTCGTAATAACATTGTAGTTTCAGCTAATTGACTGTGAATAATTGAACTCCCAAATAGGCAACAGTTCAATTTTGGAAAGGTGATAGCAAAGATATGGAATTATTCACACATTAGAATATGATTTTAAAGCTCATTAAAATAATTTGTAACTTAATTTATCCTCGGCTCACTTCTTTTTCTGTTATACGTGAACATCATACAGGACAGTCAGCTATCTTGTAAAATTGTGCTGTTTGCGGACGATACTCTTCTTCTCTATTCCGGGGATGAAGAATTGACACTTCAGAACACTATAAATGCAGAATTAGAACGATATTTGAACTGGCTTTAGTAAAGTAAACTTGCTGTTAACACCCATAAGACCAAATGCATTGTGTTTGAGCAGAAGAACAGACGTCCAGTGAACCTTTGCATTCAAATAAAGGGAGTACAGCTTGAAAATTTAAATTCAATTAAATATCTTGGACTGATGCTAGATGATAAAATGACATGGATAAACCACATCAACAACATCAGATGCAAAGTGGCACCTATTATAGGAGCTATGAAAAGGTATGAATTTATCCCTTTGCAAACCAAGCTTATGGTTTACTATGCGTATATTGTTTCCTTAACCGCATATGGAGTATTGTTGGGGGGGCCAGACCTCCAAACACAACATCGAGCTTATAGGAAGACTTATGACCAAAGCTATCAAAATAATTCATAAAATGCCCACACTTACTCCAACTTCAGTGTTATATGCTAGAACTAGTCTTCCGAACATCCACAAACTGATACTGTCTGAAGCTGGTAAATTGATTTACAAGATTTTAAGCAAACAGCTCAAATGGCCAGACATTCTTCAAACTGTTGCTGAGTCCACCAATATTCCATCAAGAAATGCAGTTAATATAAGCCGACCCTGTACAGGAAGCAATGAATTTTTTCGAGACTCTGCCTAATTCGGTTAAACATTCGGAAATTTTAGTAAATTCCAAAGAAAATTTGGAACCTTACATCGAAAGAGCACACTGCTAATGAAATCCAAAGTTTTTTGTAAAATTTTCTCTGTACATACGTCTTGAAAACAAATAAAATGTACACAACATGACCGAATGTACCAACTATAAAAAGCAGGATGGTACTATCCCTTATACCAATACACCATTTGTCTGGGAAGTACTAAGGAAAATTTCTTAGTTATGATCTTGTGATGCACACGGACCGTGCATACTGAGTGATGTAGAGAGTGGAGTGAAGGAGGCAAAAAAATGGGTTTATCAAAAAGAATGACAATCTGACGCAAGTTCTAAAAATATTTGCCAATCCAGTATTTAAATGTCATCTTATTATGCTTATGAAAAGTTAATGGTATTTTTTATCTGCTATCAGAAAAAATAGACCCAGATGAAGAGCTGTTACTCGAGATAATTTAGACTCTAATAACCAAATATTAACGCACGTAGCTCCAGTAATAGAAACCAGTATTTTGTAGCTAAGAAAAATATAAAACTTCAGCTTGCAAGGAACTTTGAGATGTTAACACTTAAACGAAAACAAATGAGAAAAAAATACTATATTCTAAAAATATCCTGTATACTATTTGATTATAGCAATGTGTCAAAAGTCTAGTACTGATTTGTTGCATAAACAATGCATTTATTTCAAATAAGCAGGAAATAAACCGTCCGCATCCTTTTCTTTAAAAGCAGATGGTAATTTCACCTTATTCTTATTCTTTGCGCATGTTTTGAAGCTTGGAAATAAATAAAGCATCAACAGAGAACATTCGATGTTTATTTTAAGAGTTCGAAGAAATCGACGCTGCAATAGGCGTAAGTCAGTCCCAAAGATGGTTTGGTTTTCCCGAGGTAGAAACTATAGCCTACAAGTACAGCTACAAGGAAAATGTGGTGCGAACCCAAAAAAAAGAACCAGAGGAGAAGCTTTGATTTAGTAATTCAAACACTTATCAAAGCCAGTGAGTTGGGGCAATTTGTCCTTCCTTTTCTGAGCTGACTGCTGACCGTTGACCAAAAAAAGATCCTCTACAGAAATTTTAAGGGCCGAAGACGTTGTATAGCCAAAGGAGACACCCCGAACCCCAGACCGAATAAGATCATCATCCATTAAATAGAACGTTCTATGCGCCCCTTACAGCTTTTAAACCCTAACCAAATAATAACCAAGGAGACTTACTGAGAGTAATATTAGCAGCTTAAATCTAACTTCACACTCTGCAAATTAATTTAAATTAAAAAAATATGGATTTTATTGGAAATATTGAAACGGAGCTTGAGGAAAACTTTTCTTTACTTTCAAGTGAATTTTGAAAGAACGTTATTCAAAGTCTACCTGACAGTTTTTTGCATATTCAGTTTATAAAACAAGCATTGAAAACCGCATTATTTGTAGGATAACCCAATATGAAACACAAATTCATTTCAAACGGTGAAGCTGCCTCTTGTTTGCCAAGGCATATGCGATTTATTCGCAATTGTCTTTTCTTTTACCTGTATACCTGCAAACTCTTCAAATCTGGGCAATAGCTATAACTGCTTATTTTTAGATTACTTTCCCTTATATCCTTGACCTTTTCTCCTAAATTTGAGCCTTAATTTTTGTTTTGATCTCTGCTGCCAGCAGTATCTCAGACAATTTACTATACGACTTTATTACGTCTCTATCCTCATTCTTATAATTACATACATACATATATCCTTCTTTCCTTTATATTATTGCATGCATACACGCACTGAAGTAACATTTGTATTATAGCTACAAGAATCCACAGCCATCTATCTGAGCAACCAAATAAAAATCAATCAGAACATCCTACCGAAGTGTTATGGTGGCGGCAGACAAGTCTTGATCAATGTTAAAACATATTTGTTTTATAAGCACATTAATTTAATAAGGATTTCAATTCTAGTTGTTTCACTTTTGTCCCTTTTTTTCCACCACTTTTCTTTTCTTTCTTCTGTCAAAAGAAAACTCAAGGCTTACTTGGTCCACGAGTGCCATATGCCAGGGAAACGAGACTTGCCAGCAGTGTTTTGAGATCGTGGGAGTTTTCCCATTTTTCAATTTCAATTTCTAAAAATGGGATAGAACATAGATTAAGCAATTTGAATACATTTAATGCACTGTTTCAGTCAAAGCAACTACTGATTCACAAATTGTATGCTAAGTGCAGTAGTATTTGAAGAAGAATTTGCTTAAATTTTGTGAAACCTGGTTTCATTGACTTACTGGAAAATATCGAATTGAATCAAAAGCATTTAGTTCCAGATATGGATATTTATTTGGGAACAAAATGACAAGAATACATAGTGTCTTTTGAAGAAGCTGTAAAATTAGAGATAAAAAAAATAGGAAAAGAGTTTTACGTTACGACATGTCAAGAACTTAAAGAGAGATTACCATTTAATGATGTCATCTTTAAAGGAATTGTATTTTTAAGCCCCCAAATAGCTCTTGATAGTTCAAAACGAACGAATACACGGCAGCTCAAAAATTTGGCAAAAAAAGTTGGCTGCAAAAAATCTATTGTAAATACCGAATGGAGAGATCTAGCAGTACCTTTTTCAAGTGGTGAAAGGCAGAGATTATTGCAGCTAACAGTAGAGGAGTTTTAGAAAGAAATAAAAAGAAATAGTTTTGCCACATTCAAATGCTGAGTTGGAAACCATATTCTCCATTGTAACCGACGTCAAAATTTTAAAGCGAAACAGAACAAGGGAAGATTCACTGAACGTAGTTTGCTGCATTCGCTCAAATTTTCAGTCTAGAACTGTTACCTGCATTGATTTCGAGCCTTCTGATAAACATTTCAATTTGCACAATGCACAAAATCTATTTGATTAGTTTAAAAATGAACGCATTTTATATTGCGTTTTAATGAAATGATGTATTCCTGAAATGAATAAATGGTTTTTGTTTTATGTTCGCTGTATATAATCAAATATGTATATATATTTATGTGTATAAAATATATGAAACTGCTGTTTTTTTTCTCAAAAGTATTGGCATTTGCGCGATATTGATAAATAAATATAAAACTGTGGTTAGTAGCTCACATTTCGTCCGCGGGAATTCGTACCCTGCTCTGTGGGGGAAATGAGCATTTTCGAGGGAATTTCGGCCACAGAAACTTCACATCACTGCTTGCCAGTCTCACAGTAATAATATTAACACCAAGTAATAAAAATAGTCTTGTAAGCTCTTTTATTATTTGAATTATATCGCTTTGTTTGACGGCCACCTAAAACAGTCCCACGGCTGAATTGAAGCAGCGAATTATTTTTATTGAGTCGTGAAAGTTATATGGATGCAAACGTTTTCCGAGTTTTAGTGAAATAAAAATGTGCGTAGCCCCAACAACAAACTGTTTAATTTGGAAAATAAACTGTAAAAGCAACAAACGTTTAGTTAAAAATAATACAGGCAATGCTATATTGTTAGCTGTAACTAAACAGTTTGAAAAATTGTTTTTGATAAACTTACAATTGTTAGTGATCATGTCCTCGATGAACAGCAGCATGGCTTTATAAAAGGTAAGTTAACCAGCTACCATGAACCTTATGACAATAATCTAGCAATAATCCTGTTTTATGGAAAAAGGCGTCAAGTTGAGACTACAACATGCTACACTCGTATTTGAATGAAGCTTTCTTGAGAAATTTTTTCAAAAACTGTGAAGAAACTTACATTTTATCACCTAACTGTTGCATATTAGATTTCACTCAGTTTCGGATAAATTTGTGCACCCGCGGGCGCACAAACTTACCCAAAATATATTCCCTAACTTACCACTAATCGAAAAATAACGTTATTTTTCAGTTATCAATGTATTGTTCCATATAAATAAAACCTTCTTCATAGGTGTAAATTTTTATGTGTATAATTGACGAAATAACACATTCGAAGAAGCATTTAGAGATGTTAAAGAAGAACTTAAAAGATAGTGCTACTGAATTCGGGATATCTGATAATTATATTTATTACCAACACAATGGCTCAAAATATAAAGGACTCGATACAAGTCTACGTACGGTCTCTGTATAATGTCATAAGATGTCTCCAAATACCCCCATAATCGTCCAACATGAACTCTACAGGGAATTTATGGTATCATTTATCACAGACAAAGTTACTTCTATTTTTGGCATATTGTCAATTTATGAGTTGCAAATGGTTTTTTTTTGCATTTAATAGCCAATTTCTTGTTTTAAAATAACAAAACGATCGAGTTCCCCGTATCAATTATTCTCCGCTTTGATAAGCTTTAGAGACGATATACGTTGTCTATGCTGATTTATAGACAGGAAGGGAACCATGATCACAAATCAATAACCTTTATGAGTAAATTATTGGGCCCTATTCTGAGAGTCACCTCACATGACAAATGAGGTGACGCTCATGATTTCGTATTCTGAGAGTCACGTGAGGTGTTGTTATTTCACCTCAAGTGACGTTTTCGATCTGTTGGCTATTCTGAGAGTCACGTGAAGTGACGAGCGTCACGTGAGGAGAGATTTTTAGTCATTCAATAATATCAAGTGACTGCGAGCACAAGTGTACTAGAATTTGAGACAAGACGAAGAATAATTTTGACGAATTTTAGATCAATTATGGAAAAAAAGTAAGTACATTTTATTACGTACATTTTATTACGTACATTTTATTACGTAAAAATACTCCTGAAAACCGGAATGAAGCAAACATTCAAATATTCTTCATAAATCCAGAAACTTTCCGTAATTACGAAATGTACATGCCCGAGTCTAACAGTCAACCTTTTATGTGCAGGCTACATGAGTCCTACCATTTATGACCCCACCCCTAATAAAACCGTTTTTCATATCCATCATTGCATTTTCATCGTCCTTACATATTTAATCTTGCATATACCTGTTGTACCCACTTGTACATATCCTCCTCTTTTTTAATTTCACAAATCATTTGCTTACCCTTGGAAATTCCCTGTTTGCATTTGCTTGATTTCCAATTAAACTGAAATTTTGTCTAAAATATATTTTACTTCCTTCAAAGTATGCCGCGCTCTAGTGATTTGAAGGGAAGGAAATATTTTTTATGCATGCCAAAATATGCGGTGCTACCAAGCCGTCCCCCATCTAAGTAGAGACCGCGCATGACACTGCTTAACTTCGACGATCGGACAAGAATCGGTCGATGTCAGTGTGCTATGGACGTGGTAGATATCGAACGATGATAAATTTCAATTGGGTGATAAATTTCAAACGCTCAAGCGTTGCCATTTAAACGCATATTCGTATTCACCTCACCTAGAGTCACGTCACGTGACTCTCAGAATACCGATTCGTAGGTGACGTGACTTTCCAAGTGACGTGAGATCTTCTGTGAGATGACTCTCAGAATAGGGCCCATTATATCTCAATGGATATAAGTCGGAGATGTTAAAATTTGTCACAACCAGCGTAAATAGAAATTAATGATTTCCAACTGCAAGTGGTCACACCAGTCAAGTATGCACTGTGCGCTGGTGTCTGATGAGAATCAGTGCATGCTTTCGAAACCACTTTGTCAAATAAAATTTTCAAGATAAATAAATTTTTTTTTCAATTTTAATCATCCCGCAAAAACAATTCAACATTTAATTTGTTTGAAAATGTAATTTTCCGCAAGCTTTCCGAAAATTTTTGTTTGTTGAAGTTTGAGAGTGGAGCTTATTGTGCATTTCTTGACATAGAAAAATTTATAATATTTATATAATAGACACAATATTTTGAAACACAAGCTACGAAAATTTGACAATACATCTCTTGTGCGGTATCAACCACCGAGAACCGCTCCTGTTCAATATTTTTATTTCGGATTTCTCAAAGGTATTACTTTGCGTTCTGCATGTTTTTTCTAACGGACAATCTGATAATGTATCACGCTATTCAAATTTCTGTAAATTTAATTTCTTATCGCTTGAGGAATGGTGTGACCGAAACAAGCTTATTAATTACGTTAGGCAATGCGATGCCATAAACTTTTCCCGTAAGACCTTTACTTTAAATTCTGATTATCGCCTAAGTAATCAGCTACTGAAAAAGTGAGAAAGTTCTTGCAAACCAAGACTAATTCACTAAATTGTTGCGTTACATTAGTTCACCCGAAAGATTTCCAGAACTTATGCATATCTTTTCACCCATTTTTCGAATACGCTTGCATCGTCTTTCGGTATTTGGACTAAAATTTGTCCAAAAGCAGTTAATTCTTTTTGGTTTGCGGGATCTGTATAGTTTACACGACTTTGAAAGTATACGATTTTATAGCTACACTAAATTTGTCGCGACTTTCTCCGAGAAGAGCTATTAGGGGCTTGATTAACAATGAATATCTACACTGAAAGAAAAAGTCCTGGTTGATTTAATTATTATTGATAGTTCTGCAACAATTCATTCAAAATTATCGAATTAACTACGGAAAATGGTTCTTTCTACTATGCTAAAATAGTTGATTTGACCATATGAAAGTAGTTGACTTTGCAGATACACAAAATATTGAAATCTTCGAGGATTCAACTATGTTAGTTGGTTCATAACTACGATAAATAGTTGATCTATAGAAAAATGAGCATCAATTCATTTAACACTTCAAAATATTGAATTATCAACAATTTTCATAGTAAGCAAACCACTCTACAATTGTTAAATTCAACAAACATAATTCCACACCACAGACTATAGTCATTTACTATATCGTACTATGTACATTGTTGGAATACCATAGTTTGTGGTTGTTTACTTTTTTGCACCACGGACGTTGTTTATCAGCCACGCGTCATGGTACATAAAAGTAATCAACAATTTTCTTACAGTTGTTTTAACTATAGCCCGTAGTTGAAACAAAAACAACTAAGGAAAATTGTTGATTTTACCAAGATTTTTCTTTCAGTGTAGAATAGATTTCATTATATGGCCACTGCATTATAAATGGGACAGGGATTCATTCGTATGAGTCCAACGTAAATTTTCTCTTTCATTCCTCTACAAATACAGGGTTTTCTATTAAGAGTGCCCCATTTATATTTTTAAATAAAACAAAAACGATTTCAGATATGAATAAACTTGTTATTGTAAGCTAAATAGCAATCAATGCCATTACGTATGAATACAACATCATTCAAATGACGACCCCGAGCGCTTGCATTTGTGGATGTGGCAATTTCCACCTTTTCCGCACAGTGTGGACGATATTCCAGCGATTTCACGTGCGATATTGGATCTGAGCATCTTTAAAATTTGCGAATGGTTGGTATAAACCAGTGACTTGACGTAGTCTCAAAGAAGAAGATTGAATGGAGTCAAGTTACACGAGCGAAGCGGCTAGTTGACAGGACCATTTCTTGAAATTATTCGATTATCAAATTTCGACTTCAATAAGTTGATTGAATGGCCAGCTGCATGACATCTGGCGCCATTTTGTTAAAACCACATGCCAACTAGGCTATTTAGTTAAAATTTACGTGAAAAATAACTGGATAGCATCGCACGGTATCACCATTGATCGAGACTGGGTTGCAAAGATCATTAAAAAAAATTAGGAACCAATGACACCATCAGCATGAAAACCACACCGAAAAAACCATTTTTGCGGATGCAAGGACATTTCATGAATGGGATTTGAGTGCTCACTTGATCAAATTTGGCAATTTTGCTTATTGAAGAATCGGTTAAGGCGAAAATGTGCTTCGCCGCTCAGTATGATTTTGCGGTAAAAATCAGATCATGTTTCGTGCCCATTCACTGTTGGTGATCTTGCGGCTTTAACTATTGTGTCAGTGCGATCTTGTAGGCACCTTGAACCAAATCCTTACGCAAATTGCGCCGCAAACTGGTTTGAGCAATACCTAATTCCTGGGAACGGTGAAGAATTGACAAATTGTGGTTTTCGTCTCTCACTTTCACGTACGACCGCAATATTCTCTTTACTTCGCACATTTCTTTGTCTCATTAGCACGACAACATTATGAAATTAAAAGGTGTATTCAAAGTTTTGCTTTAAACGGTCAATGGTTCCTTTATCTGGGCAAGTATGACGACCAAAAATTCGACGTAATGCGCGTAAATTTGGCGCCACAGAATGCAAGGGCTGTAATGGCTGACAATTTTCTGCAACTTAATCATCTTCAAAACTAGATTTCATTCTAAAATCTGTAGCAAAATTTGACTGAATTGAATATCTGTTTGGTCTTTGTTGACAAAATGAGTCAAAATGTTACCTCAATTACAAAAAAAAAAACGAAAACGAAAAATTGCAGAACAAGTCATTTCACTAAAAAAAAATTAAACAAAGCGCAATGAGTTCACAGAAAAAGTATTTTTGCAGTGTATAGATGCAGTGTAGCTGTCTTGGAGCCATACCAGCTTCAATTTATAAAGATACGTTCAATTTATTCTTTCATTGTCTAAACACTTATACACTGTGAAGTATTTTTGTAAAAATTTCTTGTTTATATGTTGACTGGTTGCTTACCTTCTATTTCTATTTTAGACTACTCTTCAGTTTTGTGAAACTTAAGATTTTCACTTTCAAAATTAGCCCACACATAACTTTAGGAACTGATTGATTTCAACGTATGCTCATATATTTTTTCGTGGCATAATCAGTGTCGAAATATTTTCGACCCATTCAACATTCCACGAAACCTATTTTTCTGTTTTAATTTTTCCACCAAATTCCCGTGTCATCATCAATCATTTTCCGGCTTTTGTGCAATAATGAGATCTTCATGTACAAGTCGCGTCAGGTCTGTTGTATTACAACGGTTAACTTCGAATTTTTTTCATGTTACGTACTCGTCGTAATCAGACCCAATTATCAACACTTTTACATGTTACTTATGAGTGCGAGTATTGCTGTCGAGCAACTAAGGACCACTTCATAATTTTCCAAAAAATAAATCACTTAGTTGATTCGAGCAAAATATTAACATGATGCAAGGCGACATCGCCCATAAAATTCCACATTTATGCGAACTGTCGGACACGAGATAAATTTATGGCAGCTGAATTGAAAGCACTTAAGATAATAATAGCAATAATGAATTGAAAAATAGAATGACTTCAAGCTGGAGGCTGGAGCTCGTGGTTTGCGCGCTTTCACGCATTTCTCTTGGATACAGTTTGATGTTGCGGATAAAAACCATTCGTCACGTAGTCCAGTTACTTTTTTGTGGGAAGATACATTAATTAGCTTCTTACATGATGACTTTTAATTACCGAACAAGAAAAAATACGAGCAAATGTCGTTACAAATTACTATTTCTGTCAAAAGCGAGCATGCGGAAGCCTACTTGCAGACGCTGTTTGGAGTGCTCCGAATGCGATGTAGTCAACATTTTTGCAACTTACGCGCGTCGTGACACTCGTCACAAGATGCCAAAGAGCCGATTTTGGTGTTGTTTTACATTTAACAATATGTAAATGATATTGATCCACACGCCTAGCATTCTTCAGTAGCGCTTCGAACATTTCAGTTCCTGCAAGATGCTGTTGACGAACATGACATGAGGATTATCGAACGCCGTATTTACCGAAAGCCAACAGTGCAGCCGTACTTCCTGATTCGAAGCGAACTGTACTCAGTATTGCAAGAGCATAGGAAGGAAAGAAAACTTTGCGGTTACCGTGATCGTTCCTCGAACAGTTGTTTCCAGTCGGTTATGCAAAGAGTGTGAGAAACACACAGCTTTGAAATTCGATATTTGTTGTCAACGTGAGTAATACCCATGTGTAATGTTCACGATCTTGTGCTTCCATCATCCATTCGGTAGACGGTGCAATATTTATTAGATTTCATTGGTAAGTACTTTATACTGCGGCGTCGTCACGAACCACGAAATAGCTTTAGAACTCTTGAAAGCAGCTCTTTCGAAAATACTTCAAGAACGATAATTTATTTCTAGGCAAATATATTGACGACATATTTCAGCAGACTTAAGGTCCACTCAAGCAGTAACCATGAATGTTAAGTGCTTCTACATACACACGTACTCGAACAATGCGTGGGACGTAGGAACTCGGCGCCAATGCACTATGTTTACATACAGCGCATGTACAGTAAAATTTATAATGTGCAAAGTACAAGGTTGCACATAGTCGTTCTATGTCGCCTGTGAATATTAAGCAAAGTACTCGTAAAATTAAATGTATGATACACTAGTGTTTCTGGCAAGCAGTTTGTATGAAATCGAGAACACCGCAGCTGAGAGATGGCGGAGTGCCTTTTAGAGAACACTTGGCTAAAAAATTCAATGTTTGGATTAAATTGTGTCATTCAACTTAAAAGGAAAAATAAATACAGTTGTAAAAATCAAAATTTTAAAAGAAGCTGGGAAACAATTTTACATTTGTTAATACGTACATTTTGGTTGGTGAAAATAAAAAAGGGAATTTTTGATTCCAGTGATGTCTGCTGGCGTTACAAACTAGCAGAGCAGAAGAATTAGCTCGAATGCCTTATGAAGTATAGAATACTACCTTCTCATGGGAAAAAAAGATGCTAAACATGCGATTGGAGGTGTCTATACACTTTCAAAAATACATATCTCTCCACACACAATCCACAACTATCCACAAACACTCAACACGTGACAAATTAATTAATATGTAGACTAAGAAAAATGTATTTTTTGAAGTGTGAATTTTATTATGACTTTTGAGTTGTTAAAAAAAAGAGATTTTTCTTTGATCATGACGAAACGAAGAATTGTTTTTAAATGTTATCGAAAAATGAAACTCAACAGTATTTTGTAACAACTAAAGAGTAACAACTAAAGAGCCTACGTTGTTGATGCCGAGACTCCTATGAAATCCAAAAATTCGAAACCTTTATGTCTTTATATTTATTCCTTTTCAACCGTTAAAATATATTTCTTGATGCTGCATTTGCAGTCACCGCTCAAAAAATCTATGAGTTGACTGATAGTTGTTTCTTTTCATTTTATTTCCTAAAAAGTTCACTATTTTTTTGCTTTTGTACTATTTTTTCACACTCAGTCTTTGGAAGTTTAAAATTGCATGAATTACATCGATTTGCGCACTTGTTGTGACTGCAAGAGTATCCCTTAAGCCGAGCCGACATTCTTCCTGAACGTTTCATCAAGAGATTTGACAAGACATTGGTAAAACTTTCGAAGAGTATTCAAAATATTCACTCAAAAATCATTTATTTAAGCCATACACTCTTTTTTTTTATCTCAGTCCACCATAGAATTTGTTCTGTATTTGTTCTGTAAGAATGTAAGGGCGTGAAGTTTAGATGCGCAGATATGCATATAGTGTAGGAAGGTAGCATTTCTTCTGTTCAGAAATTTGTCTACAAATACTCCAACATTTTAGCTCGTGCCCACCCGTACTCATGCTTCTAGTCGGGTATGATGTAACTTTTCCATGGTTTTGTATGCAAACCAGATTGGTTTGCAAATATCATCGAAACCGGACCAGACCTTATAAAATCCCTTTCAATCGATGCCTAAAACCAACAAAATCTTGAGTGACCTCGAGGAAGGTGAAATGGCAAAATAGGAAAGTGACGGCGAGGGAACCATCCACACACTCAGAAAAATATGTTTCCGAAAATCAAAGAAAATATTTACTTGTTTACGAGATGTGAAATTTTCCACAAATCAAATAAACTTTTATTTGATACCAGTAATTTGTATAAATATCATTGAAAAATTTCTTACATTCAACGGAATACAATTTTTACTTTACCTTGTTTCAAGTAAGTAATTTTCCTCAAATCTTATAAATTATGTACATGAATTTAGTAAATTATATCTACAACGCGAACATTTTTTTCTATGTTTCAACAACAGCCACGCTTCAATATTCGACGAAAAAATTGATAGTTTTTCTGACTTCTATCAACTTTTCCTCTACACAAATAAAGGGTCGATAGCTTTGCTCGCTAACGTGTCAGTCCAAAGCAGCGATCTACCGCTCGTGGGTTCGAATTCCGCCGGGTTAATGGTTGACTTTGTTCGTTTTCAGTTGTCCTAACTCCATTGATTAAGTGTCACATTATAGCTGAAAGTGGCGACTAGGCATCAACAATACTAGCGCTTCAGAAAATTAGAAAAAAAAAGTGGCACTTAAAAAAAGGATAAATTGAAAAATTGATAGTGACTTAATTTTTTTTACTTATTTTTTAAGGGAGGGAGAGTTTTTGCTTACCAACAACATGCCATGCTTTCAAAGCGGTCCCCCATCTAAGTAGTAACCGCGCCAGGCACTGCTTAACTTCGGTGATCGTACTTGAACCAATTTATGCCAGATGCCAGATGTTCTAGAAATTTTATCAAATTTTACTCAGGGCATATGCAATATCAGTGCTTTGAAATGAATAAACTCCTTTCTTTCGATTGAATAAATATTTCTTTGAAACTATACCAAATTTTACTCAGGGCAAGTTCAAAATCAGTTATATGAAATGAAGAAATTTCTTTCTTTAGATTGAGTAAATATTTCTTTGGCGCAGAATCATTACCGATTTTCTTCGATAATGTGTTCATTTTTCTTCAAAAAATAGAAGTATTTTTCTGAGTGCACTCTCGTGCTCGACTATGCTTCTCTCTCGGTTTCCTATGTCTTTTCTCCTAATTTTTGGGTGATTTTAACATACCTTCTGTGGAGTGGGACTCCAATAACCTCAGTATACTATCCCACAATTACCACTCTGTTTCGACTTCTCAACAGCAACAACAAGATCCTTGATATAGTTCTTTCTAGTATTTCTTTAGATTTCCTTACTCTCTCTCCTGCTTTTTTCTCATATGTGCAACCTGATTGTCATCACCCTCCTCTCCTGGTTGATTTTTACCTTAACTGCCATGCAAAGAATAAATGTCCTTCTATTCAGCGTTATAGGAATAATAGTATGTCGCCATTTATGCTTTAATTGAGACTTTTATTAATACGTCTTTTGAAACCCGTCGTGTGTAGCTGCTCATTCTTTCTACGTAAAAAAACATTTGTACAATGTTTTACTGCGATGCTATTGCATGTTTGGACAAAAAACACACTTCGCTTATGATCACTTATGCTGGTTTTTGCGCGTAAACATTTCACTCTGAATGCGTCTCCCTTCCGGGTAAATGCACGGATGTGATCTTGATTCGGGCGTTTATTGGTTTTGCAATATATATAGGAAACACTCCATGGTGTCCTACGCTTCGCGTCTACGTTCAGCCATGACAGTCATTGGGCCTTTCTACACTTGTATTCTTGATGCAGTCCTCAAACCGGTTTTCTGGGCAAGAGGCAGAAGAATCGAGGGGAAATCTCTACAAAAAGTGATGCACTTGGAGAGAATTTTTCATCACGTTTGAAACTGATTGAAACTGATGCAAATCACTAACACAACTATAAACATAGTTCACGGGTCAGGATTTTTTCATGAAACACTCAAGTCGAAATGAGAAAACAACAACACGCACACATTCACATGCATAATCGGTATATGAACGGTTCCGTTGCTGAAGAATACAAGTGTGGAAATGGTGATTGTTGTCAAACCGGTTTGAGGAGTGCATCAAGAATACAAGTCTAGAAAGGCCCATTGATACGCCTTCCAGCGCACTTGCGAAACTGACGGATGATTTTCGCTGTACTAGCAAGGAGGTCGATGAGCTGGTCCGTACTGCTGACATTGAGCTGCCCACTGTGTCATCACACGGAACATTGATTGAGGACTGCATTACGATAAACCCACCTAGATCTCCTACAGCTGTACGTACTCGTTCGCAGGCTCAAGCTGTAGCTAAAACGTCGAAACGGGTCCTTCAATACTCACCGTGTAGTCATCAACAGCTGTTGATACGTTCGATTCCACAATTGTCTACTATCCAGACTCAACCATTCAACATCTTTCCACCTCTGCAACTGCTTCTCATACATTACCGGACATAGAAGTTGTAAGTCCTCCACTGAAGATTTTTGTTTCTCGGTTAGCATATCGTACTTCTGCCGAATCAATCAAGAAGTATGTAGCAGCTAAACTCAGATACGCGCCTCCGCTTTTGCTGTGCAGAAAACTGATAATCTTTGAGATCAGACTATAGCTTCGTTCTGCATCACGATTTCTTGACTTGCTAAAGTACGACTTCTATGACTTACTAAAGTACAACTTCTGGCCACCTGAGGTTTTTGTAAAGCAGTTGACCAAGATTTCGTGTGAAAATTTTCGGTTCAGAGCATCTCTTGCTAGTTCTGTTTGGAATGTATTTTAGTGCGTTAGTGCGTGTTTCTCTAGCTCCTACTTCATTATTATTGGTTGCTTCAATCTATATCCCCTGTAGTAGCCCTTTTTCACTCTACGACCTTTGCTTTTCTGAGCTCTATCCTATCTTCTGTGCCGTTTTCCTTCTGGCCTCTTAATGTTATGTGGTGATTTTAATATGCCCTCAATCGAGTGGAATACCTATTTTCAGCCATTGGTTCTAGTAATAATCTTTCCTTAATCCTGTCTTTCTTCATTTCTTTATGCTCCCTTTCTCAATTTAACTCGGCGCCTAATACCAATGGCAAAATACTGGATCTAATTTTTTCTAATCTTTCAGTTTCTTCCGTGTATTTGGGTTTTGCTGTTTTACCGTATGTCCCACCCGATCCCCATCACCCTCCTATACTTTTAGAATTTTCTCCAAATTTTTTCGCTTCAATTTCTTTAAAGCCAACTTCGCCGGAATGGCGAACGAAATCAACCATGTTAATTGGCTTACATTTCTTCGCTGTTCAGACGTTGACGAGGGTCTTTACAGACTTGTCACTTGTCACTTTTACCCTTACAACCTTGTCATCTACCACTTACAACCTTGTCACTTTTCAAAACCAATTTAAAAGATAAAGTCATTGCATTTTCTGTTTAATACATTTTTATATTTTCTCATTGCTTATGATATTCTGTTTGTTGTATCTTTCATAATTAGATTTGTTCTGTTGCTTTTGACATTAAATTAATAAATAAATAAATAGCTTCTTTAAAGCTGATTTTCAGAAAATGTCCAGTGAAATCAGTCTTACCAACTAGTATTCTATTTTCAAAGGATTGAATATCGACTGTGCATTGCAAAAAGTTCTACTGTTTCCATTCTAAACTTATCTTTCGCTCTGCTCCCTTTAAACGTTCACTCAAACTTAATGATAGCATTGAAAGTCTCTGATGCTCTTAAAGCTAAGGAAAAAGCTCGTGAGAGGCTGAAGAAGATGAGCTCACCCACTAATCTTCAGGAATTCCGTAGTTTGCGTTCTGGTGCTAAAAGAGTGCTCGAGCAGGCTATGCGTGTCTACTTTTCAAACTCCTTTTAATTCTAAATCCGTTCCCCTAAGTTCAATTCCTCAGTTACTAATTCTTTGTATCTTGATGATTCCGGGACTGATATCCAGCAATTTGTGTAAGAGGTGCAATATGAAAGAGGACACCATCGAGCATACTCTCTGCGATTGTCCGGCCTTAAATAAAAATGCCTCAAGATTTTTGGTTCTTACCACTTTCAAGAGGTAGCAGAGGTGGCTAGTACCGTCACGCTGAGTCAGCTGATTCAGTTTGGGGAACTGGCAGCTTGGGAGCTCTAACAAGCCAGCGGAGGCTAGTAACTGGGCCGAAACTGGCAGCTTAATGCTAGCGCTGTAATCGGCAACCCCCATTACAACCTAACCTAACCTATGAGGGATATAAATTAAAGCCAATTTTTCTATTAAAATATTTTTTTTTCGTCAGTTTAACTTCAAGTGATAATACAACACAGTAAATATTCACATCACAGAATTGAAGCGGCGCCCAAGTAGCTATTACACGACATTTACTTGATGTTATGTTTTCTTTCTTTTCTTTCAGTAAAAATAACAATTGTTACAATTTTCCATGTTCTTTTCCAGCTTGGGTACCTAATTGTGAGTGCCGTTTCTTTGCAGGATTGGCCGGAGGTTGAGCTTTTTTTCACAGGTGTATAAACAACTCTTTCCTGATTTATTGCAGAGGTAAATGCCAATTTTCTCAGCTTATCATGCCTGGTTGCAAACTCTGTGCATTACTGCAGATTAAAATATTTTATTAACAACAGGTAACCTAAACGTGTGACCGATCGCGGACCAATAATTAATAAATTTTTTTTAATCATTCCTCTTGCGTATCATCTTTCTTCTTCCACGTTGCTGTACACCGCCCTAATCTCAACGACTTTTCACGCGTGGCTTCTAATTTATAGTTTATTGACTTTGTGAACATAAAGCGGAAAGTGTTATTCTCTGCCAAGTGTTATATATAAAACCTCAATGTGGAGATTTCTGAGGGATTTTCAACTTTTTCGCAGAAAACTTTCAAGAGATTTTTTACTCAGCCAGTACTCCATCATCCGTTCATTGCCTAGAGTAACTATAACAATGCTTGCTGATGATATCGCCATTTCCAGAGATTATATTCTCTTCTGGGCACTTTCCATCGTATTGGAAACCCTCTTACGTTACACCAATATTCAAAAATGATGATATAAGATCAATTCAAAATTATAGAGGTATCGCCATGTTTGAAAAAATCATATGTGATAAACTATCCACTCCGGTCGATGCTCAACTAAAAGAACAGTAGCATAGTTTTAGGAAAGGTCGTTCTACCAGTACTAACCTCATGGTGTTAGTTTCCCATGTTCTTTGTAAAGTGGAGACATATGATCAAATTTACGAAGTCTACACTGACTTGAGCAAGGTGTTTGACCTCTTAATTCCACAAACACTCACAACTTGTGAAATTTCAAGGGCTTATCTCTAAAAAAAAATCATGTTAACTCAGGTGTACCTCACGATAGCCATCATAGCCCGCTACTTTTTAACATTTTTATATTAGACCTGTCGGAGGTTTCATCTGATGTACCTCATCTACTCTATGTGGACGACTTGAAAATTTAACACAGATGCCAACTTTTTACTAATTTTCGAAGGATTTTTTTTGAAACTTCGATTTGTCATAGCTTCTAAGAAAAACGAAAGATCATCGTGAAATTTTTAGAGCGTAGAACTTAGCACAAATCGATTTTCATGATTGTGCGAGCAACCCCGTACCTACAGCAGGCTCCTGAATAAAAATCCTTCAAATCAACGACCTTCCTGAAAAATTATTGATTTTTGAAAATAAATTCAAATTATTGATAAATTTTGACTTTTATCACCCAAGTCAAATAAAAATTTCCAAAATTCTGCGATAAACAAGAATGGCAACCCGTGATCAAATTAACTTTTTCAACACTCAAAACTTCTGTTCACGAGAACTGACGATCGGATAATGCGATCAATATGAAATTTACAGAACATGTTGGAATTAGCTAGGACCAGGTCTGATAGAAGTGATTTTGAAATACGGGCAATACTGTGGCAGTAGTGCCATGTGGAAAAATCGCTGAGGAAAAAAAAGTGGTTTTTGGCTTATAGCCTCCGATTTAGCCACCAGATTTTAACAAAATTCACGAAACGAAATTCAAAGGGTAGGTTGATTAAGCACGAGCATGTTATGGTAGACTTATTGCTGCTGTATTGGACAAATGTTGCCAGCACTGAACATTTTCATCATTTGTGTTATGGGAAATGCTGTCAGAAAATGATATTTGTTCCCTTGAGTAAGAAATGGTTGATATGATTATACAAGGAAGTGTATTACGTTTTCACACATTTTTAAGTCCCTCAAAAATAATTTCTAATTTCGAGCAATTTTTGTGCATGCTCTATTGGTCAGGTTCTATATCAAGAAGCACGTTTTCACATTTGATTACCAGATTGAAGACCAGAATTGCACGTGTATGATAACTAGAAATATTGTAGCTTGTTGTTGAATTTGATTTGGGTAGGCGTCAATGAATGCACCTGGTGTTGGCTCATCGAATGAATGCAATTTTTGTTACTAAAAATACCTGATACATTAGGGATTTATAATTTTTGTGTGTCAGTCAGTCGTGTATTAGTGACATAATATCAGGCTGATACAATACGACCCATCTCTACCTGGTATGCCTTGTGTGGTTAATAAATGAGATTTCATTAGAGAGAGCTCCTATCTTTACTATAGTAGATGTCCTTTGAGGCGAGAAAAATTGTTTGTGGACCGATTTGAGTTTGTTACTGGGTAGGTCAAAAACTGGGCTCTAGATTATGAAATAGTATTTTAGTAGCGACCACACCAGCACCGCAAACTTGTAAACCCAAATGTTTTTGAACTAATTTGCATGCCTTTTAATGAAAAGTAGCTATTTGTTTGCTTTGGATAGGACTCTATCGTATTGCTGAGTTAAGGCTGGTACTGAGTTAACCGTGAATCTGGTCATTTTTTCGAGCATTTAATTTGACAATGGAGAAAAGCAAAGACACTGCTATTTTAATTTCAATTTTCGATCGAAAAGACATTCGCACAATTCAATTTTAAAATTCAAACACCAAATGCCCCTTTTTAGTTCGAAAGAATGAACTGCACATACGAAATTGGCGTGAAATGATTAGAAACATGTGACAATGCCATCTGCATTTTGAAAGCGAAAGCAATTTCCAAGCAACATGCTAAGAAGTACAACTGTTTGAGTGAGTACAACACTTGCTTATTTCCAAGCTAAATTTTCGCCGAAACAAATTTCACCTGAAATTTTGTTTGAAAATTTCATGTGAAATCGAAAACAGTACTAAGCTTTAGCTCTGACTTTACTTTTTCGGGAAAAGCTTCTAACTTGATATTGACGTTGAGATTGAATTTATTCAGATTGTACCACTATTCGAAGGATTGAAGTTTTGATTGGAGAAAGGTTTCGTTGGACTGGGTTTTGATAGTGTGGAATATTTTCAAGGCACCAGTGTAAAAGAGTCTAGATAGACAAGAGATGAAGATATTAAAGAGCAGGGGAACTAAATGACTACCATGTGGCATCCAGAAAGCACAATAGTGTTTTGGGTAGTAATCGTTGGAATTCGATGATGAGAGTTCTATCATAAAGATAAGATTCGAGCCAATTGAGTATGGAAGCAGGTATACAAAAATTATTTTATTTATGGACCAGAATTAGATAAATCACTCTATGAAAAACCATGCTGAACAATGAAAAGATATACTGGATGAGAAAAATGGGGCGTACAACAACATAAAGAGCGGAACACGTAAACCAATGACAATATCGCGAGCAACAAAATGATATAAGCGCTTAAACTAGTAAGAGTTACTTACTTCAAAGAGCTCCAAAATTCTGTTTACTAAAATAATAATACAAAAGTAATACAAAAGTAATACTAATACAAAAGTTTACTAAAATGTTGATCGCGCAAATCATAGTCCACTCTTTTCATCATCATCAACGTGGCACAAAAGCCCGATGTCGGGCCTTGGCCGCCTGGATCGAACTCCTCCAATTGTCTCGGTCACGTGACCGCGTCCTCCAATCTTGGAACCCCAATAGTTGTTCGGCGTCCGCATACACTGAGCCCTCCCACCGAGCTCTTGGTCTTCCTCTTGGCCTCGCTCTGTCGACTCGTCTTGCGTTCATGACACGTTTTGGCATGCGATCGTCATTTATGCGTTGCACGTGCCCAGCCCACTGCAACCGTTGTAGTTTGACAATTTTTGAGACTTCAAGCTCATCGTAAAGTTCGTACAACTCATTGTTGTACCGGATGCACCATCCATCTCGGTCGCGGATAGCCCCGAAAATCCGCCGTAGTACTTTCCGTTCGAAAGTATCGATCATGCATTCAGAGGCTTGGGTGAGGGTCCATGTTTCGCAGCCATAGCACAACACAGGTCTTATAATAGTTTTATAAACGCGGAGCTTAGTCTTTCTGTGCACATATTTCGATTTCATTATAGGGAGGACCGAGAAAAAAGTCTTATTTGCTAGTTGTATCCGTCGCTTGATTTCGTCAGTTTCGTTGGCGTCACTCGATAGATTGCTACCCAGGTACACAAAGTTGTCCACGAATTTGATGCAAAGGTCCCCTACGTTGATGGTCGTGTGCGCTGGCGTCCTTGTCCTAGATTGCATCATAACTTTCGTTTTGTCCTCGTTAATTCGTAGTCCAACTTCCTTTGCTGCGGTGTCAAGTCTAAACAGAAGATCTTCTGCATCGGTCAGTTTTCGAGCCATGATGTTAATGTCATCCGCGTACGCTGCCAATTGTGTCGACTTAAAAAGTAGCGTGCCGCTGGTGCTCAGGTTCATTGCTCGAATAGCGAACTCAAGTGCCAGATTGAAGAGCGTGGGCGCTATTCCATCGCCCTGCTTCAGGCCACCCAGAGTTTCAAAAGGATCCGTCAATCTGTTCTGGATCCGGACTTGTGAGACAGAGTTGGTCATTGTCATCTATGTAAGTCTCACTAATTTGGCCGGTATACCAAATTGCAGCATGATGCTATATAGAGCGCCTCGGTTGATGCTGTCATATGCTTGTTTAAAGTCGACAAAGATTTGGTATACGTCGACGTCGTATTCCCAGCACTTTTGCAAAATTAGCTTGACCGTGAAGAGCTGGTCGATTGTTGAGCGACCAGATCTGAAACCGCCTTGATATTCGCCAATGATTTCTTCCGCGAACGGTTTAATCCTATATTCCAGGATTTTTGACAGGATTTTGTAGGCCGTACAGACTAAGGAGATGCCTCTGTAATTCTCACACCGCAGTTTATCTCCCTTTTTATGTATGGGACAGATGATGCTTCTGCGCCAATCGTCTGGGATCACCTCAGTCTCCCAGATTCGCAGCAGTAGTTGATGTAGCGCACTTAATAAACCCTCCCCACCAGACTTGAGTAGCTCAGCTGGTATCTCGTCAGCGCCCGGTGCTTTGTTCCTTTTCAGTGCACGCAAGGCGAGACCAACTTCTTCTACTGTATATATGTGTTTTAATTTGGTGGTTGAAACATGCATGACGTTCGAGTTTGAGAATATGCTTTTCGCAATCATGTACAGAAAACATTGTAAACAATGATTTTAGTAAATCTACAAACAACTTTTTAATAAACTTTAGCATGAAACATTACACTTGTAAAATATATGTTTCAATTACATTTCATAGAAAAAAGGTTTTTTTTCCATTTCATAACATAGCCTGTTTAATAGTTTAGAAGTCGTTAAATAAAATTTATTGTGGGCATACCAATCAGGACTGCTACACTTACATCGAAACTCATAGAGCAGAACGATTTCCAGACATAAATATCTGGTACTGACAACCCACTGCTAGCGCCACAACTAAAAGGGTGCCAAATCTACTTCACGTTAAGGCTAAGGTTTTTTTTGAACATACTGTGTAGACAAAGACCCATATTATGTAGACTAAGAATTTTTTTTGAAACAGAGTATGTAGACACAGCATCAAATATATCAATCGTTTCCATTTTACCAGAAAAATAAACACTTTTCAAGAGACTCGTTGATTTGAAGAATTTCTCTTTGGCATAGTTACAGAGTAGTCCTCATATATATAAAATGTCACCCGTAATTTATGTATAAAATGCCACCCTTAATTTATTCTTATACTCTGTACGGCTCTTCCATTACAACTGTGGATAATTTTAAGGATCTTGGTGTGCACTTTGATCCAAAGTTCAAATTTGATCTGCACATTGCCTATATAACCACCAAGGCCTCTCGTCTGTCCGGTTTCATTCTTAGATGCTCTTCTTCGTTTACTAGCATAGCTACCTCTTTCCATTTGTTTTTTTTCACTTGTCATAAACATCTCAGTGATGCAGTGGAACACGTTCAGCGCAGATTTACTCGCTCACTGTTATTTAAATTCAACATCCCTTACTGAGGATATAGTGATCGTCTTTCCTTATTCCAAATTCTTTCATTAGAGTCCCGACGAGTGTTCCTTGACGAGTGCTTACTTTTCAAGTTACTTCATTGCCCTATGCTCTCCGATATTGGCTATATGCTCTGTCTACGTAACGTCAATCGATCAGATAGATCCCAATTAATGTTCTCTCTTCCCTTCGCGCGTTCTGAAGTTTATTTCAACTCACCGCTAGTGCGTATGCCCAGGAAGCATAATGCTCTTCAGCTTGGTCCTTTTCCGCTAACGTTCTGTCAATTTAAGTCGCAAATTAAAGATATAATTCTTAATGCTTCTTATAATATTTGACTTTCTTTTTAATTTTTTTTTCTCTTTTTGCACTTTCTTCGATGTTGAATTGTATATTAGCTTTAATTTGTTGAAGTTCTAATATGTATATTTCTAATATTTTCATTTATTTGTTAATTTTTGCTAGTTTCTTCTTTTGGGTTTATTTAATTTTTCTATTTTTGTAATTGGGCAGAAGACTGTTAAAATGGATTCAAATAAATAGATAAATAAATAAATAAATAAAACCTAACAAGCATATTTCTTATTTTTTATTTCGGTTATTGTGACTCAAAATTTAATAAATTTTCTTTGTCTACACTTAGGCACTTAGCTCCTGAGTACGGTTGACAATTTTATCTACAACACTAAACTAAAAACAAAATCCAGCTGTGAACGTGTTTGATTTTTAAATTTGCAATTCATTTCAACCAAACATTCCGTTCTCACCGAACAAAGGGGTATATCTATTATCACTGAAGCAACTAGTCCCGACAAATAGTTGAACATATTTTGCCGTAAGTTTTTAAAGCTCTACAACTCAACAAACTCAATATCTCCTGAAAATTTAAGACCGATCCGACGAAGAACAATCTACTGTTTTTTTATGCTGATATATATATATATATATATATATATATATATATATATATATATATATATATATATATATGTATATATATATATGTATATATTTATATGTATATATATGTGTGTATATTTTATATAAATATATATATGTACATATATATATATATATATATATATATATTTATATACATGTATATATATATATATATATATATATATATATATATATATATATATATATATATATATGTATATATATATATATATATATATATATATATATATATATATATATATATATATATATATATATACCAAGGACAAGTTTACCCCAATCTCTCAATACTTTCCTACCATTGATTGAATATAAAAATATTGCATCACAAAAATCACTAGACTTACGATGTTAATAAATCATAGATCCATTTACTAACTTTCTTAACTTTTTCTTACTGACGTTTCCGTGTGAAATAACTTTGAAATATTTTTCAGGAAAAAAAAGATATAAGCCTTCATAGACTCTGGTACAAATTTTTTGTAGTGATTATCTAAACCATTCAGAAGATTTTCACACAATGTCAAAATCAAGGGCACGATTGTTGTCGAAGCAAATGCAACAAAACAAACCAGTTTCGATGTGTGTTGGCACAAAAACAATGCACATAATTTAACATAATATCTTTTCGATTATCTTTTCGATGAGAAATGAGAAGCTGAACGGTGGAGGTCTAATTACAAATTCGTTTACTTGAAACTGACCTCTAAAGCTACAGCAGAATATTATGATTTAAAACTTATGGCAATTGGCACGTTATCGACAAGAAAAGAGTGTGCTAAGAAAATCTTTTCGAAAAATAATCATACGAAAACGAAGATAAATATTTTATTACCTTTAGCTATGATGTAAAGTGGAAAAGTAATCAAAGAAAGTACGTGAAGGTAAGGTTGTCAAATTTTGTACTCAGTTGTTTCAAAAAGTTTGTTCTTCAAGAATAAAAAATAGACGCAATCAAGTGCTTTCTAAGTTTTTTTTTATGAAAATATATCTTCGACTAGCAGCACTCAAACCGAAAGACTTAAGCCAGAAACCCGAAAACAATACCACTAAATGAGGCGAAAGTATATGGGTTTTTCGTAAAAGATAAAACTGTCTTAACGACTGCAGTAATCAATGACCTATTCGAAAATCATGAACACTTTCCAAAAACCTGCAGGCACCCTGTAATCAAACACTAGCGGCACTGGAAATAGCAACATCTTCGATTTCTGCTGCTCACCGGTCCCCCCGAGTGACAATCACACCACTCTAGGCAAATATTTTTGCATGCATAAGCGTAGTCGTCTTCAAAATTAGCATCAGAGAGTAAAGTTGTTGCAAGTGAAAGCGAGAAAAAGTCCATGAAATCGAATAACATAAAATCATAGAGCGCCATCTCATCACAAAAGCTGAATAGAATTTAACGAATACTACACCGGAAAATGATCTCATTATGAGTCGCACACACCACAAATGCACTGATTGTGTGCATCGCTCAGCATCCACGCTGCATGACAAGCCGGAAAGTAAAAGTCAACGCATAACACCGCAAAAACATCCGAAAAGAAAGCACTTCCTATGCTAATACAAACTCGCAACAATATCTGGAAGATTGAAAAGCAAATTACCTTACTAATCGTGTCGATAGCAATTATGAGGAGAAAATTTCATTTTGTTGTTCGCAGAAATAGTATTGAGAAAAGCTCAATCGCCTTCGTTAGATGAGTTGCATTGAGTAATTGACAGACGCTGTTGCTGAGTTTGATCTTCGGATTGCTTTTGTGCAGCGACAGGTACGCTTTCTCACTGTCGATGCTAGTACAAAGAACGCTAAACATGCATATCTAATGTGCCGTCTCAGAGTTGATTGGCGGCAAAACGAAAATCGTGATGGACATGCTCGTGTATCTGTTGAATTTATGGACGGAAGCAAATTGTTTGGATTATTTGCATACAAGCCAGCATTGATTTGTAGTGCTGCGCTGAGTTGACATAATACGATCACATTGGAAAATAGATGAAGGTTGGTGCAATGAAATTATGTATGAAATGCCTATGTTAAAAAGATTAGTGTTTAGTATGGTTTTTATTTAAATTGAAAGAATTTATGAACTACACTGATTCTCAAAATCAATGAAATTGGCTAAAATTAAGTCTTCATTATCACATTATTTATTATTATTTTATTTGAAACGTGAAAGCCAACATGAATAATTATATTTATATTATTTGTATTATGATATATTCACTTATATCTACACATACATACATTACTGTAGACTATAACTAGTTATTAAGTTAGTAATTAATCAGTCGTGTATGGTCCAACAGTCTTTTAACAAACACCACAGTAGTACATAGTGGTTGGAGATATAAATACCAATGCTGCTTAAATTAACTCGGTTTTTTCTAAATTTGTTTTTTGCAGTTTGAACGCGTGAAAAAGTACTTTCGTGAATGTTTGCTCAGATCTTTGCATATTTATCATGGAAAACAAAACTTTCTTATTTGAACACAGAAGTCAAGCTGAAATCAAATATTTTATTTTTATCTTAAGCACAGTCTGTGAACTTGAAAATCAATGCATTTTAAATCAATCAAATTTTTATTTTCACACAAGCTCTTACATAATTTCCAACATACTCATGTGTGTGCACCGTTCAAAGATCACTATAATTTCCCATGGTTTTAACTTAAGATTACTTCACTGAACATGGTACCTCAATATGGTTCTTCCACGTTTTAAGCTCAAAAGTCCTTACTGCTGAGTTACTGCTCCGAATTCACCGGAAGCTCAGTCGACAAATAAGAACTTAAGAGCATAAGAACTTTTCATGACGCGTTAGCATTGCAATTCATTTAGATACTTTTGTGGATACTTTTTTATTTATTTACTATTACTATTATTCAACAGATAAAATCCAATTACTAAATATAGACAATAATATGCAACACGGGCAGAAACGTGGCTGCTGATGTCGGAATCTACCAACCTATGAAACAATTTGAAGAGTAGGCACTCATCTAGGAAAAGTCTCCATGATTCGAGGGAAGGGAGATGAAGGAACGACAGGCAATCACTATAAGGACGACAAGGAAGCTGAAATTTATAAAACAGGGTGCGAGTAAATCTGCGTTGAATTGACTCCAACGCAGTATTTAAGTAGACAAAACGAGGACACCCAACTTGACAGCAATATTCAAGAATACTACGTACAAAGGAGAGGAAAAGGTGTACACAGGTGGAAATATTAACGAAAGCTTTAGAGGATCTAATAATAAAACCGGATTTAGAGGCCCTGGCAGTAATATAAGAAATATGCTTATCAAATTTGAGCTTAGGATCAAACATTACGCCAAGATCTCTAAAATTATCAACGATATTAAGAGGATAGCCACAAACAGAGTAGAAGAACCTCAAGGGTGAAATTTTAAAAGAAAAAGACATTTTGTGACATTTGTCACAAAATTTGCCTGTAGGCTGTTGAGATCGTTTTGTAAAACCATACAGTCATCTTGTGACTCAATCACTCGAAACATCTTGAAATCGTTGGCATACAAAAGACAAGAGGAATGGATTAAAGGAGGGAGATCGTTTATGAACAAAAGAAAGAGAAGAGGACCAAGTATAGACCCTTGCGGAACACCTGATGCAGGATAAAAAGAAATTGAAGAGGAGGAATTAACAGTTACAATACAGGTACGGTCGAGAATGTAAGAGTTAAACCAGGAAAGAAGACGACCAGCAATGCCATCGAACCTTAGGTTTTGAAGAAGGAGGCTATGGTTAACGGAGTCAAAGCCTTTGGAAAAGTCGGTATAGAGTACATCAACCTGCTTTTGATGGTCAAGAGCGGATGCGACCGTGTGTGTGAAGGAAAAAAGGTTGGTTAAAGTGGATGTAACTTTGACAAAACCATGCTGCTCATGAGCGAGAGTAGGCTGTATAAAGGAGTAGACTCGCTTGTAAACCACTTTTTCAAGGATCTTGCTAAAGCAAGGAAGAAGGGAAATGGGACGGTAGTTTGAGATGCATATACAATCATCGGCTTTATGTATAGGAAAGATGTTGGCAATTTTCCAGCGAGAAGGAAAAGAGCCAGAAGATATACTTAAGTTGAGCAAGATAGAAAGAGGAACGCACAGAGATGATGAAAGAGATTTAGCCAGGATATTTGGAATACCGTCGGAAACACTACCGGTATTGGCATCGATATCGTTCAACAGAAATTCAATTTCAAGAGGGTTCGTTCGAAATGAGTGCAATTCAGGAGAGGATGTGGAGGGAAGATTTAAGGAATTAGAAGAGGATTGTTGTGAGAAAAAAGAGGAAAAGTAAGAAGCGAAAAGCTCACACATTTCTTGTGGAGTGGAGGCAGCTGTATCACCCAAGTGCATACCATTGGGGATACTAGGACAATTTTTTAAAGAACGGATGAATGACCAAAAGGATTTCGGGCGATTGGTTCTAATTGATGCTTCAACGCCAGCAGTGTAGGAGCGCATCGCCTGTAAGACAACTTCTTTCGCTTTAGAGTGAAGATCCTTATACAAAAGGGGGTCAACTGGTGAACCTGATCTTTTATGTAAGTAACGAGCTGCATTCCTGCTTCAAGTGCGACTGAAACTTGTTGTGGTGGTGGCTGTTCCCAGCTGTTCCGCAACAAATGTATGCTGCACTGACGACAGCTCGACAGCGCATTGTCAGTTGCAACAAACTTCACTGCTGAGCCATGGAGCATCGTTCGGCTTATTAAGACGGTTAGTTGGTGTGAATAGTGGAATAAGGCTAGATAGGAAATTATACAGCTTGCACAAAGCATCATCAACGTCAAGACCAAGAAAAAAAGCAAACCAGTTAATTCTATTTATTTCAATCGACATGCCGGTGAAATCAGCCCTGTGAAAGTTGAAACGTTTTAAGGATGGGATTTTATTCCTCATAGAACGAATATTAGAAATTCCCAGAATAAGAGGGGGGCGATGAGAACCAGGAGGAACATAAGGAAAGAGAGCTGCGCTTCAAGAAAGTTATAATTTTGGGAGATTGGACAAAGCGAGATCCAGAATTCTATTGCTGGCATTTGGTATATTGTTGAGCTGAGAGACGGAACAAAGTGAGAGAAACGAAAACATTATTAAAGAAACACTACTCGAGATACTAGTCGAGATGATAACCAAATAGTCAACACCCCAATCTAGAGTAGGGAGACTAAAATCACCACATAGCAGAACGTAAGCAGTGGGAAAATGACTGTTGAGGTAAGAAGAGAGTTCCGCCAGGAATTGTTCATAAATCGACAGAGGAAGGTTGCAGGGGATATATATTGAAGCAATGACTAAGCTTTTGGCAGAAGGCAAGGAAATACGCACAAAAATACACTCAACAGGAGGACAGAAAGGAATATCACGACAGAATGTTCCGTTGAGTGCCTAATTAATACCGATGAGAACACCTCCACTATCGGATTTACCACTATTCAAAGGATCCCTATCTTTACGGAAAACCGTGTGGTCAGGTAAAATTCCCGAATCGAAGATATCATCAGTAAGCCAGGTTTCTGTTAGATATATTATGTCATCATATTTTCTTTGCTAATCTACATATTTCTCGTCTCTTTCAAGATTATTTCTTTAATTTTAGCTTTTTCATAATGGTTATTTGATTTATTCATTCATTTAATGGTTATTTGATATCTTCGTGAACAAGTCGAATAAATTAAAAGCAAAGTTATGTCTCAAATGCCTTATGAGTCAGTTAATTTTGTGACTAAAGTCAGTACCCCGTCCTTGAATTTTGAGATATATGTATTTTTCAAGATTAGATACATTTCTCTTTTATGTCTCATCAACGGGGTGAAAGATATATGCTTGGTACAAAAACAAGAAGAAGCTATGATAGCTTATGTCAAACAAATTGATGAAGTGACACAAATCTACTTATGAAGCTCGGACAAATTTGGTAAAAAAAAATTTAGCTCCCAGAAAATGTAAGCAACAAGTATTTAACATAAAATGGAAAATAATAAAATAATACTTTATTTATGTCTTAAGAGCTAGCAGCCGGATTTGAGACCAGTACTCTACAAACTAAGTGCCACTTTATTGCTTTGAATAGAATAATTAAATCCGATTTTCCTACGTGGATCGTCTCTTTTTTACCGCAGCTTAGCAATAGTTTCAATTCACTAAGTTTTGTCATTATCATAAAAAAAAACTCGATTAACGCAGAGCTATATTTACCTTCTGTATTCGTTGTCGATGCTGAAGTGCAAATGGTTATGGAAAGCTGAGTATAATCGTGGTAAAGCTGCTCGAGGCGTTAAAGCTGAGTATAATCGTGGTGAACAAGGGCTCGGCTCGGTACCAAGCTATCGGGGCTGGGAGGTGATGGAGTACAGTGCAAGCGACCAAAACTAAATCACCTTTTGCCTGAGAAAAGGTCAATTCCACAGAGCTGTAGCCGGAAACAATTGGTGAACTATACAGAAATTGAACAGGAGGAAGCTGTTGGAATCACTTGACGGCAGCTTTGCTCGCGTGATTAGTGCAGGCCTAATAAGGGTAGTGATGAGCCCCGGGAGGAAAAGGTTGGCTGGTAGAATTCACTGTGGGTGAAATTTGGTGAACTTCAGATGCTTCGCTTGTAGCATAACCGAGCTGAAGTCATACAAATGTGGTTCTTGCTGGATTCTTTCAGTAAGTTTTTTTAACTGATCGTAAAGCTCATTTTTTAAGCTAGTTTTCGAACATTGCATTACAGTTGATATGTTTGTTTCTGTTACGTTCTAATTGAAAAAAAAATTTCTTGATCTATAACATCTGCCAGTTTCAAAGATTATTATTCAACGTTATAACTCTTGAATTGCGTAGCCCTGTTTAGACTTGTACCTTTTGGTTTCTTCACAGAAAGTTTTTGGTTCCTTTTCAAAAACATAAAAAATCAATTTTCTAGGCATTTTCTTGCTGTGACAGGACTCTCATATATTAGGTTTATATTTAACAGCATAAAGCGTATATTTTCAATAATTAAGCTCTTCGTCAAACTTTAGAATTTTGCGATAGCCCAAAACAACAATGTCCAGGATCCCTTTCCATTCGATTTAGAAATTCGTAACAGCATTTTGGATAGTTCAAGCTAGAGTTTTTAACAAGTGTCACAAGAGTCATTAAGATTTATTATTTTGGCTTGCCTTCATTAGTTTGTACTAAGTTCTTTTTCGTCTTGAAAGTAAATAGCGTAATTCGGATTGAATGCCCTCAAGATCTTTTACCTCTGTCTTTTGCCGCCAAAATCAATCATACTATTCCTAAGTTTGTTGTTTATTTTCTTACTACATTTGAAGGAGGATATTTATATTTAACATTAAGGTACTTTAATGTGTTTTTGGTTCGCACAGACTAATCTTAGACTAAGACTAATTGAATCAGTTGCAAAGCTCCAGGTCAATAGTTTGTCTCTCTCTCGACAATGTTTTCCTTTCGTTTTTTCCACATATTTTCGTGAGATCTGATATTTTTGAAGCATTTAAGTGAAGTTAACGCTGCTCATTGAGAGCACTTTTGTGACTAGCTTACTTTGTCGTGCCTTCGTTAGTGCAGCATGATACAGCTAGGGACTTTTTAGTCGTTTTCTCGGCGCGACTTCACTTGCCCAGCTAGCACAGTTGCGATAGGTTGGTGTTTTCAGGCTGAGCTGTCTCTCATTTTATGGTACGCTGACGCTATCACATAAGCAAAACAGAGAAAAATGGCTACAAAGTGCATGACAGCGATCAATTTGGTCCGCTTTTGCTTCAACTTTGCGTTGAGAAAGGCAATTTAAGACTCTGACACATAAACGAGAGGGTCAATCGTCACCTAATCGAGCCATATATTGGCTTATGTAGATAGTTTTACATCATCGGAATATCTGAACTAGATGAACGAGAATCTTTCATCCAGAAAAACTGGGGCTGCCTCAGAAGAAAGAAATTTAAGGAAACGAAATAAGCGTATACATATACAAAATATATTGAAGCAATTTCAATACAAAGGTGAAATCTATAAATAGAACAAATCGAGAGAATTACTACCCTTTGGTTGCCCCGCTACCTAAATTCCACAAGCTTGTCAAATTTGAGTACATATGGCCTACTATCTCAGTGCATATGGCGGCTATTTTCCGTTCGCAAAGTCAACTGTCAAATTCGCCCATAGTATCATAGTTTTCCTTCACTACTAATAACACTCAGATTCAGATAAATGGCTTCAATTCTCACTGCTGTTTTCATTTCCTTGTGTCTCTCTCTTCTAAGGGTGCTGCAGATAGATTAAGCAAACACGAAATACATGGAGGTGGCATCTGCAGAAAGAACATCTAGAGGTGGTCAAACCACCAGGGTAGTGAAGTATGAATTCGTTCGAAGTAGTGCAATTCTTCAACTATTTTGGGTCAATAGTTGCAGCCGAAAATAATATTTGAAAAAAAATACGTGGGTGGCTGCTCAAATCCAACAAAATCTATTACAGTCTGTCAAAGATCTTCACATCTTCAAATTTCACTTGAAAATCAAAGCTTTTGTCGTATAAGACCATGGCCTATTCTAAGACTTACCTGTTCAGCAAAAAAACCTGGCCTCATAGCAATGCTTGAAAGGAAAATTTCGCAGAGAAAATTTGACCCCATATGTGAAGAAAGGCGATTAAGGAGACGCTTCAAGCATCAGTGTTACGCCTTCTACGTAAAACCGGGTATAATCACAAGGATAAAGCTCAGTAGACTCCGGGCGGATTGGCATTTGGCCAACCTGCGGCAGATTTTATGGCATACGACAACGTTGGAGACCTTGCTTGCGCTAGAAGAATGGCGTTAAACAGGATGCTCAGAGCTTAGATTCATGAAATCGGCTTGCGATTAGGACCAGTGGAAAAATTGCTGAAGGAGGTAGGACTGGACCGCGGTTGCTGCATCGATGACGCTGATCATAATGATGAAAGTGTGATGAAAGTATGTTTCATAATTTTTAATCTCATTTCTACATTCTTCATGTACGTTCATTTCTACGTTCTTCATTCCTACATGGCAGCAACAGAAACTAACATTTCATTAATAAACATTCATCTCGTGCCCCTGACCACACATTAGTCATACTTCAAAAATCCTGGAATACCCCATAATTATACCCCAAAGCGTTATTACCGCTTTTCAGAAAGAATGCATTTTCAAAGTCTGATATTTTGAATTTTAGGCAGTAAAAAGGAGTCCCCAATATATATTATTTAGCCAAGACAGGATAGAAGACGAACCAAAATTGTATATTCTGTGCACATGGCCTCACTTAAAACTGTTTTTCTCTAAAGATCCAAACGGGCTGAAAATTCAGTCAGCTTCAAACATTCAACATTTTGAAATTATTTTCTTTAAAAATGTTTGCACAAAAGCGCAATTTAACAAATTTCTGAAAATGATTTCATGGTACAAGAAAATGTATCGTCCACAGCTTTAATTTCGTGCATGTTTTGATGATTTTTTTTCGACTTTAATGTAATCAAAAATAAAATATTTATTCCCACTAATACATCGCTTGTCAAACTATCTTGTACATAGAATAATGGAGAGTTTAGATTACGGCATCTATTTTACAATGCGTAAAAATAGCTTTTACCATGATTCTGATCATAGTTTCTGGTGTAATCATTAGTTCAAATATTGATTCTGATTGTACCTCAAGTAAAATTTGTATGGAAAACATGAAAGATTCTCGTTTTACCCCAATTGCGTTCTTATCTTTAAGTTAAAATTACTCCATTTGACTGGATTTATTGCATGTAAGTTATCTTAGCTCAATGTCTTTGTCCTCTCGGCGACAAAAATACTGTGATTACTTCACATTGAAACATAATGTTCCTTTATAAGAGTAATATTCAGCACTCCTACCAATCTTACCCATGGCAAAACTGGAAAGCTAAAAATGTTCACATGAAATGGTAGAAACGTGAAGAGGAGTTGTTTTATTCTATGATTTGTTCCTGGCCGCTCTATGTTTTGAGCACCAGCGTTAGTGCATCTTCAATTAGGACTCCATAAACGATGGAAGATCTAACGAAACTCGGAGAATAGATTGCATTTTCTCAAAATATATGCATGTCAATACGCTCGATCGTCGTGACCATTAGTGCCATGCGAAATGCTAAAAGTAGCGAATAAATCATGATAGGCATCACGATTCGGAGGTTGCAAAAGTGATTCGAGAAAAAACGAACACAATTCAGATTCAATTGTTTTCTATTTATGGAATCATCATAAATTGACTTTACTTCGAACTGGTAAGAGTGAGACTTTACATATTGTACTATGGAGATACAATTAATCGGTGTGATCATTGAAAAGTACAGACTAATAAAAACACGGTTGAAAATAAGATTTTTTTCGGACTGAAATATTTTTTGAATCAAAACGGAGATAGATCTGACTATTTTATTGACTTTTGAAGAAAAAACAATGATAAGATGTACTTATACAAAAATCTATATTTTGATCACGATATTTCACTGATTTGTGTTGAAAAGGGAGTAGGGAGTAGGCCAATGACAAGTTAAAAATTCAGATATTTTTAACCCTTTCGTGGCGGTGGGTATTTAAGTGACTTTTACGGTACCCTTTTTACGGTACTTCTATAGAAAGAAAATTTAATTTCAGAAACTGAAAAAATCGAAGAACTTAAGTTTATTAGTAAACATAGTCATCGCAGTCTTCATTCACCACAAAAAGGTTAAAAATATCTAAATTGTAGCTTGTGGACCTTTATATACATTCATGTCCTCCGGAAATTTCAGTTTGATAAGATTACGCACTCAACCTTTGATCACTCCATTTTTATCTTTACAAGTCAAACCGAGTAACGGAGAGATGGAGGGAGAGGCTTCAACTACATATATCCCAGGCATTGTCTACAGGCTTATGCTCTTGCAGTATTCGCGATGGTTTTTTTCCAAGACTGGCAGTGTTGAAGTGTTCTTTGCACTTTTTCACTCAATAGGGATGCAATTTCAATGAATTGAGCTGTTAGCATTATATTCATTTCAAATTTGAGCTAGAATAAATCTAAGGTGCTATCGTTGAATAAAAGTAATCTTAAGCGAGGTAATGAGGTTAATTATTATATTTTTGAGTAAGTCTTTGCAGATTATATTAGTTTTGTTAGTTTTGAGTAAGATCTTAAACCATCTGTTTTGTGTTATCTGCTGCTTTAGAAGTACTTAATAAAAAGTACTAAAGGACTAAATTTGTTTGTGATAAAGAAGAGTTCCTTTTTATCAGACAATGATTTAGTCAACGTATGCGTGAAAGGTTTATTTGAAGTCTAACTGGATTCCCAAATATTTAACATATTCCGTTTAATTTATTTAAATAAAAAAATCTAAGCAAAATAATTTAAATAGAAGAATAACTAATTGGGCGGCACACACGATCTGCTCCATTTTCAATTTTATAAATTTAATGGCAACAAATTACTGTGAGTATCCCTCCTCGACAGTCTGCCATCTTGTCGTGGTGGGGCGCTTAGAGCTGTGGCTCCCTAGGCCAGATGCATTACTGCCTATGAAAAGGAGACTGTGAAAACAAAACCGATCCAACCAATCATGGAAGACAAGAATGCAGATAAGACTATTGTGCAGGGAGTCGGATACGTAGTACCGGCGTCCGTCAGGGGTGAGCAAACTGGTCCTAGCTCCCAGATTTCTAGTGACTACAATGCTATTGGGGTTGAATACTTTGTAACCATAGCAGATATTGCTTCAAGGGATTTATAAAAAAAAGGTTATGCAACCGGCGTTCCAAGCTGCAACGGTTTCCACCCTTAACATGAACATTGACAGTTATTTAAGCCACCTGAACTGAATGCTCATGGGTGCCAAAGTACGCGTGGACTTGGGTTCAGAGAGCATATTTGTCGACTCAAAGGCGCTAGACGCTAAAAGAGGAAATGGCTCAAACCAAACAAAGAGAGTAGAAAAGTGCTGGTGGCATGCATTTTCGATGGGCTTAGGGACAAACCACCCTACTCCACAGAAGAAAAGGGACAATTAGGCTTGGCTTAGACATCAGTCAAAAAAGGTCAGCAGTGCTAAGCTTCTACCTTCTACAATGAAGTATATCACCAAAAAGCTAGCAGCCAAAAGGTAAGGGCAAAAACCACCAACCAAGAGGCTGAAGAATGACAATAGTTGGCTAAAAATCCAATCACTTTCCATTTCTAAGTTGAAAAAGGTCAGGAAGATTATCAACGTGGCTGAGCCGCGGTAACATTTTGAGCTAATAACTGCTTGAGAAATGCAAGATCTTAAAGTCAAACGTGCTCAAAATGAACTCGTCAAGTGCAACCACGAGGACAGATTGTGCTGTTGTAGAAGTGTACTTCAGGAGTTATCTGGACAATGGAAAACATTTTGTTTCGAAATAGTACAAAGAGGGAACTTTCTGACACTGCCCAGAAAAGAAATGGTAATAACGTGGAGAATAGAGTCGAAAGCGCCCCTGAAACTGCTGAAGAGGTAGACCCCCAAATGTTCCAATGCAGGATTAAAAGATCCTGGATGTCACAAAGTCATTAAATAAAACGGAAGGCAGGTGTCTGATGATCTGCTCTATCCCCTTTTTTGGTAAGTGAAAGCAGCATATACCTACGCCTGAGCAAGCGTTATATAAAAAATAGCAACGCTCTGGAGACTGGTGAGCTAGAAAGAGATCGGGGCATAGTTAACCAACAGTGAACAACTGCCAGCCACGAGCAAGCTTAGTCGAAAGGTCAGGAGGATGTCGTAGCCAACGTTGAAATCCTGTAAACTAAGGGGTTATACGCAGTAAGAAGGCCGAAAAAAGACGTTTTTTTTATTGATTTTTTGTGAAAAGGTGGTTCATTTTACAAAAACAAAAAAGCATGTATGCATTGCCACTAGTTTATAATGGCACTAATAATCTCCTGAAGGTCTTCCAGAAAAAGGTGTTCGGCGGTGAACACGATTTCTCCGGTATAATTCATCTGAAGTAAAAAAACCAACCAGATGCTTTTAGTAGATAGATAAAACTAGGTATTGATCGAAAAAATAATCAAAATTTAGATTTTTGACAAAATGGCAGCTTCTTAAAAAACAATCAAATTTTTGCCCAAAATTGCCATTTAAAGTTGATTAAAAAAAAAGAAATAACTATATGAAATCTTATTTCTTCGATTAATACCTGAGAAATATGTCTGAAAAAATTGTGTTAAAATTTCAAACCGTTTGGTTGAGCTGTTTTTTAGAAATCTTGGTCACCGACTTGGAAAACATAGTTTTCGGAAAAACGCGTTTAAAGTTTCGAAAGAAGTTAACAGGTCGGGAGGTCGGGCTACGGGACTGGAGTCAAGGTACTTCAATATTTTCTTCCTCATTGCAATAGCCAAAATAAGAACAGCTGTGCTGGTGAGGAAGATTATTTACACTTATCCCACACTTAATTTCAACAAGGATGCTCGATATGTCGTGGCATGTGAGGAGATCAACGAGGAGCATGTGCTTCTAGCATCTACCAATATGGTACATGACAGGTTTGCTCTGCCGGCGGAAGTCACGTTGTTGCTCAGAAATAAAAACGCTGCTCATTAGAGTGGGCACCAATGCGCATCACACAGTTTGAAGCAGAAAAAAAAATTACAAAAGAGGTAAGTGACTCAAGTATAATTGATAATAAAACTAAGTAGAGACTCACCGTGAGTCTCTACTCAGTGTTATTATCAATTATAAACTAGAATTGGCAAATCTTGCTAGACATCACTCTATATAATGCATCCAACGACCAACTGATGGAAAGCTGGAGGATCTTGCATGAGTCATAATTCTCCTAACAGTTTTGAAATTCAGCTCAACCTACAATTCACACCCGTTTCGTAATCGCACCCTATAGGTTAGCTAAACTGCGCGGCAACTATGATCACTATTTCAATCTTATGCCCCAATCTTATACTCGTCAAGCAATACCAAGACAGCATGAACACGTGTATGTGGAGAGACCACTCGCCTTGGGTCACTAAGCTTCGCATCGTTTTATCTCGATGTCCTGTCTGCATTAAGCTCACGAGTCAGAGGATGGCAATACTGCCGAGTGTGCCTTAAAGTCAATTTTTAAAACATTTGAGTAGCTTGTGCCAAGAATAACCATTAGTGCGGCGTACACGATTTGCTTTATTTTGAATTTGACTAATCTAATGACAGCAAATTAATGTGAATATCCCTCTTCGATTGTCTGCTACCTTGTCGTTGTGAGGCGCTTAGAGCTGTGGCTCCTTAGGCCAGATGCATTACTGCTTTGCTGGGAGCAAACGATGGAGAAAAATTCTGAAACCAAAACACAGACTGAAAGACCTTCGAACGAGAAGCTATTAATCGTTTAAATTCACCCACAGACATAGGCGCGCCGTAGGGGGGGCCAGGGGGGGCCGGGACCCCCCTAGACCCTAGCTTGGCCCCTCCCAGAAAAATAAATATTTCCAACAGCAGACACCTAAGTTTTCGCCTCTTAGGCGTTTGTGGTTCCAGCAAGAGTTGAGTAGTGCAGTAGTGTAAGCCTATACCAAAGCATACACACTACTTATAACATAGAGACTGTGTTATTTGCGGTATTAATTACGATTTTATGGGTTTTACTTCGAGAAATGGACGGCAATATTTAATTTCGACAAGTTAAACGTTAAGAAAAAGACGAAAAGCACCTCGCCAATTATCTTTTTTTTTTATTAAGATTATCTGTTCATTCCAACTAGGCAATATACAGGTATTTAGATAAAAACACTTTTATAAACTGGCGTTATATGCAATTATGTTTTTCACAAAACATAGTCGTATTAAAATGGTAGGCAATAAGGTAATTAACGTAGAATACAATTTTCGAAGTCATTTCACGAATAAAAATGGCATCCCTGCCACTTTTATGCTAACTATGACCTACTTGGTTTACACTCAGGTTAAATGTGTGTGAATTTTATTATAATTTGATAACTGCATCGGAAGTTAAAAGGTATAGCACTTCAATTTCACCGAGCGTTTTTTCATAGTGACACAGCCGCCACATGGTTTTTATCATATTCATTAAACTTTTGTCAGACCTGTATCTACTCAAGACCAGTATATCCTATGAATTTTATCTGGTCGAGAGATACCGTAAACGCAATGTCCAGGTGCTAAAAATATAAATAATTTGGTGCGATTTTTGTGCGATTGAGAATTTTACAAGTTTAGATTTGAATATATAAATATAGTATCAAATTCATCAATTTTTTGCGTTTTATTCTAACAGCCGTGTGAAAGATTTGTGTTGACGTACTTATGGTAGCTACCAAGTTGCCCAGACATTATTTGAAAACGGCAGAAACTTATTTTTTGTGCCCATTGATGAGTCTTGTAAATTTTGTGATGATCTGATGACTCGGTGTGAAGTTATCACAATGCGAAATTTTCCATAGAGTTTCCATTGTCGCCAAAAGTACACCAAAATTTCAGCTCAACCAAACTTCGCGATCTGGAGAAATTATCCGGATAGTAAAATTCATGCACAATCTGAAAACTCTAACAGTGCTTGGAAGACAGTAAATGATATGGTGCTTGAACAATCTTGGTATATTGTCAAGATGAACCGAAATTATTTGGAAAAGGTTATCGACCTTACGACGTGTCTCAGTCACCAAAGACGTGCTTTCAGAGGACACGATGAAAGTGGTGCCAGTGATAACCGTGATTTTTTTTTTGAATTTTGTGCATTATTAATATTTAAAACAAGGCTGCGAACTACTGTAGTGGCAAAACACAAACTGAATTGATGAAAATAATTGCTGAAACCGTTCGCGAGGACAATACAGCTGAAATAAAAGATTGCGGATTGATATCCATTTTGGCAGACGCAACAAGGGTCCACAGAAGGAACAACTCTCCGTGGTTGTCAGATTTGCTAAAGAGCTAGCAGTCGAAGAAAGGTTCTCAAGCTTTGTAGACTGTTCAAGAGCTAGAAATGCCTCGTATTTAGTACATATAATTTTGAGCCTGTTAGACAGCTACGGACTTAGCGAATTGTCTGTTGTTGGACAGTCTTATGATGGGGCTAGTGTCATGTCAGGACAAAAAGGTAGTTTGCAAATCTAAATTAAGATGAAACACCCTGCAGCCACATTTTTACACTGTCTAGCTCATAAAATTATCCTGGTTTTGATGGACACATTTTTCACAATCGAAACGTGTACATCCTTTTTCAATGCCATCGAAAAAAAAACAAAAACACAACACGAATTGTTAAAGCGGCTTGAAGAGACAGTTGGTCTAAACACAAGGCGTGGAATGAGAAGTTTAAGCTCGACTCGTTAGTCAATGAGATTTCACAATTGCAAATATGTGATCAATAGCTATGGGACTATGAAAGAGGTTTTAGAGAAAGAAATGAATGAGGGAAAATACAACGACTCAGTTTATTCATTGAGGATCTTTCATTCAATCAGTATTCCTAAATTTGTAGTAAATCTTTTCATCTTTCACTTTTTAGAACGAAAATGTTAAGCACATATTTCCAAACTAAAAACGCAATTCTTAGGGATGGGATAGATCTTGTGAATGGAACACTACTAAGTTAGCGAGAAGACTTGTATGTAGTTTGGGAAAAAATTAAGTCATTCGCAGAAAAGAACTGTCTGACTCTCACATTTATCAGGGGATCGCGAAAACGGAAAACAGCAAAAAGCACTAGTTTCAAAGGTTTTGCTGTTTCATCTAGCCTCGGACACGCAGTTAGGGCTACAAAGATATTCCTGCAAACCAAATGGCTCGAAAAGAATAAGTTACAGTTTTTTTATTCTTGCCAAATTATTTTCGATTTTTCTAGGTTTTCTAGGTAACAAATGTTTGAACCAAGAGATCAGTTTCTTCCTTCTAAGCTTAATATATTCCAATTTTTTTAAAGATATTTTGAAGCTAAGCTATCCTCTTCTTCAAGTATAAGTTGAAATATATTTAGCTTTTAAACGAAAAAATATTCTTACATTTCTAATTATTTCCATTCTATTCCCGATAATTCATACAAGCTTTCTTTCTTAGTGGTCATTGATTCTTCATGTGTAGTTCATACCTACCGTTCACATTATATGCATGTGGTAGTAGCTCATACGTATCCACAAACAAGAAGTTTACTTGATAATGCATTAGCAAATAATAAAGAATAAATCAACAAATATATAATGTATTAGTAAATTATATAAGTTGTATGAACAGTACGTGTACAAACAAAAAAAAAATCATCGCATGTGTTGAACCTTTCAGTCCCTGGCCCCTGCCAGATTTTAAGCCACGGCCCGCCTATGCCCACAGAGTTGATCCTGCAACTGACCTGAAAGGCTAGTTGAATGTAAGCCCAGAAGATGCCAGGCTAAACTTGATAACGATGGATATTACACGGCATATTAAATACCTGCGGCTTGTCGTTTGGAATATATTTCAATGCAAAAATAATTGTAAAGAAATATATTTTATTCTTTTAGAAAAGTTGTGGTTCCTTTTGTTTGATACAGACCTTACATTAGTATTTTCCAGGCAAATGTCTTTGCAAATCGAAACACCACTGAACTAATATACGCTAGGCTAAGGTCAATATTGTCAAGCTATGGTAAAAACACTGACGTCTCACATACTTAAGTGCAATCTGTGCGTAATGTGCGACTGTATTCAGGCTACGCAACAGCAGAAGAGTTAAAGTCTTTTGTGTTCCCGGTCATAAAGGCATTGATAGGAATGAGAAAACGGGAGCGTTAGCCAATCATGGAGCCAGCTTTCCCCTAGTTGGATTGGCAGACATCCTAATTTCTATGCAAATGATCAAGAGCTTGATCGGCTCAAATATGATGCAAGTTATGGTGTGCGGATGATAAACTATTCAGGCCTGCAGGATAATCAAAATTATGTGGTAATCATACAGTCTCGCAGCCACCAAATGCCTACTTAAATTAATCTGGACTGATTGCGAATGGCTGGTTGGCATAATTACTTTTCACTGTATTGTAGCGACTCACCCCATGAAAGTGCGACTCCTAGCCTGCGGCACCTGTCGGAAGTATCAGGAGCCGGGAGTCTGAGAAGCAATTCAACATATCTGGTGACTCTCTCCGGCGCTGTGGGAGAACCTGGCACCGCTACTTTGGTAAGCCCTGGCTGGTGGACCTCACGAATGTGGCGTACCAGATGCTAAAGGAAAGCCTTCAATTCGCAAAAAGGTTTGGGGACTTCGATGGCATCATTTAAGTGCTACGGTTTCTTATCTGATATCGCTACGAACGACTAGGTCTTTGCGTGACCTTGTGCTAGCAAGTAAAAACCTAATCCAATTCGTTAATATCTGAAATTTATGTATTGACTTATGCAGTTTTCGCATAATATGTTTTGTTTGTTGTTTAATATAATATTTAGCTAAATGAAAAAGATCGAGAACAAAATAATCAATTTATTTATTTGCCATTGGATATGTTTTAATATATTAATGGTATTGATTTCATAACAAGAAATAAAAAAAAATATACAAAACAAAAATTATTTGTTTCATGAAAAATTCATATCATGTTTCATGTAATAAACTAAAACTGATAAAACAATACACCAAATCATGGAATGAACAAATTTTTTTCAGCAGCTCGTCAAAATCTATAATATAGCTCGCATTTAAACACCATTATTTACTCGAAGAATATGGAAATGCATTTGACAAAAAACAACGAAAATTCAAACAAACTAATCGAAAAAGGACGTGTCAATATTTCCGACCATTTATCCATTAATTTCATCCTCCCCACACTAATTTGCTTCAATCACATTTAGCAGTGCATTTCACCTCGACACAGAAATCCACCGCCAATTAATTAATTGAAAATGTGTCATGTAAAAAGCACTTGAGTGCATATGCCAAGCACAGATAATGCTACCTTCCAACACATTACATGGCTCTACGGCAAAGTGCCGACTGTCGTCAATTCAACATGATAATAAACCATAAAGAAATTATAGCTACTTTACGGCGTGCCGTGTGATTCACAATGCTTACAATGCTGCAAGGTGGACGGACCTTCTTGCGTCGACCCCCTCGTCAGCGCTACGACTATAATGTGCGAATCTCACAGATAATCTTCATCTCTACTACCATCGTTACCATAGATTATCTGCACAAGCTGCAAACAATACAAGGTCTCCGGATCGCGATCATTTAAGAACGCAAATAATATCAAATTGTTACGGACGATGGGCAAACGCTGAGGTGTTAGAGTGCGCGCAGACACATATCTCAAGATGCTAAAAAATCGTTTGAAATGTAAATGCTGCATATATGCAGCCGGTATTCGATGCTTTTTCTGACAATGCGTCCTTGCCGCTATTTTTACGCTGGGCATGTAGCGAAAAAAGAAGAAATTCGACCCGTAATGTCTTGATAAACAAGCAATTATTCCATGTCAGCGATCAAAGGTTGAGTTACGACTAATGAGTTTTCGATTAAGCGCAAAACCATTATGTATGTTTGTGGAAGTGTGATGGTCATTCAAGGATTACCATATTTTATGTGGTGGAGCATTAATTAGTAAATGATTAACACGCCGCAGCTTTCATGATCAAGTTTTGCATGGATTGTACATACAGAAGAAAGTTTGTTATTCGGCGTGATGCGATGCGGATTGAGCATGTGGAAGTAGCAATAAATTTGATTGAAGGGCATCCTAAATAAGGAGTCAAGTTCAGCGTCAATGCGAACGACACTTCTATCGAAGCGAAATGCTAATATCGATGCAAAAAAGGTCTGATTGATTTGTTTGGGTGAATTTTTTCCGAGATCATTGACCAAATTTTTTTCTTTGCGGAATCATTTAATCCAATTAATTATTCTGTTTCCTCGAACTCACTTCCTATTGTGCAGAGAGAGTTGTGTACATATTGCTGCGGTGCGTCATTGTGACCCGAATCAGCTGAGTGCGCCAAATATGATTTCTGAGTTTTTTAACAATTGGGCTATGATGTGAACAAGTTTTTGTAGAAGTGTTGGATATAGGCAAACACGTTTAAGATAAGATCCGATGCAAGGTCAGTGGATATGATGAAGATATTATTTCTATGATTGGGCTTAGCATTTACTTATTAGTTTCTGATTGTGAAGGTTAGGTTATTCAAGGGAGATCTTATTTAGTAGTTTCAATTTAATGAACAAAAGTAACATTGCTTCAATTCAAGGGAAAACTTGCCTATTTTTAAGATTGGCTAAATTACAGTTTTTCCCGACTTTTCAAAAAATCGTTAGAAAGTGGCAATCTTAATCCGAAAACATATTTATCAGATAAGCTATTACAAATCACGAAGGCTTGAATACTTGGGAAATATAAAAAATAGTTATTTTATTTGGACTTTTCGAGGCTGCTTTCATCAGTAGTGTTTTCATCCCAGAGAAAAATTATTTTGATTTTGATTTTTTTAGTACGAACGATATATTAGTAGGTGTTTGTTCGAATTTTACGACTTACAGTTTTCGTACATCTGAATCGCATGTATGTTGAACTTACCTGAAAAAGAAAAACAAAAATTAGGTTAAAGCTGTTTTTTAAATTTACTAAAAATGTCTTTTGCGATCAAATATATGCTAAGGTCGCCTAAATTACGGACAAAACCAATTAAGTTTCTACACCTTAAGACTCAATTCACCTATTAGAATAGAATTTAATTTGTCTAGAATATACCAAAATTTCAATTGCTCATTGAAAAGAAGTATTGAATTTATGATGGCCCATAGCAACATAGGACAATATTTTCTTTTTCCGAAGGAAAAATCTTTTGCTTCTGAGTTTGGCATAAAAATTAAGAAAGGAGAACCAAGAAAATCAAAATACCAACATACTACGTCATCTTTAGATATTTAATACGATCGTATGAGTCGTCAGTACAGTCTCAGTTTCAGTCGAACAGTTTGTGATTCCTATGTGTAACAAGATAAGGTTTATGTTTTTACACATAAGAAAAACGGACAGTTTAATTGGAACTAAAACTGAACGGTCGACTGACCTGGCCGTCTAATGCCACCTTTAAAGAAACATGACATAAGAGATGTATTGCTCGTGCCCTGTACGTCGCAAAAACTCAGCAAGAAATAAGGCGTGATACTGCGTTAGAACAGTGGTAAGCGAACTGCGGCACACCAACCGCGTCCGTCTTTTAAGCGTCTTGACTGCGGCTCTGGAAGAAATGAAAACGTACGACGGTTACAGGAAGCACAGGATGCCAAATACCAAGCATTTATGTGTTGAGTGAAAATAAGGTTCTGTATCTAAAATTACTGGATGCAATATTCAAATAATGTTAATATTGTAAGTTTTGTGGTAAAGCAAGAAATTACTCAGCAAGGCACATCAAACACATTCGGCGAATGCATAAAAAGTCGTTTTATAAATAGATTCCCAAAGCTATTTTAGGATTTTAAGAACATAGCACGTATTTGAAGAAAAACCAAAGAGCTACTATTATCTGATACAACATGAAAGTTTTGTTTGTGTTTCAGTGGTTTCAGTATTATCATTATCATTTGATGACTCTTTTGACATAAATAATGCAGCAAGGGTTTCGCTTTTTTGTACGATTTATTTCAGCTACAGGTCTTCAAAAAGGGCTTTTCGATTTATAGCCAGCTAGAATTATTGCTCACTTTGCGCTGGTGTGAAGTTGAAGTCCAGGAGTTATCTGGGCTATAGGAAGAGGCTCGGCTGAAATTGGTGGACAAAGGGAGCATCCCAGCACACGGTGGTGATACTTCTGGTAGTGAAACCGGAGGTGGCCCTGAAATTGCTGCAGATTCCGAATCTAGATGTTTCAACGCAGGATTGGAAGATCCTGGATATACTCCAGATGAACAAGGAGTCTAACGATCTGTTTTACTCGCTTTTCGGCAAGATGACCTGGGGCGTAGGCATTGTTTACCAGCGCCTAAAGGAGCGCCACACAAAGTATAGTATGTAATAAAAACACCTTGGGGACTGACAAGATTGGGAGGCATTTAGGCACAGTTTATCCACAAGTAAAAACGGCTAGACTCCAAAAGGAAAAGTCGCATTTTGAGGAGTTGACGCTGAAAATAATGCAGATTAATCTACATTGTAATAAGTTGGCCTCGGCAGGGCTACTATTAGGTAACTTTGACGTGGCGGTTACTCAGGAATCTTGAATCTCTGCAGAAGACCGGTGTGCAGGACTATGGTCGTGCTATTTTAATCCTTCGGCAGTAGAAAGAATAAGAACAACTATGTTGTTCAGAAAGAATATTCACGCTTACTTTCTTTCTAATTTCAGCCCGGGTGATCTGACCGACATAGCTTGTGAGAGGGCCAAGAAGGAGCATGTACTCTTAGTCACCGCCTATATGGCACACCATAGAGCCATTCCGTCTGAATAGGTTACGAAACTCTCCACGAAGAAGCTCAACAAGAAAGGGTATTAATGGAAGCGGGTTGTTACTCAATTTTATTATTAATTATAATTTAATTTCACCAAATCAGGGAAATATCATTTCTTGTAGGGGACTTGTCAGCAAAAACGTGCTGGGCATCACTCTACGCAATGGGTTCAATGAGCAATTGATAACTCTTCAAGGTTCATCATTTTTTGATCATGAATACATTAATTTCACTCTAAAATTTAGGTTAACTCGCATTTTTCAACTTTTTCGCAATCCGAAAAACAACAACTAGGAAGAACTTCAAACGGGAAGTGGCTAACAGTTTAGATTCTTCTCCCTGGACTCACTCCGAAGAAAATCTGGAGGTAACAGTGCACACACTCATAGGTAAACTCGTGAAAGCTTCTGAACATTTCTGTCCCAAAGTGGTTTCTAAGTGCAACCCTAAGCCATCATGGTGAAACAGCGATCTGGATTGTTGCACAAGACAAAAGTAAGCCAAAGCAGATGAATGCTGAGATGACTGCAAGGACATGCTAAAACCCTGTGAATCGGAAATAAGAAAACCTAGGTGGAGTTCCTGGAAAGGGTTGTACGGCGGAATTATAACCATTTCTGTCTGGCATGCTGCAAAAGACAGGAATGCTCACCGTTTTTTGGCCTATACAAATTTCTAAAGGCTGTTTAGTGCTAAGTTATGTACCTGAATTTTTGAGGACCCTTAAGGTTCTATTTATGCTCCAAACAAGTGAAAAAACCATGCGGATCCAAAAAAACTTATAGGCCATATATCTTGAGCTCATTTCTCTTTAAAATTTTCGAAAGACTATTAGATCTTCACATCAAGCAGAGACGTGGATCTCTAGTCCTATCAAGAGAACAAAACGCGTTTAGAAAGAAAAATTTGCTGAGATGAATAGAAAAGGCATTGCATTACCAAGAATATGCTTTGAGACCTTTCTGGATGTTGAAAGTGCTTTCAATAAGCGCACACAACAGCCATTATAGAAAGCCTCTTCGCAATCAACACCCACTTTCCTATATGTAACTGGAAAAGCAAGGCTCATATCAGCAAAATAGGCAGGAGCCGCAAATCATAAGGAATATTTCCCTTTTTTGGCATCTTGAGAGACATACAATTTTAAACAGGAATCACGATTGTGGCCTATGCATTACGATATTAATCTCGGTTAGGTTCCCGTATATCATTGATCAGCTCATTGAATATGCTCCGGGGCTTGTTGAGGAGTAGGCAAATACCGTGGGTCTTGTCATCAACTCCGGTAAAATCAATCTTCTACTTTTTTCAAGGAAATACAAAATTCTACCTAATCAGGCTGGGCAGCAATGTATAAAGTCTCAAGTCGCAAACTAAGTATTTGGGTCTTGTTTTGGACACCAATCTCACATACCAAGAGAATTTATAGGAAAAAGTTAAGTGGGCAATCAACGCGGTTTACACCAACAAGAGGGTGCTGAGTAAAACGTAGGGCCTAAACACTACTCTAATACATTGGATCTACACGTGCCCGGTAATGAATGAAATAAGTTAAATGATTTCACTAAGCTCAGATTTCTGCGCAACAGATGGTATGTTCTTTCAATTGCGTTAAACTTCCTGCTTCATTTTCCGCCGCGTAACCTTTTTGTTATTTATTTGTTTTTTTTTTTTGCTGTCCTCTGCTGTCAGGCTCTAGAACTCGGAGCACTAGGAGTCAAGATTTTTTTGGCTACAGTAAACACGGAAAAAGAAATAGAGGCAGATACCGCCTGCGATGAAGATACTATTGGTGACTGAATCAAAAACACGACACCGAAAAAATGCAATGCCACATAGTCAAGTAGGTGTAGCTCTAGCGAATCAGCTTGCGGTAACGATGACAGTACAGACGACAATTAATATAAGACAGTCGTAAAAGAAAAATCCAAGAAAGTCTAGATTCGGAGTCCAGATGTTCGGCATGTCAAAGGTTGGAATAGAAATTTGAATCAGGAAGATAGTTTCAGGTTTTATGCATGCAATGAAGAGCAGAGTATGCAAACAAAGTTAGAATTACGTCGGCTGGAGATGGTAACATACTTGTCGAAGCATAAGTAAAAGAGTTTGAAAATTTTGCTGATGCAACAGCATGGAATGAAAATGAAATTCTCATACATAGCAAAGACTTTTCTCAAGGATCTGCAAAGAGCTTTATCAAACGGCAGCAAAATTTTGCATTGTGGACAAAATTGAAGCGAACTCTTATCGAAGAATTCCATGAAAATATGAATAACGCTGTCATATATGACAGTTTTGCTATGCAGGACATAGCACCGCAAATGAACTTAGAAGTGCCTGCAATCGTTCGGTATATCATGAACCGTATAAAGGATGCGTCACTGGAAAAATTAATACTCGAAAGAGTGAAATCTATTAAGGAGTTGCCGGCGAGTCTAGTGACTTATGAATGTTTAAGAAAACGTAAAGCTGCAGGCATAAACTGAGAGATGATGGAAGGTGAGAAGAAATTAATAATGGCAGAAAATGTTGCAAGTGTAACGAAAACGAACACGAATCAAAAATTTGCCCAAGTGCTGCAAAAGGAATAAAGTGCAACTTATTTGGGTTCAAAGAAAATGAACGACTTAATAACACATTCAAAAACGTGTAAGTTTTAAAAGAAATCAGTGAAAACGCAAGCTATAGAGTATTGATGACAGTCAAGAAATGTCTTTTAGAGGTAGCACTTGAAGAAAAAAAATCGAACAGCTTACCATTGAACAACCTATAATCGAGCTGGCAGCAGAGGAATCAAATTTGCAGAAGAACGCTAGCATAGGTTCACTATAAGAGCAGCCCCACAAAGAGCTAAACGACAAATTGGCAAATATCAAGACGGCTCAGAGATCGAAGATCAAAGCAACGGTAGCCTGTCTCGAGTCGAATAGAAGCGATTCGGAAGAACAGCTGGAGAACAAAACAAAAAATCGATTGCTGGAACAAAGACGAACCGCAAATTAGAAAAAAAGGAAATAACTAGCAATGAACGTTGAAAACAACCAACGACAAGCTGATCATTACGAGGATGGATCAAATATAAACTTGAAATTATTTTAGTAATTTGTTAATGTGAGATATAAATTTTTTAACAAATTTTGATTTTTCAACATAGTAGCCTTGATTCATAACATATTCTTTCCATCAAATTCGAAGCTTTTAGATCCCGTCAGCGTAGAAAGAGGGACGCGCATATAAATCCAGTTGCATGCAAACGTCTCTATTTCATCATTATTGTCAAAACGCTGTCCTTCCAATGCTTTTTTGAGTAGCCAAACATGTGGAAGTCACATGAAGAATAGTGTGGACTATAGAGTGGTGTGTGTTCAAGAACGTTCCAGAATAAATCTTCGAATTCTTCTCTCGTGCATAGAGCTGTGTGCAGTCTGGCATGGCCGTGAAGCAAAATTACACTTCTCATGTGTTGTCGTCACATTTTTGATCGTTAAGTGACCTTAAGTGGATCATCGAGCTAGCAGTAGTACTCCGCATTGATTGTTTGTTGATCATGAAGGAAATCAATCAAAATCACTCCTTGGAAATCGAAAATAACAGTTGCCATAACTTTGCCTGTTGACAAATACGTTTGGACCTTAATGGGTGGTTGCTCGCCTTTTCCTGACCATTCCATGCTAGCTTTCTTGCTCTCAGGAGTATTGTGACGGACCCACGTTTTGTCGCTGGTCAAAATATTCTATAAAACCCCTTCACTTCGGCAGTGAATCGTTGAAGAAGCCGGCGGCTGATGTCGAGACGAACATTTTTTTGTTCATGCGAGGTACCTAACGAGCCGAAACTTTACTGAACCCTTCCATAGCTGAGTTCCAGTTCAGAAGCGATTTGAGTTATATTGTTCGTAATAATATAATGTAATGTTCATGCGATTCTACTCATCTCTCATTATCGATTTTTATCTGACCCTTGGAAGAAAAGTTGATTCCAGTGGTAAAATCAAAGTTCTGAAAGGGTAAACTCACCAAATTTGTTGCGCAACCTTTGAAGAATTTCAGCCAAGCGGAAGCCTTCATTTGCGAAAAAATTTGGCGATTATTCTTTGCGCAACGGACAAAAGGACCTCTTTTTCACGATCTTGATGCACACTGCCAAAGTCAAGTGGACGAGCGGGCGGGAGCGAACTCTTTCATTCTAGTACGCAATGGGAAAATTCTCGTCCATTTTTTATCCACCCTCGTACAGAATAAGTTGAGAAGTCTAATAGCCCCGTGAAGATTTTGATACACAACTTGGACAACGTTGAAGAAGATATTCAAAAGTGAAAACAGCCTAACAGGTTTCGATTGCGCGATCTAGTGGCAACTGAAGGTACTCAGTATAATACTGGTCTGAAAATTCAACGAAGATATTTTGATCCATATGAGGTGACATCCGTGATTAAAAATGACAAATATATAAATATAGCTAATATAAATATAGCTTGCACAAGGTTGAAGAGCACGAAGATCTTGGGCCCAGTAGTTTGTATAAAATGAAAGATGGCCACGAGAATCATCTCAGGCAGGTGATGATTAGGATAGACTAGTGGCAGAGAAATGAGAAAGGCCTAAGTGACGCCAATGAGGACGAAGGAAGCCTGCGAGAGGCAGACTGTGTGTGACAGCAAACGAAGGACCAATCAAAAAGCAATGACGAGGAGCAAGTTATATAATATGCAAAAAATCTACGTGTAACATTTTTTAGTTAGAAAAATGGTGTTTTATACCAAAACATATCTGACATAAATATCAATGGATCTATATATTAAGTAAGCATCTCAATTACCCGTCTCATAAAATTCATTCTCGACTGAAATAGAAACCTTACAATGAACAGACAGGCGTTCCTACATAACTCAGCTCATTTTCAGGTTATTCTTTTCAACTTAACCATTATGCAGCAATTTTAAATTTCTATGGATACACAAAATTCGGATTATAGATAATTCCAAAGTCTAATTTTCATCTCAAATTTAGATTATATTTGCATCTGCTAGAAACTCATTCTCAGTAATTCCTTTCAAAGTAATGTAAAATTTGTTCGGTTTGCGAAACACAGTTAGAATTTTCAAAAGATATTTCAAACATGGTTGGTTGGCTGTTTTTAAAATATTTGTTATCTCTTTCAAGGGACACATATATAAGTAATTAATGTTTCTTGCATTAGAAGTTTTTCTTGATAAAAATCGCTATCTTCAAAAAATGAGTCGAAACGAGCGAAAGAATAAGAGTCCAGCGCATCAGAGCCGCTAGAAAACTGATTTGCGTAGAAATTGTCAATGAGTAACTTAAAAATGTAGAAAGACATAATACACCTTTTTGTAGTATCATATTAACCATTCCTTACTCAAAGCAACAAAAATCAGTTCTTGACAGCATCTCCTATGACTCATATGATGAAAATGTTCAGTGCTGGCAACTTTTTTCCAACGCAACGGCAATAAGCCTACCATAATGAGCTCGCCCTAAAAACAACCTATCTTTTGAATTTCGTTTTCCTCCGCGGATATGATCGGTTGTTTATTTTATTGTAAATGCATTGTTTATAAATATATAATGGAAGCATCTGTTGGTGCAATATTCACGAAAATGTCGGGTTCTGGCAACCCTGCGTCAGCACCATACCAAATCTGCTTTACGTTAAGTTAGATCCACCCTGTGAATTTGGTTTCGATCAAATGATTGCGCTGGAAGTTATGGGAGTGAAAAGAATTTTAGGGTTTCCACCCTCAAGACTTTTCAAATTTTCGAAACGCTAATATTTGCTATTAATTGTCATTGTAGGATCATTCCCATCTGCAATTTTAATGACAAAATCGTAAAAAATTACAAAAATAGCCATAGCTGGCAGCGCTTTATTGGTGTTTTTACAAAATTCCGGCGGCGTTTGATTTACAATAAGGTCCATTTACTGCATGAATGTCATTTTGATTTCATGGCTGAACCGGAAGTTATAGGAAAAAAGCTTTGTTTTGCTGAACAAATTTAAAAGGTTTAGGTGACAAAAATCACCATAGCTGGCAGCTCTAAAACTTTTAACCAAAGTTCTATAAAATTTGGCTTGGAGTAAGGTTCAAGTTCTGTGTGAATTTCGTTAAAATGTGTTGGCTGAATCGGAAGTTATAGGCAAGAAAGCAGCTTTTTTCGTAGTGAAGTTTTAAGATAGCACCACTGGCACAGGGTTGCCTGCATTTCAAGATCACTTCTAGCAAAACCTGGTCCTAATCAGTGCCAATATGTCATGTACATTTCAAACTAACCGGATTCAAAATGATCGTCAGTTCTCGTGAACAGAAGTTGCGAGTGCTGAAAATAGAGGTAATTTGCAGTTATTGTGTTTATCATGAGCAATCATAAAACATATTAAATTTTCATTCCCAATACTTAATTTTAACCAAAATGTACTCTGCATAGAATAAAGGGGTACCTGAAAACTCACTAAAATGGCCGCCGCCAAAAAATTAAAGATAACATAATTTTAACAAGTTATGGACCTATTCCTTATACACAATCTTTGTCCTCCAAAAATTTCAACTCAATCGGATCGGCCACACTCTAGAGCAGCCATACTTAACTTTTTTTATTTCAGGGCCACTAAGAAATGTGTACTTAGCTACGTGAGCCGCAGTCTAGTGATAGCTGCAAAAACAAAGGCGAATAAACAAGACAAATAAATAAGAGACATCATGGTGAAAATTATATTTAGTCACAATTTGGTATGACCCCTGACAGTGACAATTTTAGTTAAATCAGGCTGAAAAATGCTAAGCTCAGTAAGCCTTTTTCTATAAACATTTTTTGCATACTTCATTTTTGAATAAGATGATTCGCACAGACAAGTCGATGTGAACAACGTCAAAAGCAATTGGGTGCAGCTTTTCACCGTCGTATAATTTGCCGGTACCAGTTGCGACAATTCCACATGCTCCTTTACGCCTCTTTTGTCGTTAAATACAGGGTGGATCATCACAGACAGATGGATGACGAAATTGAATAAATCACAAACTACTGAAAATTTTTCAGATTTTTTATTTTTCCCTCATTTTATAACAATGGAAATTTAAATTTACAAACTTTTAAATAGTTTATCACTCAAATGTGCTTCTTCCCTCGTATACACTGCAACAGCCTCTTTGTGAAGTTTTCGTGCACTTTTCGAAGCATTCTGACAGGAATTTCTTCGATATTGGTTCGGATATTGTTGTTAAGGGCTTCCAGGGTCCTAGGGCAGTCATTGTGAGCTTTATATATTAGGTATCCCACAGGAAAAATTCGCAAGAGACCAAATCAGGAGAGCACGCTGGCCAGATCAAATCTCCCCTTAAAGATATGAGGCGTCTGAGGAACCTTGCTCTCAAAAATTCCATGGCAATCCTTGCTGTGTGGGCTGTGGCCTCATCTTGCTGAAACCAGACGTCTTCCAGTTCAAACTCATCCAATTCAGGCAAGAAAAAATCCTGGCTCATGGTCTTGTAACAAGCTGAATTGACCGAAACGGCTCGGTTGTCTTCTTCAACAAAATAAGGCCCGATGATCCCATTTCTTGAAAAGGCACACCATACTGTAAGCCTGTCAGAGTACAGAGACCTCTGGTCGAGCTCCCTTGGGTTTTTCACACTCCAATAGCGCATGTTTTGTTTATTGACACATCCACTGAGGTGGAAATGTGTCTCGTCCGAAAAGAAAATGATGGCGTCCCCCGGAAGCGCAACAAGCATGTTTTCACAAGCAAGTTGTCTGGCTTCATGATCATGTGGCAGCAACTTCTGGACGTCAACCATTTTGTGAGGATGCATATGAGGATGTTTTTTAATTATTCGATGAATGGAACGCCTCGAAATGCCACGAATTCTTGAGCGCCGGGGAGACTGTCCAATGGCGGCCCTAACCCTTTCAATGTTTTCTGGGGTAGTGACGTTGTTCTGATGCACGCTTCTGATTGACGACCCATTTCCAGTAGTTTCGCATGCGTTCACCCACGAAACTATTCGATTTCAATCGGGAACACGGTCGCGGGAGGCAATATTGAGCCTCAAACGAAAGGCACGCTGTACGCGGATGATTAAGTGGGCCTTTTTGAAGCAGGCTTTTACACAAAACGTACGCTGTTGCACAGATCACTCCATGCTGGCGACTGAAATGACTGAGTGGGAATATCGCACCACACCTTGATGAAATGAATCAAATGGAAGAAATTTATTGGGTAATTTCTTGATTACAGATATAGTTCGCAAAAACACTCGTACCTAGTATTTTTGAATTTCATACTAAGTACCTACTGGCTGTTCCGAAAAAAATACTTGTTCCATATGACTGTTATATATACGCCTCAGATGTAACCGTGATTGTTTGGCTCGTTTCACACGCGACACCAGTGTATGGCCCCAGAGACCACATTTATATATCCGAGCCTACGCTTGTTTCACAAAAGTTTGAGGTGGACTTGGTTCATCTTCGGAATATCATCCGCCGGAGGCCAACAATCTGATTGACTGATCGTTTGTATATGTAAATGTGGCCTGAAACTTCATCTGGCAGCGACCGGGACTTGGCACTGTCACTGCCACTCAAGTGCTACTCGATGTCTCTTACGTCAGCTCTATGAAATGTTCAGTACCGAAAGGTGGATTCGATTTCTGAATTTTCTGTATAATTCAAATTTAGTTGATAACAATGAGAACTATGAGCCACAAATGTATTGTCTGAACGCTATCATACAATTGAATGTTTAACAAGAGTTGGACCCACAGAGCAATGTCTGGATGGCTTGAAAAGAGAGGCACTTATGAGCAGCGCTGCCCCCTTTGCTGCTATAGTAGTAGATTTACTACTATTGCCCTGCCAAAAAATTACTATAACAGCAACTAAATCTGCTTATTTGATAAACCGGAAGAGACAAGATAAACCTTTTCCGTTCATAAACGACAAATGGATTCATATCAATTTTTTCACTTCTTTCTTCTTCAGAGAATGAATGTATTGGCTTGTCTTCAAAAAACCAAGTACAATGCAGCTGAGTCAAAGCCAATCAATTCAAATATTTTATTATTTTTATCAATCTATTTTATTTATTATTTTATTTTATTTATTTTATTTATTCACCAAACAAGGTACAAAATCAGATATAAAATAACAAATTAAAAAATAAAATGGAAAAGTAAAGTCAAGTAAAAAGTAAAAACAAGCAAGTTAAATAAGTAACAAACAAATGGAAAAAGTAACAAATAGATTAATAAATAACAATCAATAAATAAAAACATTGACATATAAGCTATGGCTTAAGGTTTAGGGGTATGGATGGCATGCAAAAGAGAGGATTTGAAGGATGATTTGGATGACATTTTTGGAGAGGGGAATATAAATAACTTATGCTGTTGAATATTCTGCAGCATCTATTTATTGGCTCATTTGCTGCATATATCGTCGAATGTGAATATTCTTTTAGGAAACGATTGGACCTGGTGTTCCTCACAGGGATATTTATCGAAATTTTACTATTCAGGAATTCTACATTAATAGCGCCTCTAATGACGTCGAATGTGAAGCAGGCCGATATCATTATTCTTCTGGAAGCTAGTGTTGATAGATTTAAGTGACTCAGTCGAAACTCATAAGGAGGTAGGCTATTAAAATCATAAGGGTTGTACAGTTCTCTCAAGGCGAAAAGTAAAAATTGTTTTTGTATTGACTCGAGTCTGTCACTGTGGGTTTCAAAAGCGGGATTCCAGCTAATGCAAGCGTATTCGAGAATAGGACGTACAAGTGAATTGTATAAGGATCTTGTGACCCACAGACTACGGAATTCTTTGGCACGTCTTTTGATGAAACTTAGCTGTTTATTCGCACGAGAAAGCATTTTATCAAAGTGCAAGGTGAAGCGGAGTTTTTCATCTAAGATAACACCGAGGTCAGCAATGTTATCAACTCGGGTTATCATATTATTGCCGAGGAAGTACGTATTGTGTGTGACCGTGCATTTTCTGGAAAAACTAATAACTTGGCATTTGTTGATATTGAGGGAGAGCTTGTTTATATTGCACCACTGATCAAGTGAATTAAGATTGGATTGGAGAAAGGAGGCATCCGATTTCGATTCAATAGTCTGATAAAGTTTGAGATCGTCTGCATAGAGTAAATGAGGTATGCCTGCTAGGACGTCAGATAAGTCGGAAATAAATATATTAAAAAGAAGTGGGCCAAGATGGCTACCTTGGGGTACCCCAGAGGAAGCACTAACGTTTTTCGATAAAAATCCTTGAAATTTTACACATTGTGTTCGATCGCGAAGGTAGGAAGTCAGCCAGCTGAGTAAAAACCCGCCAATACCGAATTTCTGAAGCTTTAGAATCAAGGTAGAATGGTCAACTCTGTCAAACGCCTTACTGAAGTCAGTGTAGACTGCGTCAATTTGGTATCCTTTTTCCATTTTGCATAGAGCGTCAGAGATTAGGATTGTCAAATTCGTGGTAGTTGAGCGACCTTTTCTAAAGCCATGTTGTTGCTCGTCCAAACGGGAATCAACAAGCGGAGAAAGTTTATCGTATACCACCTTTTCGAAAAGTTTCGGAATCGAAGACAAAATGGCAATGCTCCTATAATTTTGGATACAGCGTCGATCACCATTTTTGAATATGGGTATGACATACGAAAGCTTCCAACAGAATGGGAAAATTCCCGACGAAAGTGATCTATTAAAGAAAATATGCAGGGGATCTATAAGCTGCTCTACACACTTGCGCAAGAAGATCGGAGGAAGAAGATCAGGCCCAGGACCTTTGTTGCAGTCGAGATCCAAAATAGCTTTACGTATTTCATCACGGGAAATTTCTAAATGGTTCACAAAAGCTGTTGAAGCTGAATCAGCGGAAGAAAGGTGTGAGTTTGATGGGTCTGGTGCATCGAAAATTTCTTGGAAACTATCAGCGAATAGGTCACATATCTCTTTAGGAGAGGAAGACGTTATATTATTAAGAAACATGGACGATGGATAGCCAGTAGTTTTTCGCTTCACATTAACAAAATCAAAGAATTTTTTCGGGTTGCGGACTATATTTTCGCCGGTTGTTCTAATGTAAGTGTCATAAGCCTCATGAGACTTTACTAAAAATTGCTTAGCAACTTCATTATATTCTTCCTGAATAGCAGGACTAACATCGGTATTTTCTTTAATAAGCTTATAAAGTTTGTTCCTACGATTTCGCATATGCCTAAGGTCCCTATCAAGCCATGGCTCAGACAATTTATTCTTTTTTTTTATCTTTGGAACATATCTTTCAACGGCGTCAAATATTTTATTGTAAAAAGACGAAATGTCTGTCTCGAGATCTTGTGTTGAAAGAGTAGTCGACCAATCAGTAGTATCAAGAACATGTTTAATGCTTTCATAATCAGCATTACGGAAGTCAAATACAATTGAGTTATTGTAAGTTTTTAAGCAGGTGGAATCTGGAGTGGAAAGTTCGAGTGACAGTGCTGTATGGTGTAAACTGTTGCAAAAAAGAAGCTCTGCGTCACTAGTTGGACTAACCACTACTTCGTCATAAGCATTTGTGAAAACAAGATCTAACCAATTACCATTTTGGTTAGGAGTTTGGGAAACCTGCTGCAAATCATTACCATAAAAGGCACTCGCAAGATTGAAATCATTGGTGTCTACAAGGTTTACGGGGAGAAGGTAAGAGTCATTTTCATCCGGAACAAAGGAAAGATTCGGACGATTGAAATCACTCAAAACTATTATATTATCTTTTTCGCTAAGTGATGTCGCTAGTGAAGATATTGTGTCACAAAAATTGCTGTAGATGGATTCGTCAGATCTAGGGGGGATGTAGACAACAGCGATGTAAATTGAGTTGTTATTAGTGGAAATCCGAACAATTATACATTGGAAGAAAACATTTGGGGTGGTATCTACAAGCTCACTTGAAAGTGTGTTGCTAACAGCAAGTAAGACACCACCTCCTCGCAACTGACCCGTAGAACAATAATCACGGTCGCTTCTGTAAATAGTCCAACTACTATCAAGAATCTCCTCATTCTTATGAGAGGCATTAAGCCAAGTTTCGGTGATGGCGAGTAAATTGAAATGGCACGATTTGGCGTCAAGGCATAATTTACTTAGTTTGCCTCTCATACCACCACAATTGTGGTAAAAAAGTTTGAGGCTTTTCTGAGATCGGTTAGGAAAAATGCCTAAAAGGGTTGCCTGATCTTCGAAGAGATTCAGATGTCATATTACTACCATTAGAAGAATAATTTATATTGCTCGTAGTAGGAGCTAAGTTTACGGCGGTCTGACTGGAAACCTTGGAGGAGTGTTTATTAACAACGTTGGTACACCTGCTTGAGGGAAAAGATGCCGTGCTAACTGCTGGGGGTATCAGTGCATTACTATTATTATGGGTAAAAGCATTGGAACAGTCAGATAAGGAAAAATTATCTGTTGTCATTGAAAATTGAGACTGAGTACGTGATGAGCAAGTTTTATGGGTGGAAGGAAATTGGGTAAAGGTGTGACTAGGGATACAATTTTTTCTTACAATTTTTTGTTTTTTCTTATACCTAGTTTTGTCGGTGATGTTTCTCCAGGGGCTGAATGTCACTCCTTTCCAATTGATGGAGCTGTTGTTTCCACTCAAGCAAGTAAAAAGCCAGGCATATTTTGATGGGATGAAGACCTTACACCGTTTTGAGGATATATGTTTACGCTGGGATAAAAATTTCACTTCGTAGTCGTTTATATGAAAATCAGCTTCGAGAATCTTTCCCATCTTTTCTATCTTTTCATCTATTTCTAATCTATCTAATCTTTCCTATCTTTTCATCTACTTTTTACATTATTTCACTTTAGTTTGCTTTGAAGGCTTCTCACTCTTTAAACGCTGACTTAATTTTAAATTTTGAAAGCATTCAGCTGCATTTACGATTAATATTTTTTGGTATAAGATTCGAACATTTATATTCAATTTTATTATATGTATTGACGGTAAATTACGTCGATAGTAAAATAAAATTTATTGAACTTTTATTTTATCTATGTGCACACATTCAAACAAAATTTGATATAAAAACGTAAGTTAGTTGTATTAAAATATTCATATACGTAGCAAATCGTTTCAGAAGCTGAATACTTTTTTCATTAAAGTGTATGTAAATTTTCATTTTATTAAGTTTATTAAATATATTACAATTTATTTGAACCTACTACTCTTTTATTTTGTTTTTACTGCGTAAGAGACTAAATTAAGTCCAGTGGCCCTAGACACTGTGGCTCTGTATGTTAGCTCTAATTCTATTCTATATCCCGACAAGAGTTGGAGGTTCAGTGGCCGTACACCGACTGTCGCTTGCAATGGTAGCCTCGGTCTGTCAAATTTTTCGTTTCTTTGAACATGAAACTATGTTTGTATATGTACTTTTGTACACAAGCATATTTATGAACATGAAAAATTTAACTGGAAATCGGCCCACACTTGGGACTCTCGCGGGCCGCAGGTTGAGTATAGCTGCTCTAGAGATTATCTCCCTTAATCTTTTTTTTGCTGATATATATATATATATATATATATATATATATATATATATATATATATATATATATATATATATATATATATGTGTGTGTGTGTGTATATGAAAAAAAATATGATGTTTCGGCGGAGTCCAATACTAATTTTCTTCGGAATTCAGTGAAAATAGTTTAAGTAAGTCAGTTCATAGCAAACCGTCTCTCTTACATTTTTCCTCATACACTCGGTGCTTGTATCTTCTTTGCTGATTCTTCAAAATTTAAATTTTCTTTACATTATCTGAAATTGTACAGATTTTCAAATTGTACGTTCAAGGTGACATCATCTTGAGCTCCACACAGAACAAATATTTAGAAGGAGTGCTCAAACATAACTTTCTAAAAAATACCTTGCATCTTTACCTTATACTCGTACTAACCGAAGCCCAGCCTTCAATTAATGGGCTGAATACTATTGCAGAGGAAATCATTCGCAACAAAACACTTTGCACAAACTGCTAATGCAAATGTAGCGTGGCGATCGTTAAAGTGAAGCAAAAAGTCAAAGTAGCAACGCAATGACACTACACCTCAATGACACAGCCAATTTTTTCTCGATGCATTCACACTAAATTTATTGTTTGTATGGCGCGGCAAACTGAAGGAAGACCATTTCCATCAAGGTCTATGCTAATGGCCTAAAAAATCTTCTTCAACGTTCGTCTTTTGTGTGTACGATTATTATGTCAATCTTTTCCGTCGTTCATTGTTGACAATCAGCCAGGCTGTCGTTAGTTGCGTACGCTAATTTACGGAAAGTACACTTAATGTTTGTTGACGAACGCGTAGACTATACAATCGAATGACAAAACTTTAATTGGCCTTGTTTGAATACCTGAGTATGACAGATAATGTTCAGGTGAATTTGTGAGTTTGTGAATGCGTTCGTACTTGTCGTAGGCGATTTAGATTAACGATCGTTTGTTTGAACTAATGTAATGCCTTCTAAGTGAAGAATCTGTACAGACTGAAGGCAATAATATGTTGGGAAAGAGAAGAATTAGAGAATACTTCGATGCTAGTTAACCCATTCAGTGATGCTCTACGAGGAATTCGCAGCCCGAATCAATTTACAAGATCGCTTTTGATTTTAAGTAATCGCATCCAGTAGTAAGATCAAAATTAGTAAGATTTAAAATATATTAAAGTAAAAAATATGTAAATATGAAGCAAACAATGGTAATTACACTAATTTTTTTGAAAGCGCTTTTCATAGCACCGTTTTATTGCAATATGAGCTATGAAGGTCACTTTTATGACGACAATTTGCTCGAAATTTTTGTCAGTTCAATGTTTCTGGGTCATCATGAATGGGCAACCGAATGGCATTGCGCAATGTTTTAAAGTTTCCTCACGCATTTACTCGTCGTTACTAACGTAGTTAACGCATTTTCCTCGCGTTGAAACACTCATACTGATTTCACCACTTCAAACATTTGCATGATTCTTTATTTACTAACAAGAGCTTCTTGACATACGGGTACCGAAAAGCGTTAAAGTGGCATTAGATTTTGCACCAAGACGACAGGAAGTGCAAACAGTCTACATTAAATTCTATTTGCCTACCGTGTTGAGCGTATAATCAATGCAACGATTTCAACCGTTTCATAATTTCATGCAAATACACTTCGACAGGGTTAAAGGCTCTTAGTCATGCGCATAGACAACTGCTTGATCTATGACCGAGAGGTGATCAGTACGATATTGCTGGCAACCTTCGGGGAACAGCTAAAATGTATTGTTAATTGAACGCAGTCACTTCACAAATGCTGTTCTTCGCAATTACGAAGTGCTGACGCTGCGGCTAGTTTGGCATGATCTTCATGCTTCGCTTCGGGATTTATGTATCTAACGAGCCTTCCGATCATTATCGTGAAGCCGCGCCATCCTCAAAACATCTAGCACTCAGCATCAGACTCAAGCGCGGCCGTGCACTGTGTTGTGATGAGTTATGATTATTATTATACTTGACATTGAACTCGTCATTAGGTGTGGGATTGGCTGCGTTTCAATAGGCCTCATCATTAATCACTCGAAACAGAATTGATTAACGTCTGAAGCGATTCGGCTTGATATTGACGAGATGCCGAAAAGGGGATTGAATGGATGGAGAACAACGAGTCGCACAAATTCAAATGCTGATTTGTGAAATCTGCTGAAATCATTTGATGGTAAATCACAAACTTTTACTTGCGCATTTCGAACAAAGCATGAAGGCTAACGATTTGGAATGCAAACAAGCTTATGAGAAATAATGCAGCATTGTTCAAGTCGTGGTGTTTGGATCAAATAGCAATTATGGTAAATCTATTGACGAAACGGATTTCTATAGATGGATGCTGCAATGCGTCAATTACGATGGATGAAGATTCAGCGCCTAGGCTGTCTCTTTGAGTGGTGATCGAAATGAATTAAAATTGTTGAACGTGATTGCATCAGTCGTTTTCGGGTCGAAAGCTGATCGTCAGCTCGTCATCGGCCATTTTAATTAGAATTTTTCAGATGAAAGACAAGTTGGTAATTTAAGTGGCAAGAATGGCAGTCGATGCATTGGTTGTGAAAGCTTTGTGATTGAATGGATTTCGAAAGTAAGTTTTCAATGTTATTCTCTATTGCACTTCAATGGTGAAGCTGCTCAAAAGGCAAAAATAAGGCTATATATTAGGTATCAGACAATTCAGCGGTGCTCAATATGCTCTTAGCATTTTCAAAGGTATAATCCATATCATTTGATAATTAAAAATGCCGTCTCTATTACAAATTATAGAGAGCAATTTGTCAAAGAAGCCTGGCAAGCGCTTTTTATAATAGTATAAACAACAATTCTTCGTTAGTAATGCATATTTTCCTATTGAGTGCGAAAAGTTACACTTCACTGCGAAATACTTCGACAAACACTAGCAAAAGAAATGTTATATATAGAGCGAGACGTCAAACGTTATTTATTCCAAACTTCCAAAACAGTTGCTTTGGAAGAAAACACATAATTAACATCTAAAGTTCTTCCGATAGTTCAAGTGTGTAGAACATTTTTCCCAGCGAAAATTCCCGTTTTCGTCTCAACGATACTGTTCTACCCGGACGAAAAGTCAATCATTCATGACCTCTTACGTTTTAATTCTCAAAAAAGAGATTTGAATTTTTAAATCTACATATTATCGAATTACAGCTGAAAAGGTATTATGTTTTGCTGTATGTGAACCATTGCCGGAATGGCTAGTAATGAAAATTGAGCAGCGCTTGTTAGCTTTAATCGTGTTTTTCAAATTGATTCCAGTAATTATCAGCAAAGTTCCATGAAAACACATAGTAGGGGAGCCCAAGCGGGGATTTTGCGCGTTACTCGAGCGCGTCAGAAAATCATATGGGGAAAAGCCTTGCACCTTGTAATGTATCCTACCATATATGAACCCTTAACATAGTGGAGTGCGTCGAGGGCAGCCCGTCAGATTAGTAAAAAAAAATTGATCCTCAGAAAAACTCGAGCGCGTCAGATTAAGATAAGGTAAGTTAAGTACATCCAGAAAAGAGTATGTTTCAATAATCTGACAATTTGAGCGTGACATAAGGAAGTGGCCGAGTCACAAAGCTGTAAAAAAAACTTTACCTCGAAATACTCGAGCACGATTGAATTTTTTTTTATTTTGAAGGAAATCCTATCAGAATTACGAAAAACATATAATCTGACGGTTTTCATGGGGCGATGTAGCTTAAACCATCAATAAATGATGAAGCGTATAGATGCTGAGAACTGTGTATTCCCCACTCCGCGCCTCTCTTCCTTCTGTGTGTTTAAGTGCCTATGGTGCCATAAGTACTATCCCTGTGGGGGCTATTGATAAATTTCCCAATCTGTCTCCATTCAACATTCAAATTCGAAGAGAGATAATAAGCGCTGTCCATAGAGCAGCTCAACTTGCCTTTCGTCTCTGGTTTGAATCCAGGTTTGCACAATGAATCGCGCACAAAGCTTTGAGTTCACCTGTTCTTACAATGCCTCCAAACGCTTGAGTGCCCTGACTTGACTTCAAGAGAAGATGCGTAGTTATTTCCTTGAACGGAAGTAATTAGAAGCCCCCCAAAAGTCTCGACGGAAGGATACTTTGCGATCGTCTTCACGAGCGGCTCGAAGACAAATGTCGGACGATGGTAGTCTTCCGATAGGTATCTTCTGATGAAATGTGGCTACCTTCTAATGTTCTGCATAAGGCCGGGAACACCAACGACTTTCTTTCAGAACCCGACCAATATACGGCAGGATCCCTCCTCAGCGATAGTAGAAAAGAGTAATCACAGGCAAGCTGTCTGAACACAACCGCCTAGCAGGATAAATTAGAATGAACTGACTCTGCAGAACATTTTAGTCAATGCCTAGCGTATGCACGTGTCAGGCTCCAATGCTTCATCGGGTTTTGAGCGCGATGTAGAGGATAGCCTCTTATTTTGTATCGTTGATCCTAGGTTTTTGTAAGTTATCCGAGAAACAGTGGTAGGCTGCAGCTATTATTGAGTACAATGGGTCTTTCTGGGCTAAGTTCGTAAAGATGTCAGGAGCCTCTCCTCCAACTAACACACTTATTATAATTTCCTGGTTTAAAAAAAATAATTTTTATAAGAATTAAAATTTGTTGAATTATTGCAATTTATTTTTGTTTTCGAAATGTTTGCTTTGTATTTATTTAATTGCATACTAGCAGACCTTTGAGTCCATATGAAGTAAAAAAATGCCTCATAGATCACCATGGAAGTATTGCAAGCCTTTAATGATAAAAAGGCCATTTCTTTGAATAATTTGCACTTTCATTCAGATGACGATTATGTTATTTTTTTCATTTCCGATGCACTACTGAACAAGAAACTGAAATAGCAACGCATAAATAGTATTCATTCAATGAATCTTCTCTTAGCTCAAATGATCTCAAACCGTTCTGGTCATATGTTTGTAGTTTGAAATGATTTCATTCTCTACCAAATTATTTGTCTTTCTATAACTTTTCTGCAAGAACGCCATGTTAGAAGCATTATTCCTTCAATCAGGCTACGCAAGCTTCGCTACGAATTAACATCTCATCATAATCTCTTCATGTTTATCTTAAGTTTTTAATTGCGATTATGATGCTTCCTACTATGTTTTCGCCTCCCAACATCATAGTATTGTTAAATCTGGAGTAAAGTGAAGTACTCCGACAACAGCCCTCGTTGAGCCTAGGGGTTAAAGCTGCTACAGATTTTAATTTGCAAAATTACAATCTATGTAAATACGAGTGTGGTGCGATTAGCTCCACGACCCTGATTAGCTCAGGTACCTATTCAGAGCTAGGTTAACTCAAAGCTCGGGGCCCAGTTCTTCATCTGAATCTGGATTTGAAAAAGCGTCCTCACACACTAGAAGCCAATTCTCAGCTCACTACTACACGAGCTTCTGGAGTACTGTCACTAAATTTGCTGGGTTTTTTCAAGTAGTTGCCCCTGCATTAAGTAGTCACCATCAAGTTGATGCTATATGCTCTGACTTTTCTCAGGTGTTTGATTCTGTCCATCATCAGCTTCTCTTACGTTAATCAAAGCATATAGCATATATGAAGAGCCTCGTTATTCTTCAAGATCGTTATTCCAATTGAATCGTACTTCGTTGTGCTGTTCTCCATTCTTTACCTTTTCTTTTTCATCAGATGCATCCCAAACATTTGTTCTGGCGTTTTTGTCGTTCAATTTGTTTACCTATTCTATTCCATATGTTTTTGATTTTTCTTACTCAACGTTTGCTGACTACTTGAAACATTTGCTGATTTTTGAAGAAATTTATTTTAAAAACAAAATTTTTATATACAACTTCGGAAAATACCTTTAAACCCTTGGCGACAGTGGGTATTTTAGTGAATTTATAGGCACACGCTTATGTTTTCTTGGAGGCAATATATTTAAAAAAATAAACATGGATACGAAAATATTCTTGCTTGGTTAAGCGTTGGTAAGATGTTGTTTTATAAATTTGTAGCCCAATGCGGGAGCCGGATGTCTAAAAGTAGGCAAAGAAATTTTTTTAGATTTCGAAATTTCTAGGGCTTGTGGTATTTCATGAAAACGCAGGCAGCTCTGTAGCTCCTGAATTTTTTTCGCATTTTCAAAGCAAAAAAAAAAATGCCAAGGATTAGTAAATCGAATGGTTTAATTACACAGACAAATTGAAATTTTCAACATTTATCATCGAGAGTTACAAGAACAGTAGCCTTTCATCAAACTACTTCATTTGTTATCACCCGAAACTCTCGACACAATAATCAGAAATTCATTACAGAGTTTATTGCTCGGAATTAAGACCGATTCTGATAGAAACCAAATAAATTTGCTGGCGGCTATGTAGCAGAGGTGTCATCTTATAAAATCTTTCAGTGAAATGAAAGGATTTCATCATTTTAATACGAAATTGAAATATTAGATTAATGCTATCAGCTATGACACTCTGATGCAAGGAGATTCTTATACTCAATTTTTAAGCAAAAATGATTTCATAGTGAAAGTAAACAACAAAGGTTTCAATTTCGAAATGTTTGCCGTCGGCAACCTATAAGACTTTTACCCCTGTAACCTCCCAAAGAGACCTAAAATCGAAACTAAATCGACAGTATGAGTTTGCTTCAATGCAAAAGGTTTGATATAGTTTTAACAGGATTGATATGTGATTGCCATTACATTTTCATTTATATGCATCTGCAAGACCGGCATTTTTGGCCCAAATTTGGATGTTGGGCAGCGCCAATCACATAAGGTCCGATAAAGTTTGTGAGAAAGCACCCCTGACAAGTACCACAATGTCATCGGCATAAATTCTCCAGTATTTCGTTGACTGTCACGATCCAGAAAAGCGTCCAGCTGCTTGGGCCTCCAAAAAGATGGCCTACATCTGCCTATTTTTGAGCGTTCGATGCCCATGTTGGCAGAGTTTTATCCACTCCATATCGTACCAAGGCATCGATGATGCTCGCAACAGTGACAGTATTCAACACCCCCTTAATGTGAAAGAAGGCTGCCAACGTGAACTCCTTTTGCTGCCAGAATTTTGACCACTTTGTGTAATGCCGTTTTTACTAATTTGCCCGCTAGATACGCGTGTCGATCGACATAGATTCTCGCGACATCAATCGAGCTCTTAATGTGTAGATCAACAAGCCTCTCTTGTGTTTTAAGCAGAAACGATGTTGAGCTAATTGATCCCCGTTACTTTTTCGTAAAAACGAAGGTACACTGGGAGTTGCGCTTAGGATCTTCCTGATTCTAGCAGCCTCTGTGCTGTCTTTAATGGTCTCACAGAATTCCCTCCATGAGTCGCACTTGGCTCGTCTTATCTTGTTTTTGAGGAGCGACAGTTCATGTTTGTATCGATTTCAGTCTCCAACGTTTTCGGACCGCCATGAGTTGTTAAAAGCCCATCATATGTGAACTCTAGCCTCTGTGAATTCGCCACTCCACCAATAAGTAGTGTTTTTTCTTACGGGCTTTTTCAGGCACACGTCTTTCAAATCTGACACTAAGATTCCTGTTAATTGGTTTATCTGTTCGTTAAGTCGTCCTGGACTCGTCAGATCCAGATCGACTAGTGCTCTGAGTTATCTATCCATTTTCCTTGAGTAGACTTTCCATTGTGCTGTTTTCGGGTTCTGTACTTTTTTGGGTGAGATACGTTAGGCCTAACATGCATTTTGAAACCACACAATTCTTTTGGAAAATCTTTTTAGAAAATCTTTTGTTATTGTATTGTAATTTAATTTTGCCAATGATTTTTCGCTATCATCTTGTTAAGTGAATTTTCATATGAATAAATGAATGAATAAATGGTTTAATCTTTAATGTGTGCCCATATTCATTTCTTTAAATTGATCGACTTATGTGTGTATCGAACACAATCTTCTGACAAATTTCTCTGACAAACACTAATTTTAGTTTTAATTATTGTTCGAAATATACTTAACGAATGCAATAAAGTAAAGTGTCAATTACTTTCATACACTCAAGTACGCAAATGTTCACTTATCAAAGTGTATTATATCTTGCGATATGCCTTCGATCTGCAAATTATTATTTTATTGTATAGTCGTCAATTAAAATCCTCCATCCCAGAAGTGATTAAAATCAATATAAAATATTTGCAATAGACCAGGTAGTAAATGAATGCACTAGTGCCAGCCCCAGGCATCGATTTTTTCAGCAATACGGAAGCCCACAACTTTGCAATATATCCGTTTCATAGTTATTGACGTCCAGGCAATGATATCACATCAGTCATAAACTCCACCATAGATACTTGTGCGACAGATACAACTGTGGGAAAGGCCTTCAGCGCTAGCAAACGATAATACTTGCCATGCTTTATAGTTTCGGTTCTTAAAGTAATTGGCAACGTTAATATAATTATATTGTCTCGTAATAGATCACCGCTTATTACTTCTTATTAGGAACGCTTATTATCGTTTTAATTTCTTGACCATGATCGATCTGATTTTGGTAATCGGTCACAAGCTGCTTGGCGTAGACAAATTGATCGTCCTGAGCGAATCTCATTGCTCATATGGTTCATGTAATTTTTTTCTCTTTTTATGTTGTTCCATCGTTCCATTCAATTTGGTTTAATTGTAGGCGCATTATTTCGATGCCATGAAAGATTAGCACGCAACCTTCATAGTTCACACTCAGTGCGAGCAGTGAACATACGAGTGCGGGTGAAGGCCGACATAGTTTGGTGCCTTCCTGTATTTCGTCTAATGAATTTTGTGGACTAGTTTGCAATTTCAATTTCGTTTCGAGTGAGTTGAATCTCATTTGATTGACATTAGAAGAATTTGTGTTTGAATTTACTCGTAGCACTCATGTAGATTTTCTTATTATATTATATATGACCTGGCACTGTGTACTACTAAATTGAGTTACTGCCTTAAGTCTTTCGTTTTAATGCAAGACGATTAATTGTGAGCCCGAACAATAGCCAAGCTCGATGTAGTCCAACAATGGTTATAATGGATTTGATATTTCATGGCAGTGGTTTCAAGCCTGTGTGGGAACATGAAAACAATCATTGTTTGGCGTAAACATGAGATGAGAGCAAACTCTCGGCTATACGTCTCATGTCTGTTGTTCATTGTTATGAAGAATCCCATGCCTATTCGATTGGGTCTCATAACAATAATTAGCCTTCCGATCAATGACATTCAATTGTCAAAATGCGGAAAAGCGTGGGTGTTTTCTAACCCGTATAAATCGAAGATTGTCAAATGACGTGAAGTAAAACAATAGATTTCTGTGCAACATGAGAAAATCGGATTGAAAGTATAAAATATTTGCATAAAGAAAGTGAAACGGATTAGATTTTGAAAAGAAATACACAGAAAGTACTATATGGAGTTAGATTAAGAGAATGAAATTATCCCAACCGGAACTAATAAAATTTACTTTTACTCATGTGCACATGCGGAATAAATACATAGTCTAGTAAGTCATTTGGAAAAAAAATAGTTAGATCAAAATAAAAGTTAAGAGATGGTGCCAGCTTAATTTGAAGAACCTTATATGGCAGGTTAGAACATTTTTACAATCCAAACTAGAAATTACGAGAAATTTGGCCCTTTAACGAGGAAAACTTTTCCTTTTAAAAAGAAAGGCTGTGAGCTTTTAATGGATAGAAGATGGAATAGAGCTGTATAGAGCAGTAAAACATTTTATTGGCATCTTTTTTGTCCCAACAATAAATTAAAATGAGTGCACACTGTAGCGGAGATAGGTTTGGGTGCAGCAAAAGGTATTACAAAGCTAAAGCCGTTCTAAAATGTGACTATTTTCGCAACATCAATTGATTTTGACAATTTCAATGGACGGGGACCAAAAGTGTGCAGAACAATCAATTTAGAAGTTCTTCCGACTTTCTTTCCACAGACCAATATTTCACTTTAAAAACTTCTTGTGGTGCTTGAGAACGATGGGAAATATACATTTTTTTTCTTAACATGTTTTTTTAAAATTCTTATCGTATATCAATATATATGTGCATATGACATTTAGGCAAAAATTCAATAAATTTACAAAGCTTAGTAATAGTCTTGATAAACTAAATTTCTTTTCGAGCTACTTCGGTTTGGTGGCGAACACAAAAACTAAAGAGAAACAAGCGTTTTGTTATCTACGGTCTACATATAAGGTATATGAAAACGGGCAATAGGTGATCAGGACCATAACGAATAATATTCGCTATAAACTAGATTCAATTTTATTTTCAGTGTAGAGTTAAGCGATGATAATCATGAAATGATCTATTTTTAAACATTAGATTAAACATTAGACAAGATGTCTAGTTTTGTTTTTAAAAATTGCTTTACTTTATTTCATTGAACTCTCAGTGCCTTTATATGTTCGAAAGCGTTCAAAAGGTTTACGTGAAAATTTGAGTTGAAATTCATCTCATAATTGGAACAATCACCGTGTGGTTTTCTTTTAGATAACACGGTAAAGTAGTTTTTACTACCCATATTTTTTTTTGTTTTTATAATTTAAATATCCCATTTTTATCTGTGTGCTAATGAATATTTCTGATAATGATTGCAAGATTTCATTCAAATCATCAGCAGCGCTTTTTTCAAGAGGAAGTTTATTGCGAAACGTTTCAATATGTGCATTTTAATCACGAAAATATTCCTGTCCGACATTCGATCTGCTTTAATTCCCAAATAATGAAATCAAACATCGGTGACTGAGTAAACAAACAATCTTTTTTGCCTTTGATTTTAATGCAACCCAATTTATCTTGGTCAGTTTTAGTGCGTCCGTATTGTACTTTCAAATCCGGTTAATTTCGACAACAAAACCCAGTGAGCCGCAATGACTCAAGTAGTGTAGAGTTTAAGAAGTTGTTCAAATTTATATGGATGATGAATTTAGTCCGAAAGTTGTTGACACAGAAAAAAGTATATGCATGCATATTTTCTTTTTTTCGACGCGTTCTCTATATTCTCTTTTTGTGAGAATTTCAGCAATTTTAAAACCACTTTTCGAATGACAGTTTATCCAAACGTACTTTTCCTCTCATGGATGGGATTCAGTAAACGCGGAATAAATTTGGCCACAAGAAAATTCTGAATAGCACCCAATTTCGAATATATTCCTCGATATAAGGTCAAACTTTCACAAACTGAGATAAATGTATAGTATATCGAATTGGTCAACTTATCGAAATTGCCCAACTTGGTTTCAGTGTGAACCTTTTACAAAAAAGTAGCTCGCTAAAATTATATGCATAACAAATTACGCGTATTACAGAGTTCAATTACAATCGCAATTTAACCATGTTAAAAAAAACGGTTACACAAAGATGAAGCAACTTTATCGCTGTCGAAATATACTAGGTACCGGGGTCCTGCTGCGCCAAAGAAAATGAAATAATTGACACCATTGCGAATCAACTTTTAGCGCTAACCCTGAAACTGCCTTAAGTGTGCTGACCACACTTGCACATGCCGTTTTTCGGATATGGGTAGTTGATGCTCACAAAGAAATGGATGTTTCCTGATGTGGTCAAACACACTAAGATCTTCCTTTTAAAGCCCAAGCATGCGGCTGCGGAATTCCTCTCCAACAAGAGTAAGAAGAACCATGCTAGGCGTACTAACTACACACAACTGCCTAGGAGTTGCACAGGATAACCTTTGTTCATCCTGCCAAGAAGGGATGGCCTCTGTGGAGCATTTTCGTTATAAATGCTCAGCGTTTGTATGTCTCAGTTTGTATGTCTCAGATAATGCTTCGACTGGGATGTCGTTTATTTTAAGCATTGCCTGCTTTCCCCCTATGATTGATCCTGGATTTCATTAAGAGATTTGGAAATTTATTGTAGGCTGGTAGTACAATGCACCCTTATCACCGCGTACTCCGCACACATATACCTTTTATGCGTTTCTTATTTCAACAAGTGCCCTCATACATTCATCAGTTCAACTCGGGTTAGAAGACGGGGGCAAAATGTAAGTAACATTAACTTTTTCACGTTTTTACCAACTTTTCTTTTTGACATATATTGCTTTTAATGTGTTGTTTTAGTTTTGCATGAGTGTAAATTTGTCAAATAAATATGTATTAAAGAATGCAAAATTTTTAAAAATTTCATAATATTACACCAAAGCGCTTACAAGCCGGAATTATAAACCCGAGAAACATTGACAAATGTGAATGGTCCGATCAACAAGAAGGAATTTCTCTGCATATTGAATTGATCAATGTAAAAAGACTCTAATTCTTAAGCTCTTACTAAAGAATCACGGAAAAGGGAGAAAACATTGAACGTAATAGTTCAACGCAGAAATAAAAGAAAATATAAATAATAAATTTTTAGAAAAAAGTATTGAACAAAAACTAATTAAAATGTATAAGGTGCTATTTCGATTGCTTGTAAGCAGAAAATAAATTCATTCAAGACCGCATAATGGAATGCGAACAACTTATCTGCCATAAAGCGGAAATCGCATGACAGCAATATATGTCAGCTCACGGAAAAAAATAATAAATTTGATTCCTTTCGGTCTATTTTTTCGACATCAGATATGTATGGGACAAGTCTATTGGCAGCGCTTTAGCAGTCCACATAAAAATATCTCCTACTTAAACTTTAAGAAGAACTCAGAGAGGACTACATTCAAGCATCATCAATATGCTTACGAAAACAGTCGAATGAGCTCTTTATTTCTCCCACCTAAACACTGAAGCACAGCATCTCAAAAATAATATTGCAAAACAGCTTCTTATTACTGGGAAACCTCGACGGTCCAGATACAGGTTTTGTTCTCTCTTTAGGCCACTCTCGTCATTATTGTTCTAGATATAGAACCACACTTAGGAGTAAGCCTATTTTTTCCATCAAAGCCCATTCGAACATCTTCAAGCATCACCTAAACAGCTCAATATTCGTGAGTGTATCACTCAAACGGTAGCCTTATCAGCCACTTAAAATAAAAGTGTACCTCAATAAGCCTTCTATGAAACTCAGGCCGACGCTTGCAGAAGACAACGAGTCAAATTATTCTTGGTGACTTTCATTTCTCACAAAAAACATACTAATTGTGGTGAAAACGAGTCAAATCAATAAAGTTCCAACAAAAAAGCTTTACTGAGACCTGACAATAGACGCTAGGCCAGAAGCGATGCAGAAAAAGTCACTACCCTCTCAGCTTACCTGGAACCTGTCTATACACCACTTGCTGCGGTAGAACATGATTTTTCATCAGATCTTAAATTCCATGACATTTCATTCAAATCCGGCAAAAAAGGTTCAAAGTATTATCATTGAGAAAACTTGATGCAGTAAATTCCCAAACATTCACTTCATGACATTATGCTCAAGTAGCTGTCGCTATTGGATTCCTTTCGCTGCGCCACCATTTTATAAGAATGCCACAAATGTTATGATCCCTAAATCTGAAGAATATTCATCTCAGATAATATAATACAGACTTATAAGTCTCTTATCAAGCACTTCTGAAATATTAGTGAAATATATAGTAAAAATTGTTTCTAAACACAAAGATGCGCATTTCATCCCTAAACATTAATTTAGCTTTCGGAGGTCCGTTGAAACGTATTAGACATAATAATAGCATTCAAGGAGGATAGGAATTACTACTCAAAAGTTTTTTAAGATATGCCCGAAGCATTCGATGAATTTTGGCATGAAGGGTTGGCTTACAAAATCAAGCCCATGCTTCGAAAAGCTTTCCACAAAATTCTTTTATACTATTTAACCGAACAGTAGTTTAAATACAACAGCTCAACAATCGATAAACACTGACTGGTGCTGCATATGCATAATCTTTACATCCAATCCTCCCCTAAAGTACACAACGACAACAGCAACATTTCGAGAGGACGTCACCATTGTATGCATCAACGCAGATTCAGGTTTGCCATACCAAATTCTGCAAGCCTACATATCAGATATTGAAGCAGAACTGGCAATATGGAGCATAAGAATGAATGAAAGCATTAAAATTTCATTGTTAAAATTAATTTTTCTTCAAAAATGCTCAAAAATGAGCCAATACTTCAAACAAAAAAGTGACCGAAGAACCTTCTCTTCTATCAGGAGTCGGGACTGAAGCCACTTAGGGACCGGGTTGAAGAATTAACAACAAGATTCTACGGACAAACAGACGGACATGAGAACGGACTGATTAGGTCAATGGGGTTACAGGTGGTTACAATGAGCCATTTTTGCGCCCGGCGAAGACAGCGTGTCAAGGGCTGCTCATGGATGCACTGTTTAGCTATGTAGACCCTCCGTCGAACATAAGGAACTAATTGTAGGACCTAAGTTAATTTTTAGGTCTAATTAGGCTAAGTTAGTTATAATTATACTATATAGTTATAATTATATGTTATAGTTATAATTAGAACTTAATTGTAGTGCAAGGTAGAATTTAAGTCAAGTATTGCCCAGTTAACCAACTTGTACAGCCTGGGTAGTATTATTGGTGAGTAAGATAAAACTGCCTTAGAAAAAAAAAATAAGAAAAAAGCGCCAGCAGGAGAAAATAGTATAACCACTAGATTTTCAGTTATCATAGCTAATTATATTTTAAGCTGTCTTAAGAATGTACAAGCAAAAGAAAATAAAAAACCCTTTCAACCATTCAATTAGCCAATACTTCAAACTAACGAAGTAGATTATCTTGAAACGAACCTTGACATTAGGCTGACGTGAAAACTCCACATTGAAGCTTAATATCAACAGTTGAAGCTTGAATTCATCAATTTCAAATGCATACTCAAAAGAGCAGGCTGGTATTCTATCTTTCTCTCTCTCTGTCTTTCGAATAAGACGTGCCTGTCTATAAATCTATCCCAGAACCAATTCGATTTATGACTTGCATCTCTTGGGATCAGCTCGTCCATAAAACATAAACATCTTTCAGAGAACCCGATCATAAATTCTATAAATTCATAATTAAGAAATCAAAACCTCGAGGATTTCTGTAATCTTAGTCTACGCAAAGGCCTACAAATTCATGCAATTGTAGAGAAAATCGAAAAGTGCAGAGAAAAACTTACTGCAGCTTTTGCTAATCACTCCAAGAAGCTCATCAAAAGAATTCTACCTCATCATAAGTTTCAGTATTGAAAAGAACTAGCTCATTTGACTTTCTACTACTAACGTTGAAGAAAGAGTCTGATAAAGCTACCTGTGTAACTTTAAATCTCTTTCACATTATGCCTTTCATATTATTAAAGCCCGCTAATGGCACCAGAGGCTACAGCTAGAGGATATTTTGAGAAAGAGTTTCTCGTTCTTTTGACGCCCAAAAAATCGACGCCTGTAGTCTTGACGCCCAAACTAATCTCTTCTAGTAGCGACCAGAAACAAACGAACAAAACGGGTGTTCGAGACAGACAAGATGACAACGACTTAGACAAGATGACAAAGACACGACTGGGACCAAATCTACGGTGCCGATCATAAAAAGGTAACTACAAAATTGAACCCAATTGACAAGAATCATTAAAAAGTTGAGTATTGGCTAAGAGACAGCCAAAAAAGTTTACCTGAACATCGAGGATTTCCCGGAAAACTCTCAACATTACAGAAAACTTATTTGATTACTTACGGTAGAAAATAATGAATTTCTTACTTGTTTATTGCCTGAAGGAAAGAATCTAACCGTTATTATTAGGAGTTTACACGGGATCAGCCCAGCAAAAATCAAAGAAAACCTTGAAGAGCAAGGTTTCCATTCGACTGAGGTGTTTTTTTCCAAACTAAGGAATGACCACTCTAATTTAATCAAAGCACTTCTTCCTTGGTAAGAAACGGATATCTTTAATATAAAGGCAGTGTGCCGACTCATTTGCAAAGTGGAAGAGCACAAACAACGCGGTGAATACTCGCAATGTCATAAATGCCAAAAATTTCACCATATAGTAAACAACTGTCACGCACAATCCAGATGCTTGAAATGTGATAGGATTCACCACCACTCCCGATGCATCAAGCAAAAAGATGAAAAATTCAAGTGCGTAAACTGCGGCGATGAGCACCCCGCCATTCATGGAGGTTACCCTAAACATCCAAAAAATTTGTGCAGGTCGCTAGGGAGAGAACATCTGCTTTCATTCTTGAAACTGATCAATTAAAAGGTAAACCTAATCCTGTCTTTACAACACTCTAATCAGATCCCGAATGCAGAATACATGAACTATATTTTCTCCAAAATGCTGGAGCAATTTCGATTCGTGATAAGAAACATGATGGCAAAAATGGTGCAACGAGTGTTTTCGGCATTCCCAGCTACCGAAACTCCTTCTTAAAGGCTCAAACTGAACATCCTAGCAGTGAATTACTATCAGTACGTGGAACGCGAGTTCCATAACAAAACGGAAAAACTGATGTGATTCCTCTTTGTCTGCAAGGTCGTCATAGTCCTCATTCAGGAAACATTCCTGGAATCTAGATACGATCTCCGTTTTCCAAATTATAACGTCTATGGAAACAGTAGATTCTCCGACAGAGAACGTGGCACCGCTATCCATATATGGGGCATTTCACGTGAAGCGGACAACGAAAAAAAGTCGAGGTTCCGGATTTCGTTCATATTATGCATAATGGTACTTTTAGAAGATATGAACGTGGATGCACAATTTTTTCCTTCTATGAGGTTCAGTTGCCGAGTTATGGGCTTCTGAAGAATTGAAGAAGCTGATGAAGGGTTTTTTTGGAAGCCGATTTTGAGATTGAAAAAAATATATTAAAAACATTAAACATATTGATTGGTATAGAAAATCAGCTGTTCTTTTTAATTTTAAAATTAAATTTAGAATAAAAAAAAATTTCCTGTTTAAAACCGGAAGTAACCATTTCAACTCGTTATTTGAGTAACTTGGACCAGGTTAATTTTTTTTATTTTTGTAGTAAAACAAAGCTTAAACTATACTTGTTTTATCATAAAAATTTTAGAATGGGATGGCAAGTAGTTTGGGAGGTAGGTGAATTTTAGTACATACAAGTCGTATGAAGCGTGGCACCCGGAGCTTGATTAGGATAGCTAGTGAGTGTGAAATCAAAATATTTTTAGTAAAATTATTGCTATATCGTTAAAATATTATATATTGAATTAATATAGTTAAAATAAAGCGATAGAGTTTCAATATTAAAAGTTGCTAATGCTAATTTATTTAATAAAAAAACAAACTTGTTTATGGAAAAATGAATTTATTTCACAGTTTTTACAATTGCATATATAATTCACCTACATATAGAGGTTAAAATATAAAACAATTGCTAATGCTTATTTAAGAAGTGAAAACAAAAAAATAATTTATGGAAAAAAAATTTTTACTTGAACTTATATGACTTGGACCAGTTTAATTTTTTTTTTATTTTTGTAACAAGACAAAGCTAAAACTATACTTATTTTATGTCAAAAATTTTACAGTGGAAAGTATATGTAGTTTGCCGTGATACTATATCCTGTATATAAATAGTTTTTATAACATACTTAAAATACATACTTAAATTGTGTTCATACTTAACCGACTACCCTACAGAAATGCGATTAGTATCGCAATTTTTTAGTTGAAAAAGGTATTATTTTTTCATAAAAAGCCATATAATAGAAGGAGGTCAAAGCTATGTAATAGAATTTGAAAATGATATTTGATGATAATCAAGTGACAACCGTTTAGTTCGAAAAATGGGTTTGTTCAGACAGATTTACCATTTCTACTCATTTGCTTGCATCCGATGATTTTGTGGACAGCTTTTGTCACGCGTTGGATGCCTCGAAACCCCATGCTTACATTGCAGAGCAACAGGCTCATTATTTTAAAAATCTAAAAGAAAATATAAACGAAGCGGAAATTTTGGTACAATGCGATTTTGCTGAGAATTATTGTTTTGTTGCACAAGATGCTGCTCAAGCTTTTCATTGGAATAATGACCAGGCAACACTTTTGACATCAGTCTATTATTATAAAGTTGGAAGTAAAATAGAACATGGTAGTATTTCCAGAAAACCCTTCACAAACATCTGTCTGAAGAAACAATAGCTGTGTCAAAAATTATATACATAACAGATGGGGCCCCACAACATTTTAAAAATAGTTTTAATTTTGTGACTCTATTTTATTATAAAGCTGATTTCAAGACAGAAACTGAACTTCATTTTCACGCGACTTCGCATGGAAAAGCCTATGTAATGGTCTCGGTGGTAATCTGAAACGACTGGTAACACGTGCGAGTTTACAATTACCTCCTAGTAAAGCTATTACTACACCTTTACGTTTTTTTCATTGGGCAAAGTCGGCTTTATCCCTAACAGCCACTTACTATTGCTCATCAGAGGAACTTCAACGCCACAGAATATTTTTAAAACCACGGTTTGATTCCTCTATTACTATTCCCGGGACTAAGAAATTTCACTGTTTTATTCCAGTGCCTTCTTATAAAAAGAACAAGTTTAAGTAATGAGTGTCAAAGTGTAAAAATGGTGAAATAAATTCGTTTTTCCATAAATTATTTTTTTTCACTTAGTAAATAAGCATTAGCAATTGTTTTATATTTTAACCTCTATATGTAGGTGAATTATATATGCAATTGTAAAAACTGTGAAATAAATTCATTTTTCCATAAACAAGTTTGTTTTTTTATTAAATAAATTAGCATTAGCAACTTTTAATATTGAAACTCTATCGCTTTATTTTAACTATATTAATTCTATATATAATATTTTAACGATATAGCAATAATTTTACTAAAAATATTTTGTTTTCACACTCACTAGCTATCCTAATCAAGCTCCGGGTGCCACGCTTCATACGACTTGTATGTACTAAAATTCACCTACCTCCCAAACTACTCGCCATCCCATTCTAAAATTTTTATGATAAAACAAGTATAGTTTAAGCTTTGTTTTACTACAAAAATAAAAAAAATTAACCTGGTCCAAGTTACTCAAATAACGAGTTGAAATGGTTACTTCCGGTTTTAAACAGGAAATTTTTTTTTTATTCTAAATTTAATTTTAAAATTAAAAAGAACAGCTGATTTTCTATACCAATCAATATGTTTAATGTTTTTAATATATTTTTTTCAATCTCAAAATCGGCTTCCAAAAATACCCTTCATCAGCTTCTTCAATTCTTCAGAAGCCCATAACTCGGCAACTGAACCTCATAGAAGGAAAAAATTGTGCATCCACGTTCATATCCTCTAGAAGTACCATTATGCATAATATGAACGAAATCCGGAACCTCGACTTTTTTTCGTTGTCCGCTTCACGTGAAATGCCCCATATGCAAAAAATATTTGCCACCATCATATTTCTATTCCCCGACTAGTCTGAATAACGACAACAGCAATCAAAGTACACACTCAGTCTCGTGAGTTCGTGGGGATATTTGTTTACAAACCCGTAGGCTCACTCAAACTCAGCCAAAAAAAAAAAAGCAATCCCACGACAACCCTCGTACGGCTCTAGGGGTTGAAGCTGGTAGAGAGCTTCATTACAATTTATTTAATCATTGTGAATCCGAGTGTGGAGTGATTAGTTCCACGACTCACTTTACCCCTGATTTAAATCAGGTACCTAATCAGAGCTAGGTGAACTCAAAGCTTGGTGCGCGGACCCTCGTCCGAACCTGGATTCGAACCAGGGACCCCACACGCAAGAAGCCAGTGCTCTACCCACTAGGCTACTCCAGCCAAGATCTCTCTAAAATCTTTGATCAGAAAGGACCAGTTTTCGTAGTAAGAGATTTAAATGCCTACTTTCGACTCTGGGGTGACAAGAGGACAAACGGAGTCGGGACCATTCTGAAAAATTTTGTCGAGGATAAACACACATATTTCGAGTGAATCTACTCACTTCAGGATAACCAACAACTATGCGCTGGATATGCTATGATCTCTCACTTGATTTCCAGCCCAATGTACGGACTGCAGTACTGAATTAACTCTCATCTGAATATAAGCCAGTACTCTCTTTAATAGGAGACGTCTAAATTGACGATTCTCTGAAATTCAAGACGAAAACTAACTGGCACACTTTCGAAAATCCCCAGAAATCACATGAAACTGCCAGCAACATCAATAGATCGAATGAAAATCTAGCAGCGAAAATAGCCCAGGTAAAAAAAAAGTCACCACGAAAACTCAGATAGAGGGTTATAAGCCTTTCAAGCTCCCGAAGCTTAATAAGCGTAGGAGACTTAGGGCAAAAAGGAAAGCAAACCGTCTGACAAGTCACATCAGTCACCAGATTTCATTGTATAATTCGGGCACAATAATTTTTAGCGATTGAAAAAATACCTCAGGCACAAGAATAAGCTTACTTTAACGGCAATTCACGGCGCTGGTGGCCACAAATATGACAATGAATCAAAGGTCGATCTTTAGAGCTGCAGTTAACAAACAAGCCAACAATCACAAACGACTACTACGATATAAGACATTGAATAAAGAGCTACTAATGCTTTAGCTACAATAATATTTGACTTATATTTTAGCTATAAAAAGATTTATCTCACGGAAATATGAGAGATTAAACAGCTGGTAGCTCGACTCAACAAACATAAATCACCAGACTTTGGCATGACACTTACCAGACAATCAAAGTCAAGAAATAGCAGATATTGCCGATGCGATCTACCGAACAAAAAGTTTCCCAATTTCCTGGAAAAAACGATCATTATTTTAGTTTCACCAACAACAGCACATATATCTTGCGTTACACAGAACTGGAAACCAATCAGCTTTCTATTTTCGATCGGAAAACTGGACGAACGTTTACTTTTTCCACGACTCGAGGACTTAGTTGCTAACAAATACATTATTCCAAAAGAACGATTCAGCTTCAAAGCTCACCATTTCGTCGAGTTGCAGCTATCTAGGATGGTTCAGCACATTAGAAATGGATTCAATTGAGAAAAGTCAACAGGTCTTGTCATATTTGACTTTGCCAAGGCATTCAATAAGAACAAGACGACAAGCACAAAATCCAAGCCAATTTACACATATATAAATATGAACCCATAGAATGGAAAACAACAGCCACATACTTTGATCTTATACACTCAGAAAAATATGTTTCCGAAAAGCAAAGAAAATATTCACTTGTTTACGAGATGTGAAATCTTCCACAAATCAAATAAACTTTCATTTGATATCACTAATTTGTATAAATATCATGTAAAAATTTCTTACATTCAACGGAATACAATTTTTACTTTACCTTATTTCAAGTAAGTAATTTTCCTCAAATTTTGTAAATTATGTCTATGAATTTAGTAAATTACATCTACAACGCAAACATATTTTTACATGTTTCAAAAACAACCACGCTCCAATATTCGACGAAAAATTGATAGTTTTTATGACTTGTATTAACATTTCCTCTACACAAATAAGGGGTCGATAGCTTAGCTCGCTAACGTGCCAGTCCAAAGCAGTGATCTACCGCTCGCGGGTTCATATTCCGCCGGGTTCATGGTTGACTTTGTTCGTCTTCAGTTGTCCTAACTCCATTGATTTTATAGCTTTAAGTGGCGACTAGGCATAAATAATACTATCGCTTTAGAAAATAAGAAAAAAAATGTGGCACTTAAAAAAAAGGAAGAATGGAAAAATTGATATTGACTCTACTTTTTTTTATTTATTTTTTATATTTTTACTCCCTTCAAAGTAAGCCAACTCTTATGATATGAAGGGAGGGAGAGTTTTTGCATGCCAACAACATGCCATGCTTTTAAGCGGTCCCCCATCTTAGTAGTAACCGCGCCCAGCACAGCTTAACTTCGGTGATCGTACGTGAACCGATTTATGCCAGATGCCAGAAACTATATCAAATTTTACTCAGGGCAAGTTCAAAATCAGTTATTTGAAATGAAGAACTTTCTTTCTTTAGATTGAGTAAATATTTCTTTGGCGCAGAATCATTACCAATTTGTTTTGATAATGTGTTCATTTTTCTTCAAAAAATAGAAGTATTTTGTTGAGTGTATTTAGCACAAGACTTTTTTGGATTGTGCACATATAAAACAACCGAATAACTACCAGTGGAATACTGAATCAAATGCTCTCATTACTTGGATCAAATAAGCTAAACATTAACGTTCACTTATAGAAGCACAATCTTTTATCTAACAAAAGCTACAAATTTCACAAAGCCTTGCGTTGAGAAAGTTGACAAGGGTAACCTGGTACATCAGAAATACTAACATACACGAGGACTTACGAATCTAAGCCCTAGAAAAAAAACTGTTTGACCAAATCGACAGACACCCCAACAGCACTCTTTCTATCTTAAAATATATAGAGCAGAGAGAAAATGATATTTACTTGAATCTACGACTACAAGGATCCTGAAATAGCAGTACTACGAGGAAGTGAAAAATAGACTTAACGAGTCAACGTGCAGCTGGCACTAGCTCCAAGAATTTAACAGTTGTTGGGTAGTCGTTTTTGTTTGCATTTGTCCGGTGTTAGGTTAGGATGGTGCTCATATGCAAAAGATAGCTTTTAATCCTTTACCATTGCTCATGGGCTTCATTAATGCATTTAGGAAAATTCGGTAGACTTGGGGCTCATGTATACGTTACTTATTATTGGTCTTACTTTGCTACTCTCAGAATGTTACCCGATAATGTTCAGCAGGAAAAAAACGAACGTCAAAAGAGTAACTGTAGTTATATTTCTCATATGAGTTTTTAACCTCTTGATAAACAATTCATTATTTATTATAGCTTCACCAACAACACAAAAATTCGATGGAATTATAACAGCTCAAAGAACATACTTAGAAACTAAATTACATTGTTCGCTAATAACAAACTTTTAATTTAAAATGCTATGTTGTTCTCAGTTAGAAAAAAGTTTGAAAATCATGATTTCAAGTCTTACATTTATTAGATTCTAAAATGTGATTCAAAAAGTCAGCTGGTCTAGTCAAAGTAGAATCACAGTTTATGCCAACCATGCAATAATCATTCATTTGATATGCATACTACAAGGTGGATCAGCAAATTACATTTTTTTGTGATATTTTGTCAGCTTAGGTAATTCACGAACCCGGTATATAACACTATATACCTAAGAGGGTTCTTCTTTATTTGAATCCGCTTATCATAAACATATTTTCGAAAGATAGAAAAAAGTTTTTTTAGCGCCATACGTAAGTAGGTTGAGGAATGTGGAAGTGGAATCATAATATTTAAAACAGCAATAAAAATGTAAATAAACTTGTATATCAGGAACAGTTGAGTCTCCAAGAACTAATGAAATAAAAACACAAAGAAATCATACCGAAAACTAAATTGATGAAAATATATAAAAAATGAAAATATATAAAGATCTAATCAAGTTTCACGCTTTCTTAATATAATGCCTACAAAATTTAAAAACTCGAATCATCAATAAAAAGTTACATACGATCGAACTAGTTCTTCTATCTCAATCAATTATTCATACTATTTGAAAACGTGCTCATGCAAGACACCTCTTCAAGATATCTATCTAGTCAGCATGCAGCAATACTATTCAGTATCGTAAATTCACAAACCTTTCATACCACTCTTTGAAATTCCAATAAAACCACATCGAACTGAAGCTATCAAAAGTTGAGCAACAAACTCATTTTCACATTGTAACAGGTGACATAGCTATTCAAATAGATTTGTTACTATAAATGAAATCACCATATCAAACAAGATATTTCTTAATTCGATTTTCTCTCTCAGCTGATTTGTCAACTTATCCCACGGCAGCACCGGATATCCATAGCAACAGTTCCAATCGGTTCTTATTAAATGCAAGTGATTCATAATCATAGCGAAATTAATGTCTAGTACAAGTTTTTTACAGTTATCATCTAGAACTCATGAATAATCAACGGTTAAACAAACTTCACAGCTCTGCACGCGATATTTTTGTATTGGTCCGATCATTGGTTTGACCCAACAGTGAACAGGTTTATCAACGACCTTGAACGATACAGTGCTATGAAAACTAGGTTGGTTTGGAATGAATTTGAATTGTTGCGAAAAAATTCAAATTTCGTGAAAATTTCATCGAAATTTGTTTTCGAAATATTGAATCAAGTAGGCATCCATAATATATTTTTGTGAATCGAATTGGTGCTTGGTGAAGAAGAATTATGCATGAACAAATAATGTGTTCCAATTAAAAGTGAATGATTGTTGCATAGTATTTCAAATTTTACGAATCTAATTCTCACGTCAGCGAATCAGAATTTTGATATATATCCACACAGTAAAGCCAACATAATTACAGAGCTTCATATGTATTTCACACGGTTTATTTATTCTCGTGCACTTTTCGACTCAAACTTTAAGATCCCGAAAAATCGGAAACCACAACATACTTTAATGAGTTAACATTAACGAACGTGAGCTTCAGTGAGACGGGTTTTGAATCTGATTAAAAATAAACATATAAGGAGATTCTACTATATCAGCAGCAGTACTCATATAATACTTAACAATATTTCCTGCTGCTTATAGCATTTAGATTTAGGATACGATACCAATTTTGGTTTATATATCTTATATCTTGGTTTTGTTAATTACTGATATTTCAGTGTGAGGGGGTTTATGCGAGTATATATTAGGTTCATTAAAAAAATTGATTCGAATTTTGGAAATTACGTCCCACACACAAAAGACTATTAAAGTTAAAAAAAACTTGCAAACTATTTTTCAAAATGCTAATGATTTGTTTTAAGCATGCATTGAAAACAAATTAACGTGGCCATGATCTTGAATTTGTTGTTTTACATTGTTAATTAGGATTAGAGATGAGGCGTATATACTGGAACAGGTATATGGAACAGGTATTTTTTTGGAACAGCCAGTACCTAGTACGAAATTCAAAAATACTAGGTACGGGTATTTTTGTGGACTATACATGTAATCAAGAATTTACACAATAAATTTCGTCCATTTAATTCATTTCAATCAAACAGTGACGTAATAGTATCCTAATATTAATATAAACTCGTATTTCATATTTGCAAGTGCTTTCATACTCACGAGTATCTCGTACGCGAGACGAAAATACTTGCAAGTACGAAAATACTCGATACGAATATACTTATATCGTTCCAAAATATTCGAATACGAAAATAACGTATCGTTCCAAAATATTCGATACGAGTATATACTCGTATCGAGTATTTTGGAGCTTGCAAGTATTTTCGTATCGCATATTTTTGTATAGAGTATTTTCGTGCTTGCGAGTATTTTGGGACTTTAGGTTTAGGTTTTTAGGGCAAAAGTAGCTGAAATCGGACAAAATCGGCCAAGTTTGAGTTAGAGTTGTTTGGGGCATAACTGACCAAAACCTATTGCTGTGATACAAAAATTTCGGTTTTGTAGGGGAGTAAGGGGTTTTTTGGCCATAGTTTGGCAAAAACTGCCTTTACAGCGCTTTCGATGATTGAAAGTGATCTGGGAGTTCAATAGTGATATTTTAAGGGCGAACAAACTTTTTTTATAGGGGAAATCAGACAAAAACGTCCATTTTTTGCAAAAAAAAATTTTTTTTGGTCTAGCATGAATTTGAGGATCTTTCTGAGTTGTTCCCATACAAATATGGGAAAAAGCGGCCTAGTTTTTAAAATACGGTAAAATGAAATACGCCGGGAAAACTGAAAGTAACACTAAAAATGTTTAGATCCTTTTTGGTTAGCCAGTTGGCTTCTCCGGCTGTGCTGAAGCTCTCCTCGTGACTGCACTCCAACCCTACCGGGGTTGTGACTCATGTCCAGCTTTACCGAAAAGGTTGGCCCCTTAGTGGGTGCATGTTTAATAGACGTTTTATCATTTCTTAATAAAATTTTCGACAAATTCATGCTTCAGTGAGGCGAAGTGGAAAACCGACTGTTTTAGATGAGCCAGGAAAAGTTTGGTATCAGGCATCGATCGATGAAAAGTCATATAGATGGCAACAGGATTAGTTGGTCCTATCATAGTTAATTTTTCGACACTGGTAGTTTGAACGAATACAGGAGGTGTTTTGTGCATATATTAAAATGCAAATCAAATTAAATTGATTGAATTTGCTTGTTTTCCCTTAGATGGCTCCTAGATTGGAGAAACACTTGCCAAATAAGTGACCGACCATTGGATAGTTACGGACAAGCTGCACGGACTAATGGCTCGTATCCTTTCACGGTCAACTGCACCATCACCATTCTAGCCTGGGAGCTTTGTCTCTGGTGGATGGGGGAGGGCATATCATACCGTTTCATTACATCACTGCAAATCGCATGTACTTGTGTGTATATATGTACATACTTCAAAAAATACTAGCTAGTATTTTTGGAACAGGTAATTGGAACAGGTATTTTTTTGTACTCGTATTCGGAATACCTAGTATGTAAAAATCCGAGTACGACCCAACTCTAATTAGGATTAATATGCTATGACGCACAATTTGCTAAAGCTGCAGAGATGGTGAGCTCAAATTTATATGAGTGCTGCAGAATATCTTTGATTTGTAGTCCTAAAGTCGAAAAACTAATAGTTGAAAAGAACCATCACATTTATTTGTGGATGTATTTATTTGGTTGTCGTTATCGTTGATGTTGAGAAATGATTTAATTAGGAGCATTTAGCTCCAGATTTTCATTTGAATACCCGCTTAAATACATATTATTGCTGGAAAATCAATAGGTAGAATCGATGCGTTGACATAAAATAATGAACTGCATATAAAACAATATTCTAAAAATGGAATTATATATAGACATCAACCCTGCTACTATCCAAGAAGAGTTACACTTGTTGCGCTCAGTTGCACCTGAATATCTCAGACAGGTCAAACTTTTCTGTACAAATCAAAATGTGATTGTCATATGAGCCCAGTAATTCATGAAACTGTTGGAATGGCACCCAAAGAGGTTCGTTCTTTATTTAAAGTGACACTGTGATTCTCAGCTTTATCTCCGCAAGAATTTTTAATAAACTAAAATCGAAATAAAATGGAAATATACTTTTGGATACAATAATTGATGATTTTGATTTTTTGGATCCCTATGCAAATAATATTGCTACTATGTGTTGGTGTAAGAGGTTGAGTTTTTAAGGTCTGAGCCAAGTATAAAAGAGTGTAATAAGATTGGATATCACACTATAATAAAGTGTCAAATTGGGAATTTATGAAAGGGTTTAGCGCTAGGGGCTTTAAATTTAATTCCAGGACCATTAAGCTGGCTTCCAACAATGTAATTATTTTCAGCATATGTCGTCGTAATAAAAGACAGTGGATACTTTTATTTTATTATTTTATGTCTAGCAAATCAAAAGTAAAGTACCCAGTTAAGTGAATATCCAGGACAACCAGCGAAATGATAGGGACTTCAGTACAACCAGAACTAGTATTCAACTAATTCTGAGCAACGTCTTCTGAGCATTGTCTACTTAGCACTAACTACTTGCTTACGTGTGATTAAATCACGCAAAAGAGTTTGCAAAAGCTCAAAAAATAACACTTACTCGGCTTAACAACCAAATAGGCTTGTTCCTACCCTCTCTCCCAACAATTTCGCTTCGGAAATGAAAAATTGCCTTGTAATTCGTCGCTTGATGGAAGTTAGAGAATATTTCAGCATAGTACATTCAACAAACTTGGATGAACCAAATGGACATATAGCATTTCGATCTGAGTTTGTCTTTTTATTGCTTTTCGAGGAAAATTCCCCAAAAATAAAAATTGCCCAAAAATATATTTAGCCTTTTGGTGGCAGTGATGAATTTGCAGCTCCCCTATATATCTATGGGAAGAAGAATTTTACAAAAAACAAATGTGTTTAATAAAAATGCACAATGTTTCAAACTTGATGGTGATAACGTTTTCTCAATTTATAGCCCTATGTTATCATTATTAACTCCCCTGAAAAATCTATGCTTTTTAGAAAATATGGACGGCAAAATGCGAACAAATAGACTTACATTGGTTGCATCTTTTCGACAAAATTTGTCAGATTTAAACAAGTATCTCGTTATAACACTTATTTCGCAATATTTTCACTATCTGAAATAAAATGGGCTTAAGAAAAATCAAATCAGAAACTAAAGGATATAGTGTGCACACTACCTTATAATTTTTTTATCGTCGATATTCCTTTGTCTCACGATGATAGCTCACTGGCGCCCGTCCACGACTGTGCTGTTTCAAACGTGGTATCTTCTTAACCGCAATGGCTATTCTTCATATCTAAATTTATATCTTTTATCCACTACGCTCCTGATGAGCTCCAAACTCGATGAAATCTTCACCAGTCAAATCGGCACGTAAGCTCGTACCTCGACAGCACTTCTATCCACTTACCCAGCAGAATTCGAAAGATATCGTTATTCGCCAAAAGTTTTCCTGAATGCAGGAACAATTTTTTTGCCGCGGTAACGGAATTTTCAAATCCGTTGAGTTCACTCAACTCAGCTGTGGGCTCGCATGATCCACTCCGAAATTTTATTTCGGATCATTCCATCTTGGCCCAAACCATCTGCCTCCTGTCCACCTGATCTAGCCGTCGTATGACATTTCGAAAAGTCATAAGTTGGAATCAGGTATGTTGACGTCTAGATACATTTTTGTTAGTAAAATATTTCGATTTGATTTCGGTGCTCGGAAAAATGTAAATGGAGCTCGAGTCTTTCGTGAGTCGCCTGTTGGGTAGTGTTTTATTCGCGTGTTGTCTGTTCAATCTTTTTGTCGCTGGTGACAGTGGTGCTGTTTATGCCAGTGCTTGTTTTTGGGATGTACTTGGTGATTGTCGCTTAACCTTGTGTATTCTGTCGTGCTCAATATATGTTGAAAACTAAACCGCTTCCACTAGTCTACATACATGTTTTCACTTAATTACTATCCATCCCGCCGGCAGGTTTGATTATTACATTTACGATGGCGACGGAGATTTTTTTCATACGTGAATCGGTACACGGTGACACGGAGGGTGTTCAATATTCTTGCTATAGCAGCTATTAGCTGCTATTTTCGCTGCTCTGGCTGTCCAATGTCACAAAATAGCTACTATTTGATGCTTGATATTAGACATTCCGGAATAACTGCTATGGTAGCAGTTATTTGCTGCTCGCAGTATGGAGGATAGCAAAAAAGTAGCTAAGGCAAAATGGACGTGCGTACAAGGCTGACACATAGTTCAAACGTCATTTTTGATTAGAAATTAAAATGAAAAGAAGTTTTTGCGCTGTGGTGACAAAGGAGATGAGCAATAAATTTAAAAACAGTGCCGTCATAACTAAATATGGGCTTTTAAACACTTCAATTCAATTCGAATTTTAAGTTGGCTTTTACACAGCGCAGCTCATATTGAGTTTTTAGAACGCGAGTATGAAGCGTGAAAGACCGAGTACGTTGATTCGTGTGCCATCAAATTTTCATCGTTTTTTTTCTGCTCTTTTTCACATATATGGTGTCAAAAGCCGGGAATAAGTGAAACGTTTTGAATATGTTAGGAAAATGTTAATTGTTTTATGCAGCTGCATGCTAAAAACTCCAAAACTTCATACAATTTACAAAGTGCAATGCATGTATTGAGCTGATCCACACAAATACAAAAACTAAAATTTAAAAAAATTGAAAAATAAATAAAATTATTGAGTTGTGCTGTGTAATGGCTGTCCAATGTCCATTACTGCTTCATCTAGCTACTGCGAATATTGACACTTGCTAAAGTGGTGCTATGTTATGCTTTTGGAGCGGCTATAGCATGCACATTGAACACACCCAAGGTATAAATACGGAATCCAGCTCCGTAGTTATTCAAAAACTGGACCTCATTAAAGCTTAATACCTTAAAACCACATCTTAACGATATCGGCATAGTAGATGAAACTAGTTGTAAGCCAATTGTGCTATTGATTCGGTTGAAAAATTAGGATAGAATTGTCAGGTAAGGTAATTTACGTCATTGATATAAGATGTTGCAATCAAATTTCCAAATGATAATGATCTAGTAGTGACAATAAAAAATAAAGATTTCGATTTAAATAGTTTTTACATTTTTGCGGGCGGTAGCTCTAAAATTGAAAGGGTTGCCAGTACCAAGGCTTTTTGCTATTTTTGTATCAACAGATGCCACTATTAAAATTTCAAATGGTTATAAATTTGCATATGTTACAATGAAAACAAGTAACCAAAGCTAACATTTTCAAGATCTTGAAATTTAGCGGAATCAAAATCTTTCAATGCCTAACTTCACATTGAATCCTGGGATGAAAATGAAAAGACAACACACGAAAAACATGCGAAAAACGATCATGTTTCTATATGATGCACATCTTAGACTGAACATATGTAATACTGGGAGCAGACTCTTGCCGAGACATAGCAAAGACAACCGAAAGCGAGAGTGTGGATGGCTTGCTCGTTGTCGCCCGCCTGTTTATAGGAGGCACCTTTTTTCACCCTGCTCGGGGTCGTTCGAAATTTTGTCGGTTTTAGGTCACGAAACATGCAGCAATTATCTATATCTGGTAAACCCTCACTGGTAAATTAAATAATCATGTCTGATAAAATTATATTAAGCACTATATATTTTGAGAAAAAGCATGAAACATTAGGACCTGGCCTTGTATTACTACTATGGAAAGGTAATCCAGAGTACATCTGTATGAATAAGGATTTCATTTCTTCATACAATAAAGATGTCAGCTTCACCCGAAAGAAAAGAGTCACTTGGTTTGAATTACCTATGTGACTAAGCGTCGGTACTGCGGGGGCAGGTGCAGCCCCTAACTGTACAAGTTAGATCCTGTCGCTGGGAGAGGCCCCCTTAGTGGGAGCTCCGCAGTGGCTGTGGTTTATAGGCTATCTTCTATAGAATTGTTAGGCTAGCTGCCGGCCAATAATTTCTGGATGCAGCGCTTGCTTAGGAGTGATGTGAGCGAAAGCACACACTTCACCTGGACCCGGGTAAATGGGCTATAAAAGTCATATGAAGATAGGTATGCTATCTTACCATTGATAAATCATTCTCCATAGGTTTGATCAGAAATGGAAGTATTGTAGTGCACAATACGGTGGTGGTTATGCAAATTCATAACTACTGTCCTAATGTTGGACCATCGAATAGAGATTAATTGCAGGTATCGATGTAAAACACTAGAACAATAGCAAGTATTTGCTTTCCTGAATTTTGAAAATTTTGCGAGAGCTAGTCATGTAAATCTTTCAACCTTAAGACTTCCTACGCAGTCATTGTATCAAATTGATACATAACCTTCGGGATATTCGTAAGACGGAGCAATTTGGTAGAATATGCATTCTAATTCAACACATTTTCTGTACTTTTCTTGGAAAATCATTCTTTCTAGCAGTTTTTTGCAGTATAGATAAATATTTGAAGGTATTGCTAAGCTGTGACAGTAGGGAAATAAACAGGGAAACCCGATTTCTATTTCGTTCAATGCGACCCAATTGAACTGTTTACAGATTTTCGAGGAAAATTAGTATTAGATTCACTTTGGCCCGAAATTCAGTGACTATTTTTCATGAACGTGTCGTCCCATTGAATTCAAACTTTCAAGAAACATGGGTATATGTATAGAACGCAGCATATGTTATTTATCTTTAATTCTTTGGCAGCCATTTTAGTGATATTTTAAGTACCCTTATAATTATATCTATTAATAAATTCTAAAAAAACCCAAGCACGTGAAATGAATTTTGATCGTGCTTTAAGTAAATATATGAGAACGTTTTTTGTAGTGCTATGTGTGCGCTAGCTGCCTGCAAAAAGATCCCGAAAATTTGCAAAATTACGAATCGCGATGACCTCTAGCCAAGTAATCAAACTATTACCATTTTTAGAGGACATAAGGGCTGAGGCTATAAAGGCGTGGACTTAAGATCCTGCAGCAACAGCAAGCACTGGAAAAGATAACTTTGAAATCTGCAAGACCCCTGAAAAAGTTCACTGTTTACAAAGAAAGCAATTATACATTTATAAATTATCAGATCAATATACAAATTTTAATTTTTCACAGGTTGCAGTCATAAAAATCTTTCAACCCCTATAACTTACTAAGAAGTCATCGAAACGAAATTTTTAGGGTGGATTAGCCTTATCGTGAATTAGGCTTGGTATACTTTTGGTGTTAGTTCTAGTAAAGGAATGCCAGCACCAGTCATTTCCGCACCAATTGATAAGATACTAGTATTTACTTTTAATGAAAATTTTTATTATTTTCATTAAAATTTTAATTGAAATAAGTAATAATAATAAGTAAATAATAATAGGAAATGAATGCGAGTCATAGCCCTGGAAATGTTCGTACCCTATGAATTTCAATGCAATCATCGGATCAAAGCAGTAATTGACCTTCGATAAATGTCGGTTATAATAAGGAGAACAATTGGTAGAACATGCATTTAAAATCTACAGAAACCCTCTACTTTGGTTCGAAAATTAGCGTTTCTAGTGGTTTCCATGCATTTGAGTTTAATATTTGGTGACAGCACCTATTTTAGTGAATTTATGGGTACACCTATAATTCTACGGAAAACAAAATATTTGCAAAAACAAAGTAAAGGAACGGAAAATTAATTATGTTTTATGCTTGGTACTGAAATGTTCTGGAAATGTTTAACTCCATGCTAGCACTAAGTGCCTAAAAGTAGGCAAACAAAATTTGTAAAATTTCGAATTGCGATAACTTCGCACAGAGACATCAAATGATTACAAAATTCACATTGATGAGCACAAAAAATATGTTTGTGTGATTTTTGATGAGTGTGAAAGGCAACCCTGAAAAGACAGAAAACAGAACAGAAAACATTCAAATCAATAGCCCTCCTGAAAGAGTTTTGCTTTCTAGAAAGCAAATTTTTAATAAATTTCATGATTCGTCCGTACAATCAAATTAAGATTCTCGAAATTTTTTTTAAATTAGCACGGTAGCCCTTCGCCAAATTGCCTCTATTTTTAGCAAACGAAATTTGCGATAACTCATGGCCCAGTGGTCAAATCAATATGAAATTCACAGGATTTTTTGGCCTTATGTAGGATTACGTCTGGGAAATTACTTTCCTCTTTTTGGAGAATGAGCATCTCTCTGGCAGTGGTGCTATCTTCAAAAATCGAGAAGAAAAAAAACTTTCGGTGTGTCAAGTTTGTTAGGAATTTGGTTTAAAAATTCTTATAGGGCAGCCAGCTACTGTAATTTTTATCTTTTTTTTTTGTTATTTGTTTAGTAAGCAACGTTATCATTAAATTTTCAAATGGTGAGGATCTTGTAGTGACTACAAATATCAAATATTTATATTTTGAAAATTTGAAAAGTTGTACGGATGGCAATCGTATACTCCTATCTAACTCTATAGCTTCCAATTAAGTCTCCGCATCGAAACAAAGTTCACAGGGTGAGAATATGTTTTGTATGCTTTTGACTTTGGTGCTAGCAAGAATTTGACAACACCAGGCGTTTTTTTACTTTTGTACCAACAGATGCTACCACTAAATATTCTTGCAAACGTGCACGATCAAACGAAGTAACCAATGCTTTGGTTTTGCAAAGTTTTGGAAATTGCTGTGATGGCAACCCTAAACATCTTTCTGTTTCTTTAATTTCCGACACAGCCATCGGATGAAAACGGAATTCACAGGATAGGTTGGCTTTGACGTGAGCAGTCGTGGTAGACTTTGGTTGCAGTGTGGGCAGTGTTGCAGGCAGTGAGAATTTTCATCATTTATGTTATAGGAGACACTACTTTCAAAGTTTTATAGGATAAGCATCTGATAATGGATGTGTGTAACAAGTGTTTTACTTTCCTTAACTTTGAAATTTATGTAAGTTGTAGACCTGAAAATCTTTAACAACAACCTCCTCTTTAATTTCAATGCAGTTTTCATATCAAAGTGGTGCATAACCCTAGGAATATAATGGTTGTAATCAGGAGCACAATTGGTGAAATATATATTCAAGTTTAACGAAAATCCTCTAGTTTTCTTCGAAAATTAGTGTTTATGCAGTGGGATGTTTATGCGTTTGAGTTTTTACTAATTTTCGAAGAAAATTAGTATTAAACTCGCTTCGCCGAAAATTCGTCACATATATATATATCTATATATATATATATATATATATATATATATATATATATATATATATATATATATATATATATATATATATATATATATATATATATTATATATATATATATATATATATATATATATATATATATATATATATATATATATATATATATATATATATATATATATATATATATATATATATATCTGCAAAATGGTTAAGGGGGATAATCTCTGGAGTGGCCAATCCGATTGAGCTGAAATTTTCGGAAGACATAGATGTATATAACAAGTAGGCCCATAATTCACTAGAATTCAGATATCTTCAACCGTTTGGCGACGGCGGGCATTTAAGTGAATTTTCAGGTACTCCTATATTTCCAAGCAGTGTAAATTTTTGTTAAAAAAATGTACTAGGAATGAAAACTTATTAAGTTTTTAGTTTGCTTATGATAAAGAAGTGGAAATTTTGAGCCTTGTGTAGGCGCTGAGTGCCTAAAAGTAGGCAAGCATTTTTTTTTCAAATTTCGATTTGTCATAACTTGTAAGAAAAACAATGGATCATCGTGAAATTTTCAGAGCGTATTTGTGTTGGCTAAAATTTAGCACACATGGACTTTCAAGACGGTGCGGGCAACTGTGTAGCTACAGCAGGCTCCTAAAAAAAATCCTTCAAATCATCGACCTTCCTGAAAAAATTTTGATTTTTGAAAATGAATTCAATTTATTGATAAATTTTGACTTTTGTCTACCAAGTCAAATAAAATATTTCAAAATCCCGCGTTAAACAAGAACGGCAACCCGTGATCAAATCACCTCTATTTTTAGCACTCAAAACTTCTGTTCACGAGAACTGACGATCGGATTATGCGATCAATATGAAATTTACAGGACATGTTGAAATTAACTAGGACCAGCTCTGATAGAAGTGATTTTGAAATACGGGCAACACTGTGGCAGTGGTGCCATTTGGAAAAATCGCTGAGAAAAAAAAACTGGTTTTTGGCATATAGCTTCCGATTTAGCCACCAGATTTTAACGAACCTTACTTTAAGATAAATTTCATAGAAATTTGGTTGAAAAACTGGTATAGGGACGCCAGCTACGGCAATTTGAGCCTCCTAAATATTGTAAATTTGCTCAGAAAAAGAAAGGTTTTTTCCCTATAACTTCCGATGCAGTGACGAAATCCAAACGAAATTCAAGAGATAAGCATATCGTGTTGCGTTTCTAATTGTGCTGGAATTTTGTTGAAAAACCGTGAAAGGGTTGGCAGCTATAATGAATTTCGTAATTTATTGACATTTCTTTATCGAGCGATGTTGTCATAAAATTTTCAACTGGGAATGATCCTGCAATGAAAATTAACAATAAATATTCACGTTTCAAAAATTTAAAAAGTTTGGACGATGGTAACCCTAAAATTAAATTCATTCCTATAACTTACAGCGCAGCCATTCAATCAAAACGAAACTCATGGTGGTAAACGGGATGACTTGAGATACAAGAGGAAACACAACGTGAAGCAGCTATGGTGCTAGCACATGATTGCCAGCACCGGACAATTTCGTAAATATCGCACCAACAGATGCTTCCATTTTGTATTCATAAGCAAAGCATTTACAATAAAATAAGCAACCGATATTGAAATGTTCCGAGTTTTGGAAATTTTTCGGATAGTAGCCCCAGACATAGTTTAATCGCTGAAACTTTCGATGACATCCTCAGATGAAAATGAAACTCAAAGAATAGGTTGATTAAGCACGAGCATGTTTTGGTTGATTTATTGTTGCTATGTTGGACAAATGTTGCCAGCACTGAACATTTTCATCATTTGTGTTGTAGAAAATGCTGTCAAAAAACGATATTTGTTCCTTTGAGTAAGAAATGGTTGATATGATACTACAAAGAAGTGTATAACGTCTTTACACATTTTTAAGTCCCTCAAAGATAATTTCTTCGAAAATTAGTTTTCTAGCGGTTCTGATGAGCTAGCCTTTTTTCGTTATTTCTTTGGTAAGCAACGTTATCATTAAATTTTCAAATGGTATGGATCTTGTAGCGATAATAAATAAAAAATATTTATAATTTGAAAAATGTTACGGATGGTAATCGTAAACTCGTTTCTAACGCTATAGCTTCCAATTAAGTCTCCGCATCGAAACAAAGATCACAAAAAAAACTGAAACATGTTTGGTATGCTTTTGGCTTTGGTGCTAACAAGAAGTTGGCAGTATCAGGCGTTATTTTACTTTTGTACCAACAGATGCTACCACTAAATATTTTTACAAACGTGCACAATCAAAACAAGTAACCAATGCTTTGGTTTTGCAAAGTTTTGGAATTACTCAGCATTACACATCTTACTGTTTCTTTAATTTCCGACACAGCCATCGGATTAAAACGGAGTTCACAGGATAGGTTGACTTTGACGTGAGCAGTCGTGGTAGACTTTGGTTGCAGTCAGGGGCGGATTTGATCATTTCGCCGCCCTAAGCCTCAGAAATATTTTCCGCCCTTTTTGTGAATTATATTATTGTAACAAGGCGCGTATTTTTTTGGATTCCCTAGAATACTTCGCTGTTTTTCGTTGCGCCCGAGCTCACAAAAAACGAATATCGGAGCAAAACCGGCACCGGTTCGTTCGTGAAAATTCCCTATTATTGCGCCCTTGCAACACAAATAATTATTAAAATACACTCACGGTAAAGAACCTAAAAGAACATACAAAAAAGAATTCAGAAATATCAATTTTTAACAGTCCAAAGCCGTATACACCTTTACATTGCATATAATTCTAACGTTTTGGCTCATATTTTTATAAGTAAGTTTACTATTCCGTTCAAAGTTTGCTTCCGCACTTGACTGGAGATCAACTATGAGCTCGACTACTGTAAATTAATGTTTGATTTGTTATTAGTTAAGGATGAACCCGTAATATTTTGACCTATCATGTTCTGGATTTCATTTCATAGAATTTTTTTTACAGAAATTAATTTCAGTAATGTAACTCTTTAAAAAACACGTCAAAACTAAAGAGATTTGCATGTATTTGATATACCCTGTACCATAATAATATAAAGAAAATTCTTTGAAAAATCAATGCACGTAAATATTTACCTCTAATAAGCGTTTTCTAAATTGGAGAGGTATTATTTGGGTTCTTTTTAGGTATTTTCAGATACTTTCTAGGTACTTTTTAGGTATTTTTGAGTTTCTTTGGTACTTTACCGTGATCGCATTTCGATATTTATTATAAGTCGAACGTTTTTATGATTGATTTATTTATGACATTGATTTTTTTAGAGAATTTGGTTGGCTTGAGGTATTAGGCTCATTCAACTCAGATATGTGTACATATACGACAGAAAAAAAACTGCCGCCCCAAAAAAAAATCGAAAATTTGCCGCCCTAGGCCCGGGCCTACCGGGCCTAGTGGCAAATCCACCCCTGGTTGCAGTGTTGGCAAAGTGTTGCAGGCAGTGAGTATTTCCATCATTTATATTATAGGAGATACTGCTTTCAAAGTTTTATAGGATAAGCATCTGATAATGAATGTGTGTAACAAGTGTTTAACTCCCATTAACTTTGAAATTTATGCAAGTGGTGGACCTGAAAATCTTTAAAAACAACCTCCCCTTTAATTTCAATGCAGTTTTCATATCAAACTGGTACATGACCTTAAGAATGTAGTGGTTATAATAAGGAGCACAATTGGTGGAATATACATTCAAGTTTAAGGAAAACCCTCTAGCTTTCTTAGCAAATTAGTGATTATTCAGTGCGATGTTTATGCGTTTGAGTTTTTTAATTTAATGCTCATGATATTTGTATCTTGTCTATAAATGGATTTGTTCATGTTGATTGGGCAATAAATAAATATTAGGCAATAAATATCAAGCAATGAGGAGGACAACATGAGTTATTATTATTTTCGAATTACCAAGGAATAGCATACATTATTTGCGTGCGTGTAATTGGCATGCCTCTGCCTGGAAAATCAAACACAATTCCATCCATTTCAATAGATGTCATCACTGGTATTATGAAGAGAACGCCAAATGAATACATGATATCAATTTCAAGTGGAAATATATCAAATCCATGAGCTTGTTAATATGACGAGAAACAAATAGTCGTTGAATCATCGATTAAGGCCACTATAATTTAAAGTTAGTCTTCTTCTTGAAACATATCGCTTAGAAGATAAACATGTTTTCAGGCAAAGAACATCCTTGTTGCAGTCTAAACTGAGAACCAATTTTTTGCATTCAATGTAATTCACAGTACAACATAGAATGCATTCGGAATGTACAAACTGTGTTGGCGCATTAAATGCTCATGAATATCTTAATACGCTGTAAACGTGTACGATTATGTCTCGAATTACTGGCAGATGAATAAAATTATCTTGCACGTAGGAGTCAGACTTGCACTTGGCTCTGATCTGGTTCGTCTTCTCTAGTTTCAGTGCAGAAATATTGTGTCGTCAATATGCAGAGGCAAAATTAAGCAGTTTCATGCGGGCGAAGAACTTTGTCTTTAACATGCTCACACATACGTCGATTACCACGGTTTATGTTTTGTTATAGAGCCTAAGCTTTGATGTTTATCTTCCAAGGATAGAGTAATAGGTGAGTGCAGTTAATTTATGCTGCTTGCGATGGAAACGAAACAATTTTTAATGCTTTTTTCCATCGAAGGGCACTGATGACAACGAAGAATGTGGAGGTTTTCAAATCGATTTCAACGTACTGCATCAAATCGATGTGAGTGTACATAATCTTAGCACGGTAAGTATAATGCTTGGGTACGATTCGCGTAGGCACTCCCGTACTTCTACCCACTGTGCGATATCGTAAAGTGTCATTGCGATTCGGTTTCAAATACCTCAGAGCAGTGCTGAGTGGGTGCAATAGAGAATAAGTGACGGTAACTATTTCGTACCATACCTTCGGTAATTATAGGTTACCGTAGCTATTAAACTCAATTTGAATGCACTGTCTGAAATACTTTAGGGGCACAAATAATTACAATATATATTTTGTGATTGTTACTGAATACCACAATGTCAGCTGCAATTAAAATTCCATTAAGCCATCGAAACGAACGTGTCACAGCGTGTCAATGCTGTTGATATGTAATTTATTACGATTGACTCATAAGACGTGTAAAAACTCGTGTTTCAAACGATTATGTTAGTGTCTAAATAATCTCCGCCAGAACAGCGGCATAAATCAAATATTCGACAATTCAATTAGCTGAGCCACGCACTCTAAAGCTTTAAAAAGTGTTGAGCAGCCGTTGTGCCAAACTTATCGGGAGATGTTAGAACAAATGGACGGCGTTTGTGTCCGACAAGGTGTGATCGGAATAATTAAATTGTCGTGGTAAAACGAAATTCTTCGGATACTTAATTTATAGTAATTGAAATCGATAAGCTATTCGACATGGCTTGTATTTTATAAACAATACAGCAAGAGATATTTCCATGTGAATTGTTGCGTTTGAGTTGAAATTCGCATTTATTGTTATGGCAGTGGATAGAAAATGTGACATGTTGTTGTCATATAGATCCAAGGGTATTTGCATCAAAATGATCGATGTAAGTGCCTTGACTGCGTTTAAAATGCGCAACTATGAGTACGGGGTCTGTTCACATCCATGATAAATGCAATGCATTGTGATGCGACAGGTACAGCTTATGCATGAACAGCTTCAAACAGTATTGTGTTCAAAATATGTTAAACGCGAGTTATAGAATTTTAATAGCTTCAGAGTAGATCCTAATCACATGAAAAGCAAAGTTGTCCCACTATGACATATCAGGGGCCTTAGCATTGAGACTGAGATAGACTTTATTCTATAATCAATATATGTATGTGCGAATATGAAGTTATTACTTACACGAATCACATTACATTTATACCCAATAGTTTTCAACTTGATGGTGATAAGTGGATTGGCATTATATGACAAATATTTTGGGCTCAATGAGTTGAAAATACTTTCCCTTTTCTCACTTTCTGCCAAACTCAGAGTCTTTTCCACTTCAAATTATATCATTTAGATTTATGGAGGATTAATAAGGTGCAAACAACAGCTATTGCAACGACCGAACATCACGGACCTTAGCATCAACTCCCATAAAACCAATTTTCTACTCTTTATGACGAAATACAAGATATAGACGTAATCGGGTTGGGCGCACTAGATTAAGTCTTAAGTCACACACTAAGTATTGGGCTTTATACTGAACAGCAAGCTCACGTAGAAAGTGAATCTAGAGGAAAGAGTGAAGAGTGCAAGCCGCGCGATTTCCACTAACAAGAAAATATTGGGTTAAACATGAGTCATCACCTCTCCTCTTACGCGCTCGATATACGCAGCGATAGCAAGGCTGATCATTGCTTGCTATTGCCTGGTCTATTAGCAATGGATAAAATCAGCTTTTCTTACACGGCGATCAAAGTTCAGTGATTGGTGGTTTTCTGTGGCCACGGCTTTTTCATCTACGTTAAAAGTCCTGTTTTTTCTCCCCCCAACTAGAACTCTTTGTTAGACGATCGACCGTAAAAGCTGCTATCAGGCTTAAGGAGTAAGGGCATTATGCATGAAGATCCTTTAACTACAGTTAATAAACCCAGCAGACTTAAGCATTTTTACCGACGGATCCGAAACAGGTGCAAAAGTGAGTGCTGCAGCATACTCTGCAGGCCGTGATATAGAAAAACCCAACCAATTACTCTTGTATTTTTCAGGCAGAAGCCTTTACGATACGAAAGACTATAATTCGAAAAAGATACTGCAGAGGCTAGGATTAACGTTTTTTCAGACAGTCAAAGTACGACTAAAGCACTGATGTCTTAAACATAAAAATCGAAGTACGTGTTCAACTGTTCAACTGGATTCAGGCCCTGAACAGGTTGGATATAAGGGAATTGATGAAAATGAGAAATCGGATGTGTTGGCCAAGCATGGGCTTATTTTCTTCTAGATGAATCGGTAGACATTCCAATTGCTACCCAAATAGTTAAGTACTTGATCGACTCCATTATGATGCAAGTTGTGGTGTGCAGACGGTAAGTAAATCAGATCTGCCGAATAACCAAAATCATGTGAGGGTCATACAATGTCACAGCTACCAACTACTTACGTGAATCAACCCAGACTGGCTGAAAAGGGCTTCATTAGTGGTCACTGGTTTCCAGCAGCTCACATCATAGAATCGAGACCCGTTACCTGTCACACTCCCGTGTCTGGCACTGGAAATGAAATCTGCTCATAAACGGCTCCGGATTAAGATGACTAATAAAACCGTGGTGAACTTCATACAATGCTCTTGGTTTTGTAATCGTTCAGTTGGCCGTGTACTTTTAGTTGAGTTGCTTGCATGTCCTCCCTGTTTGGCATAAACAGACAGGTCAGAAACTCAGCTTGCTAATGCACCAATTCAAAGCAGTGATCTACTGCCCACGGGTTCGAATCCCACCGTAAGCTCATGGTTGCATTTTTTTGTCTTTCGTTGTCTCAATAACCAACTGTGCCTAGCACCAGCGCGTCAAAAAATAATAAATAATGTGGCACTTAAAAAATTAATGGAATAATTGATATTGACTTCTCCCATATGTATCTGTCTGCCACCATAGCTAAGGATTATTTGAGCTTTGGCATTATCCTAGAGAAAAAATGGGATTACTTTGGTGAATACACACTTGATCTAAAATAACGGTTGTGAGTTTGGTCCCAAAAGTAAATTGGTTCTCTAAAAAGAAAGATCCAAACAACTAAACAACATTTTTCGGAAAGAAGTCAGGCATTTCCAATCCAACTTCAGACTCCAATAGAGGGGACTACCTTCACGGTGGGGTGTTTTTATGGTGGGAGAAGTAGTTGGACGGCTTGTTCTACTATTAACCAGACAAAAAAGCAGCTAGAAATCTTGTTCTACTGTCTACATGCACCTAATCCGTACCTATGTACTGTAATCAACTGTGTAATGTACTCCTTCTGTTTTGTTGTCTCGCACTGTTAAGACGACCGAGCTGAGGACTGATGAGAAGAAGAAGTGCGTGCCGTCAAACCGATTCACTCATCTTCTTGATGCTGCAGATACGTCCGTTGTCATTTCCATCCTAGGTAATCAATCTCGTTGTAACTCTATTCGGGCATATAGAGTCACATAGAGACTGAAGAAAATTCTCTCGAATCTCAAGACTTCAAACTGATAACGTACTCCCATCCTTTGAGACACGTCCTTTAGAGACAAAGAATTTCTTAACGGATGAAACTGATTGAAGGAACTCGCAACACAGTGCAGGCTCTCAAAACACTGGCTACTCAGAAATGGCAGAGGTCAGCTGAGTCAAACAGTTTTGCCAGCAGAAGCCTGAAAAATGTACAACTGTCCAAAGAAGATCTGGTATGATCTCACCAGACAACTGAAAGTTAGTGCAAGCGGCACTTTCAATGATTTGCTCAAAGCAAATCTTCAACCACTAGACATATCTTGTAGAGTGGCATCAAGGCCGAACTGCTCATTGATGAATCGTTTCATGCTTTCATGGCAAACGATGAAGCTTTTCTAATTCCCACTATGTTAGAGAGTTATTAGCAGCCTCAAATATATAGCGGACTCTGTTAGTAATGACTCGACCGCACCTAATATGTTATGGTAAAGTTGTGAAAGCCAACATTGGCAACGAACCGACACAGGACCTCCAAGAGAAGTGAGGTTTTAGACATAGCATTGCTAAGTGAATGTTTTGCACACCATCTGACGAGTTTGAAGAGTCTCACAAAAATGTTATCTATTTCACTATTTTTCACGCTGTAAATTGCAACAAAGAGAAGCAATTCTTTACTTAAACAGGAAAAAAGAACTGTTTGGGTGAAGTTTCTGGCAACATTCTACACCAAATTGGACCAAGTACTAGTGATCATAAATAAAATCGACCTTAATAAGCCAGTTAACTTTTTAACTGCAGCGTTCAATTTTAGAGCTTCATAGTCCTACAACTCAGCTGGATTCACTGGAAAATTAAAGCTTTTGTGGTAAAGTAGGGACGTTGTAAACCTTCGAAAATAATGCAGTCAAACTTCCTCAAACGATGGAATACTAGGCCGAATTACAAAATTAAATTGGGCTATTAAAAATGCTGTTTGTAAGGTGAAAAGAGCTTCATGAAAATCTGTGTGTGCAAATATCGGGAGTTGGACAAGCAGCAAATGTGAGATTCTAAGGATTTTGAGTAACAATTACCTTGCTGAAAGCGAGGAAATATATCTTGCCTTATCGCGGATACTTCAAGAAAATCGATTCCTCTCATTTCGATTTTGGCCCAATTTAAGTCATTAGGATGGTATTGTTATGGTTGATTTCCAGCAATCATGAGAGGGCAATATAACTTGACTTATAGCCATCTATAATGCTTGCTTGAGGCCTACATATATTCCAAGTAGCTGGCGGGAAACTAGAGTTATTAGCATCCTTAAGGTAAACAAAGGTTTATAGACCTATTTGTTCAAGCTCGTTTCTTTTGAAGATATAGAGTGGGCTATGGGATTTTGGATAGTTTGGGTCCTACTATTATCTCCAGATGTTTACAATCTCTGGTAGAGCTTGTTGAAATAAATGACTTCCTTGCAAGGCACACGCACTAGCCACATTTCTGGACATCGCGTTCAATAATGTGCAAACTTGCAAACATTGAACCAACCTTATGTTCGAGGAGTGGGGTAACTTCATTGTAATGCAATTCTGGTAGATTCTCCGGCGCGGAATTGGGATAGGGCTATCAGCTACGATAATTCTCACTGTTTTTACTGATTGTCGAGGAAAATTAGTATTAAACTCGTTTCGCCGAAAACTCATATTTTTTTGTATTTACATATATATATATATATATATATATATATATATATATATATATATATATATATATATATATATATATATATATATATATATATATATATATATATATATATATATTCAGCGAAATGATTAAGGGAGACAATCTCTGGAGTGTCCAATCCGAATGCGCTAGAATTTTCGGACGACATAGATGTATATAGTGGGTAGGTCCTTGACTTGCTAGAATTTGGTGGCGGGCATTTTAGTGATTTTTCAGGTACTCCTATACTTCCAAGCAGTGTAAGTTTTTGTTAAAAAAAAGTATTGGGGATCACAACTTATCATGCTTTAAGCTTGTCTATGATAAAGAATTGGAAATTTAGAGCAGTGTATGGGTGCTGAGTGCCTAGAAGTAGGCAAAGATTTTTTTCAAATTTTGATTTGTCATAACTTCTGACAGAAACATTGGATCATCGTGAAAATTTCAGAGCGTTTTGATATGGACTAAGATTTAACAATGCAGGTTACTCTGTATCTACGGCAGGCCCCTAAAAAATCCTTCAAATCATCGACCCTCCTGAAAATTTTTGTTTTTGGAGAAAAACATCAAATCATTAGTAAATTTTAGCCATTGTACGTCATGTCAAATTAAAATTTTAAAAATTCCGACTTGCACAAGAATGGCAGCCCATCACCAAATTACCTCTATTTTCAGCAGAAACTTCTGTTCACGAGAACTGACGACCGGATAATTCGATCATAATGAAAATGACAGTACAAGTTTGTATTAGCTAGGACCTGGTCTGATAGAAGTGATTTTGAAATGCGGACAACCTTGTGGCAGTAGTACCATCTTGAAAAATCACTGAAAAAAAACCTGCTTTTTGGCCTATAGCTTCCGATTCAGCTATCAATTTTTAACAAAATTCACCCGATATTTGGACTTTACTTTAGACAACGTTTGGTGAAAATTTGATTGAAAATTTGCCAGCTATGGCGATTTTTCTTTCCTATATCTTGCAAATTTGCTCAGCAGAATAAAGATTTTTCCGCCCATAACTTCCGGTTCAGTCATGAAATCAAAAGAAAGTTCATTCAGTAAAGGTAAACTTAATGTAAACCAAATGTCGTAGGAATTTCGTAAAAAATTCATGAAAGGGCTGCCAGCTATGACCATTTTTGTAATTTTTTGGAATTTCTTTATTAAGCGATTATGTCATTAGATTTGCAAATGGGCATGATCCTACAATGACAATTAACAACAAATATTAACGTTTCGAAAATTTTAAAAGTTTTTTTCAGCGTAGTCATTCAATCGAAACGCAATTCACAGGGTGGCCTTAACTTAACGTGAAGCAGATTTGGTATATTTTTTGCTATTCTGCTAACACAGGGTTTCCAGCATCAGACATTTTCGTAAATATTGCATCAACAGATGCTTCAAATTATATACTCATATGCAAGCGTTTGCAATAAAAATATAGAACCAATTTTTAAATTTTCCGAGTTTTGAAAATTTTTCGGATGCCAGTCTCAAACAACGTTTAACCGCTGAAACCTTCGATGAAACCCTGCGATGAGAACGAAATTCAAAGGATAAGCTGATTTAAGTATGAGCTTGGTATGGTCAACTTATTGCTGCTTCGTTGGAAAAGTGTTGCCAGCACTGAACATTTTCATCATGTATTTTATAGCTGGGTTTTGTTGCTTTGGATAAGAAATGGTTGATACAGGTATGATACTGCAAAAAAGTGTATAACGTCTTTCCACGTTTTTTGTCACTCGAAGACGATTTCTTCGGAAATCAATTTTCAAGTGGTTCTGATGCGCTAGATTTTTTTTATGTTTAATAAGTAAGAAATGGTTCAACTTCTGTGATGGCTCTTAAAATATTTCTGCTTCTATGACTCCCAATGCAATTATAGGGTAACTCTTTATCACTGTCACTAACGATACAGTCATAATAGGATAAACTAGCAATTCACAGGGTGTTCTGACCTTAACGTAAATCAGTTTTGGTAAACTTTTGATTGCAGTGAAAATTTTTATCATTTATGCAGTGGGCTGCCATTAAATATTCATGTGATTGACAGCTTATAGTAAAAGTAAGCAACAACTCTTGGGAGGGGTAGTCCTTAAAATCCAATTATTTCCGTTCATCATATCCAGTTTTTTCAGTCATCAGGTAAATTTTTTTCGTAGATTTTTACTAAGAAGAGAAATTTGTTTCAGGGACCTTCAGTAACGATGGAAGTAAGTTATCTGTTACATAAAATATATTTGTAATCAACTTGTGAAATGCAAAGAAATTGAATATATGGATATGTTTTCCTTAAGAAATTGAATACATGGATATGTTTTGCTTACGCTCAATTTATGAAGTTAAATACACTAGTACCACACTTTGATCACCAGCTATTCACTCGGCTCTTAATTTGGCCAAAATACTGTTTAAATCTATAGGCCGCTCAACATTAAAGTGAAATGTGAATATTAAAAATGAAAAAAAATTTATTTTGATTTCCTGAACGATTCAAGATCACACTAAAACTTTACGTATCATAGAATACAATAGGTCATAGAATAGGTTAAGGAAAATTATTTTTTTATAATACCAGGACATGCTAATTTTTATCCGAAAGTTCATTGAGAAATTAAAAAATAACCAATTCTCTCTGTCAAGTAGATTCTCTACTAAGACTTATGTAGTGAAAACAGTATCAAACGACTTGCATTCTTCTCGTCATTTTCATCAAACTCAAGCATGAAACATTTCAATTTGTTTTCGTGTAGTAATTTTTTCAACAATTTATTTTGAAAGCGAGCAATTAAACCCTCTAATGGCCAAAAAATCAACTGTCGCAACATAATTTATCAGCTATTTATGTCATAAGTAACAACAATGGGCATCGCCTGTAATTTTGTCTACTATAAATAGTTAGACGGTTGCCACTCAAAAAAAAAAACTTCAACTATAAGATGTTGGTTGAATTAAAAATGTAATTATATTTGATGAATCATGCTTTCATTTGCTAACAAGCGCACATTCATTGTTGTGAGTAAACTTAATAACCGCAACCGCATCACACGCAGTAATTGGATTGCCCTTGAGTTGTCTGTTACTTTTTCACGTTCGAAGTGATTAATGTTCGAGAGAAATGTTGGGAATGGAGTCGCAAAACGTAAATAGTAGTAATGATGAACTAATAATAAAAGATGATTCCGTATTTAAGTCTATCTTATCCAATTATTATTATTACTTACGAAAGTTCAATTTAGTGGTACTAAGTAAGGTTGACATACCTGTAACAAGAAAAGAATTAAATCAATATATTTTATGGAATCCTTGGTTTCAATAAAGTTTACTAAATAATTATTATATAATTTGAATCAATACTTTCGAGCTAAAATAGCACGTCAAAATGTGTTAACAATGATTCTAAAAATTAAATTTACAATGTTTTAGTGATTTGGGCTAAAAAAAAGTTTTTATAAATATTCAATGTTTTCTATCACGAGGCTGAAAATTTTCCAAAATCATTTAAGACTGACACCCGTGTCGGAACGTTTTCATTCAAAATCGTATCCATGGGACATGATTTTCAACTATAAGGGCTGACACCTCGGCACACTCTTTCCTTAAATTTCAGCAAAGTTCTGTGAAGGTAGAAAAGGTGTTGTTCATAATAGAAGGACCAACTATCCCTCCTTTGCCCCTGATCAAGTACGCTACTGCAGCAAATGCATACACAAAAAAAATCCAGTGAAATTTCAGCAGATCCAAACAGTTAGTAAATGTGTGTTATTTTTAATTCATGAAAAAAATCATGCGTAATCAGTAGGTATTCGTTGGAACTTAGCATAGAAAATACATGCTATTATTCAGTGTCTAATGCAGCTGTGTTTTTTAAGTGTTTGAAGTATTATGCATATTACAGGGTAATGCCGGGTTTCCACCAAAGAGACAAAACAAAAAACACGGACAAAATATGTTTTTCTGAACAAAAACACGAATGTTTTGTAAAAACTGAACAGTTTCGCGAGCATTTTTGTCTCTGAAAACTGTTTTAGTAAACAAAACACCTTTTTTGTCCGTGTTTCTTGTTTTGTCTCTTTGGTGGAAACCCGGCATAACACATAGCTTATTGTTAGTTCGGTCCATTAATATTTAACTTCTTTGAAAAATAACGTCATAGAGAAACTTACATACATTTAACGAGGCCACAAAATTATTTTAAATCTTAGTTTCGAACGCACTTCAAATGCAATCCTTCTTTCCTTTGGGTTTTCCTATTTTTGACTTTCTTTCAACTCTTTTTATTGATGAGTTTTTCTTGCAACACACTTCGTGGGCCTCTAAATCTCTATGTTTGTAAATTTGAATTTTTGTAACTGAACTCGCTTTCATTTAATTCAACTCCGAAAATGTTCACGTCCAAACAACTTCTACAATTTAATATTCAAAATAATTTCCAACATATCGCTTGAATCGCTTGTTCAGACTGACTCTCTTAATTCATTGATGAAAGTTTTTTTAGACAATATCTAGAAAAATCCAGGCAAAAATCGAACACTTCCAGTTTCTCGCTTGTCGGGATGTTCAGTTCGATTTTGACTTGATTGTCTGATAAATAGCTCTGAGTCCCTCTAACTAATACAAATGTGACTTCAGTGCGTGTATGGATGCAACGCTATCTCCTCTTTAGACCCAATAGATTCGTTGTTATCAACAATATTGTTTTTTTCATGGAATGGTACTATACGATCTAGGTAGAAAGTTTTCATCTTCGATCGGTGCCTATGTTGCGGGTTTATCCGGTTATCCACACCATTAAGCAACAAACGTTACTGCTTTTCCGATTTCCGCTCACTATGGCCAGATTGGGTTATTTTCCGCCAATTGGGCTATCTAATATTTGAATTCGCGGGACGTTTTTTTTCATTTCGCGGGTTGGCGGTTTTTGGGCTATCTATTTTTATGAAAAACAATATTTGGGCTATACAGCAAAACCTACTGATCGGGACACCGTATGATCGAACCACTTGAACAATTGAGCTATAACATCACCGCACATAATATTTCTTGAAGAAAATTCACTCTGTAATCGGGCAACCTCTAAAATTGGACCGTGAACCAGATTAGCTTCACAAAAATTTGCTTAGTAGTACACACTTGGTAATCAGACCAAAAACGGTTTTCAGATCTGCATGGACCGTTAAAAGGACTTCAATATTCACTACGGCACGCTTTGTGGCGAAGAAGCTGATGTTGATTTAGACTTAGTTCAGAAATTTCAGTCACAGCTAAGAATGCTATCTGAAAATATATAAAATCTTCATAGGACAGGAGCATTTTTTAGAACAACACCTCAAAAATCACTACGTCTTAAAATGAAAATACATATGAAAAAATGTACATATGAAAAACCTTGAAAGAAACGCGTGACAGTTGCAATGGAAGCTGCATAGGAGAAACCGAAAGACCAAGATCGTTGGGAAGAATTGACATTACACATAACTTGGCGAGCTAACATAAAATCTTAGATGACGGGTGCTATTTTTAAAGAATGGATGCACATTTGATATTGAAATGCAAACACAAAACTGAAACATCACCATCTTTTTTGATAAAGCTAAATGTGATAGCATTCATAATCTGGAAGATATCAACCTAAATTTTTTCCACCTATTTACAGCCCTTAGATCAGAGTTATAACCAACATATAACTAAATTACTGCACTTATATGATGAACTTCATATTGTGAGCTTTGAAACATGCTGGGCTTTCTCCAGACCCTATAAAATTAGTTTCTACATTTGAGCTCTCTGGTAATTACATTCTGCTTGGAATAAAGTGTCTCCACTTACAATTACAAAAGATTTTTTGGAAACGTGGGTTCCCTCGAAATCTGAGGGTCGAAAGCGGAATCTTAATGAGAGTTCAAATTCAAAGTGATTAGAATTCAAATATTCCAGCAGACATTCAAAATTTGGCAGGATACGATCAATTTACGACCGACAAACGAATCTCTCCTGGAAGATTGAGTAGATGTCTTTTTTAAAGGATGATGATGTCTTTTTTAATTTTAAACCGAAGAAGCCATAGCTGTTTTTGTTATTTCCGATAGTGAATTTAAATAGCAGTCATTGAAAATTCAATGTTTAAAAATTTTTAATTTTATTTCAAAGCACACTTCAATGTTTCGCTATACGTCGCTTGGGGACCCACAAATGAAATTGTTTGACATATATCTCCTTTTGAAAGTGTTTAAACTTCTAAACATAATTTTAACAACTGATCGTCTAGTCGAACAAATTATTTATTTCAAAACTTGCGTTCATGGTTTTGAATGTATGAAATCGGATAAAATATTTATATTTGAAATAAAATATTCACCCTTTCTAGCTATTAAGACTGTTTTTTATACTAATTGAACTTTTGTGCCACCCAAATTTGCAACTTGTTTTTGCAAGCTTTTATTTTCTGTGTGAACATTCTAGGAAAGTGCTTGAAAAAATAAATATCCTTCTACACTTATTTTTTCAAGGAATTTTCTAAAATTTCCACACTTTTCTTGTAATTTATTTAGATTTTTACCTTTTCAAATACGTTGTAAATAAAATTTTATTTTATTTTTTTATTTGTATAAAAATTTGAAATTGGGCTATATTTTGTCGCAAATATCTGGCCACACTGTTTCCGCTACAGTTTTGCATTAATGCCTTTTTTTGACGAAGGCTATAAAATCTCACCAAATCGTTTTCCTGGAATTCAATCAAATTCACTCTCGTACCGTATAGCATTTTCATTAGGTCGACAATCACGCTTAAGTAATGGCTAAATGCTTCCTGAATAGAGTCTAGCTGTTGCCGCAGCTTCAAAATGTATTCTGCTGTTGTGTTTTAGACTTTTGGTGGTATTCCAAAATTCGCATCAGTTGGAAGTAAAATATTTCGCCCGAAACTGGCCCGTGACGACGATTTCAAAGTAGCTGTATAAGCCACTACACGGTTAGCCACTAGAAAATGTGGAATATGGTAACCTAAATTATGCTGGCTGTAACTATCGCCTACCCTTTAGTCCAAGTGCTGATGCAAAAGTTTGTTTAAAACCATTCTACCATTTGGCGTTGCAAACCTCCGTAATGGTGGAGTTCGAAATTTCTAAGCCGAAGCTTGTTTGGGACTTTATACCTGCTCATTCAGCTAACCACTATTTAATAAACTATTTGGAACAGCGTAGACTTATCGCCAATCAATAAAATAGCCGGAGATGGTTCTGCTGCATTTGTGACAATTCTTTTGAATGGTGACCCTACGAAAATCATTTTGCGACCGCTAGGGTATTCATGATGTCTTCGATTCTTGGCAATGGGTAGCTATCTTTTTTTCATGTCATTCAATAGTCGATAGCATACGCAAAAGTACGCGCTGATATCCTTCTACTTAACCAGGATTGCTGGCGATGTACTCGGACTGTTCGTAGGCTCGATTATTATTTCTACAACTTTTTTTTTTAGCCATTCGCAGGTGCAAAAAGTTTGTGGAATCGGTACTGAATTCAAGGTGTCAGTTTGATGTGCAACATTAATTGATTCTTCGGTAATGATGTGCAACATTAATTGATTCTTCCAAAGTAACTAACTTTTATTAGATAAGATCCCTGTTGATACTGGCCATCACTTAGTTTTACAGACTAGCTTGCTCTTTGCTGGGTCCTATGTCTCTCCATTGGATATATTTTGGTACATTCACTCCTCATATGCAGTCAACAAGTCAACAGTCAACAACATCTCCTTTCTTAAGTTTTCCCTCTCATCCGCTAAATTTAGGATCCTTACAGGCACGTAGCGTTTTTGCCACCGTATGTGGAGAGTTGGCTCGATAAGAATGCGAATAAGAATGCGCTCTTTCAGGCAACAAAATATATAGCCTTAATTATGCTCTCCGATGATTTAGGTAGAAACCGCGATTCTAAGCGTTTTTCTCTTGCCGTTTCCCATCAGTGGTATTTCAAGGTTCTTCCATTAAATTACCTTAGCTCCTAAACCTGGTTAAAACGGTGAGGGTCCAGGAAGCCCATTCTTTTCCTACTACTTTTCCTACTACCAGGAACCGTTGTTTGAATACTAAGTCTCCAAGCTGCATCTGTAGTACTATCTGTCTATGAGCTGGGGTAGTTTCTTAGAAAATTTTTCTTAGAAAGCCCAAGTCGCTTTGATGCCAATAAAGCATGGTTATTGTGATGAAAAATCAGGAGTAAAAAATTCGACGACCTAACTGTTGATCCTCGTAATTAGCTTTTTAGTGATTTTCTATCTCCTCCAAATAAGATACAGCTACGCTCATTGAATCTCTAATTCTTGCTGCGTATCAATCACATCTCCAGTACTCTTATTCTCCACGACTTCAGCCTTAAATGGCACAGGTCGCTGTCGATTCCCTGGTGATTTTGGACCCTAACGTTGCTATGGACCCGAACTTTGCTATAACTACCTGTCCTGTACGCTTCTTGTATAGTAATAAAAATCATTGGCTAAATCCCTTTAGCGTCCGTTTATCAACCAGATGAAGTGCTTGTTGAAGTTCCTCACCGATCAACTCTTGAATGAAAGTATCCTTCGCTGTTTCATCCTGATGCTTTGGATCTGACATACGATGGGACAAAAGCGTCTGACGCTCGATATTTTAGCTCAAATGCTGTAATGATTATATTGACTTCTGGATTCGCCTTAGCGGCGAACGATGTCACTCTGTTAAGTGACTTTTATCATACCTCATGCCTAAAGCATTTGTGAGGTTCGATTAGCTGGAGTTATTTTCAACTGCGATAGTCTAAAGTATGTCCGGTGCAGGTTTTTTAGTGATGCAATAGTTTGCGACAGTTTCAAATTGCTTGTTATAGATTATCAAAGTCTTTTAGTCCTTTGTTGCCAGTTGCATCAGTCGGAATAGCCTGCACACACTCTAAAAAGTGGGTTTACAATTAATACTATGATAACAGGAAATATATTCATTTTTTCGTTTAAAATAACGAATCACAATTTTTTTTACACATTCGATGTGCATTTTTTTGTTTTACGTCATATCAGCTGAATAATACACAGCTTTTTGTAAATTGAAGCAAAAAGATTGTAAATTTACTAGTTTGCTATTCATCTTTGCGCCAAAGCCATAAAATTGCATCATTATTTAGGGTAAAATTGCACGATTTGGTTGTAAAAAAATATTCTTTTACGCACTTTTGTAAATTTACATCTTTAATAGTAGGAAACCAGTTTCTTACTATTATAAGAGTAAAATTCAACCAACATTTTTTTGAGTGCAGTTATGATCCACTACAAATCCGATTTCAATAAATCAATTTCTTCTTCGAACTTTACGAACTGCGGCTTCAAGACTTGTTGAGAAATAAGTCCTTGATATCAACAGTTATGCTTGTAAGGCAACAAGTGGGCATCCTGCGAAACACTTCTCTGAAACAATTCGAACGTTGCTTCGACTTGAAAAAATGTATTAATACGCTGCAGATAATACTGGTAATTTTTTTTACTGATAAATGACGTAATTGATCGTGGATAAAGTCGATGAGAAAACATTTAAAATATAATTTCTAAGAGTTGAATACCATTTTATAATGCAAAACACTTAGTAGTAGTTGTAGTTGAACTAAGCAATATGGAAACTTTGAATGATTCGAGTCATCATCATCAGAGGAGCAATCCTAAGAGTCACAATTTGAGCTGTCGTTTTCAATTATAACTTTTCAGCGCATACATAAGTATAATCAGTAAGTAAATTATGAGCTATACAATTTCCTCAAGCCATCTTCTAATTTCTATTCACTGGATGAATGAATACTAATTTTCTCTGATTGTATCTGAATTATCTTGTCAGTTTAGTAAATATTTGCGCCTTTGTCATCAAATCACTTAATCAATGGCAAATAATTGAATTACGAAACGAAATTACATTCACCGTTTCAGCAAGTAATTTTCAATAATTTAGTGAAAGGTCTCCTGAATGCAAATAAAAACCCAGCCTAAAACTCGAATTCATAATTATCATCTTCATATCGAACTATTGCATGACCACTTTATGATTATCTATTTCTATAGTACCCTTTATCTGCTCACATCTTTGTTCCACAAACAGCTAAATCTATTAGCTTCGCAAGACGCAAGCTGTTCGGAGGCAGAAAAAAGTCAATTTTCTCACTTCCAACTGCAAGAAATCAATTTTTACGCTCCCAATTCCATTGCTTCATGAATAGTTTACGAATCATCTTCCTGTTAGTTGCGATGCGAGTAATTTGTAAAGTTTGTTGTTCGTTTCGGTTGCGCAATGAGTTGCTTTTTGTGTTTTGAGCTTGAGTATTATTTCGATAAAGAATTACAGTTTCCGTGATAAATTCAAAAGTTTAGTTCATTCAACCGTAGCGTTTCTAGTTTTTTTTTTGAGAAATTTCGATTGTTGTCTTTTTTATATGAGCTGTAGGGGACTTCCACCTCTGTTACTTGGATAAAAGTGATAATTAGTTTCTTTTGTTGAGGCATTTAGCTATTCGCTACTTTAAAAATAGTTGTATAATAGTTGCTAGGAAATGGTTGATGATTAGACCTATTGTACATTCTTTACAACTGAAAGAAACTATTTTTCAAATCAATCAATCGCAAATATATATTCAGAAAGAAGATAAGGGTAATTTATCATTAATTGAAGAAAAATAAATTTAAATAAAAAAATGACACTCACCACATTTGTGTATGCACATATAAAGTGTTCACTTCAACAACGATGCCTAAAAAGTCATAACAACGTTCAGCAAAAAAAGCAGCACTCCAAAGGATTTCCGCAAAAGTAAAGTAATTTGTTTGGCTTTTTGGTCAAAGTTGATAGAGGCTTCATTTACAATCAATGTGTATTGATTTATAACTTGCACGTTTCACTTCATTTCTGGTTTAGCTCAAATACCTATGGCATAGCCAGGTTAGTACAAAGTTCAGTGTGTGATCATGGTCGGATTTAAGCCAGAGACCTCATATATTAGCAGCCCGTGCTCTACCCATTCGACTACACAGGCCTATGTCAATTGTCTCATAAATATGAGAGGCTTCCAATAAATCCACCCACATAATTCAACTGGCGTAATATGCGTTTGGAGCTGAAGAAATTAGTAGACAGTTTTCGCGTCTGAATAACATATAACTTTCCCATAAATTGCAAAAACATCTTCACCTCGTTAAGGTTTTTACTTTAACAAATTTATCGTTGGTTTTAATTTACTACTCAATTCTTTCTCATTTTCCTTCTTATATTTCTTTTTTATGTTTCATTTTTTTTCTTGACTCTTATTAATTATATTTGCAGCACAATAGATTATAAATAAATAAATAAAATTGAGCTTATTGCAAACTATTTTCACTAAATTGATTTGGGGAGAAAATTTGTTGCTTCACTTGCCAGTGGTACCCCCAACCTTAACTTTACGAACTCAGTATGTCACTTTTTATCTCTTCGGTAGACAAATAAACAGGACAAATCGAAAAAATTATTTATAATAAATAGCTTTCGAAATCAAATACACATGTCAATGTAAAGATCAATTTTGTAGGCTTAAATCTAAAAAGCCGCTTAAAAGCATTCTAACAAAAGCTTGGTGTGATTCAGGTTTATTGTATCAGAAAAAGGTGAATATATCATCTTTGCCTGAAGCTGAATAAGCTTGCTACAAAGTTATCACTTAGTCAGTTTATCTCCTGGATAAGTAGATAGGTCAAGTAGCTGACAATCGGAGAGTGCAACCGAATGACATACATTGGCGCATTAGAAGCCCCTTGTGATACCACGGATATCACTCTTCCTCAACCACGGTAATCACAAAAGAATCTAATTTCTTTTATCAATCCAGGGTAGGTCAGACAGACTTGAGAGGAATGTGATCCCGAGTGAGGTCATTGTCTTCTTCGCAAAATTCGGACATTGGCACATGAGATGGACGACAGATTCCTCTTCATAATTCCTATCAGAAACAGCTTCAACAGAAATTGTTGAAATTCACGCCCGACCGTTATACGTGCCGTCCTATAATACAGCAGTGGCGTGGCGTGATAGTTTACCTTAGGGAAGCAATTAGTTCATTTCGATGACTGACTTTGGCTATGTTTTCTTCAAATTTGTTACGTATTAATGGAACGCCTCTTGTTAGCTACTTTTAACATTGCAAATACAAAAGCTTCCATGAATTACGAGCATGGACGTGAGAGTACTTATACTGTATTGTTATCAGTACTAATTCGCATGCCACCAATATATAATTATGTTTTCATTAAATATATATTTGCAAAAATTAAATATTGGCAAACATATAAATTAGCTATGTTGCAACAGCAAGCTATGTAAATAAAGCATTTGCAAACATAGCTACGGCAACAATAACAACCACAGTGATTATGCAAATTAAATGTTTATACGCATAAAGAAAATTTCAATATTCTAGTACTTATAAAAAATAACAGTAAAGTAACAACATTCCCATAACGAATAACATATATATTTATATTTAAAAAAAAAATCTAGTAAATTTAAAATAAATGAAGTGACAGCTGAAAAAAAATCTATTATAAATCAAATTTGAAAAGAAAATTCATGCATACTTCTATTTTAAATTTAATGCAATTTGTCTTTGTTTTTTAAATTTAATGCAATTTGTCTTTGTTTTTTTTTTGCAAACTCATCTATGACGTCTTGAAAACTTTACTCGCTCAAACATTATTTTAAGAAAACCTATTCTATGGAAAGTATTGCCAAGTCACTTAGTCACTGTTCATCTGTCCTATTCCTGAGATAATTTTTAATCCTTTTTAAGGAAAAAAACTGCGCTCTGCGGGCGCTCTTGTAACATTCTCTTTTGCATTCATTACTTGCAATGTTAGAACTAAAAAAACTGATTTATAAAATTGTTTTAAACTATTTTCTGATTTATTGTTGATAGAATATTCAAAAATATTTTCTCTGTGAATTTGCATTAGAGTAAAAAACAATGAGTTCCTTTTTATCCGTAAAAGATCGAGATCCAAAAGGAAATTTAAAAAGGTCACTAATTATGCAATTATAATCCATGCTATTTATGGAACAAATAAATACATTAACCTTTTGATTGCACTCTCACTATTTTAAGTATAAAATTAAAAAATCATGCGATTCCAGAAAGTAATTCTACGCACTCAATTCTAAACAATTCAAATCAATTTAATTACAACAATACTCTAAACTATTGGTGAAATAATTACCTTCACCAATTAAAAATACCTTCACCAAATTTATATGTAAAATATAGCACAAATTTCACTACCGAACTACATTCAAGCAGTCTCTGGCAACCCTTAAAACATCTCGTAGTTCAAATTCATTCAAAAATTCACATAGTGTGTAGGTAAGGTACTACAGCAAACATTCTCATTCAAAAAAAAAATACGCACAAGCAAATTATATGGGGAACGTCACAATAAGTTCCACAGCAACCATATGTACGCCGCTTCTCTCTCAGTTTCTCGCTTGAGACGAGAATTTCCCCTAAGAAGCAATTTCTGCATTGCTTCCAAACAGCCAGTACAAGCATATTTTTTTGAATGACGTCACAATGCAGTCTACATGAAGTGAAATTAATGCTCGTAGAAGCAATTTTTTAGTTGCTTCCACCCGTCTTGTTCTCTCAATATTTTCATTCGGTGGTGTTACTACCTTAGCCGTGCAAGATGTTCACTATGAGTTTTTGGGAAAATTTATTTAGAAAATTCCTGTCCATGATTTTTCTCGTGATTTTTAAATAAATTAATTTAAAATATATATCAGTAAAATGTAAGGGAAGCAATGCTTCCCTTGCTTCCATGAACGCCACGCCACTGTAATACAGTAGCCCGTAAGTACGGCCACAAAATAGGGAAGAGCCCTGTGGGTTAAACTGGAACAACCCACATCCACGGAGACCAATGACCATGTTGCAATCATGCGGCATGATTTTTCAACTCAGGACTTGTCAGTGTTTTCAAGATACTTTTGTCTGATGGCTAATTTGACCGATAGCATCGATGTACATTTAAAGAAGGGCTTCGCCAGTTTGTAGACCACATATTCACCTGAACACCTTTATGTACAAATACTCAAATCAATTGCACCGCTAAATGTGTCGACATCTCGCTACGATTCGGCAACAATTTTCCACACTGGAAAAGGAGCAGCAAGAGAATTTATAGCCGCTTGATTTTCTCTCAAACTACCAATATTATTTCCGAATATTTGGCTACACAGAAACCAGTCGATTCGCTAAAATATGGCTACCACCTCCACTACAATGATCTAGCAAAGGAAAATATTCCGCTGCCCACTTTACTGGTAAATTTTGAGTTTTCGATGTACAAATGAATAACCACACTCTTCGGGTGACACTAACATTCCAGTTATTCCTACCAAGAATGACAGTTGTCGGCTTCAAAAGCTTCGCAAAGTGCAGTAGCGTTCCTGGGGCTACAAAGTCAACCTCCACTGGAGCGAGAACTTCTTCAGGTAAAGTGCTGGCATGGTACTAGCAGACTCTGTTATACTCGTCCGTAGCCAATGTCAAAATCCAATGAAGTCTCACAGCAGCGTCAGGTTCAAATCCCGGTTCCTAAGTGGCTTAAGTCCTGTCCCCTGACCTACGAGAGAGTACCTCCGTCACTTTTTAGTTACCGGGTTCTAAATCCTGCCAGTACAAAAGCTCAGAATTATCCAATGGAGCATCTCCGCTTCTGACATGGCAAATTTGGAACAGGTAATCCAGGATTGGCCATAAGGTGCTATCTCTATGTATGGGCAGCTCAAGAGCTGCCAACCTTTGCTCTTGAATAAGATTAGGCTTCTCTACAGTTTCAGGCAAGTAGAGGAGCAATGCGAAAGATCCACTTGTTCGTATATCGCTTACTCATAGAAGTTAGTTTGGCCATCGCACGCTTTGTACGCATTATTACCACCAGTGCGCATTATTTGCTGTAGATGAAGGGCATTTTTGCAGCTTACAGCAAACCCTATACATAGCCCGCCTCATATTAACTCAGCTACCCAAAGACATGACTCCATCTCTTTTGGTGGCATTAATCACAATTTGGTGAATGTTTTAGGTAGCCTTGTAGCGGCTGTCATGATTTTAAGCTTTAGACTATGCAGAAACCCCAGAGCTTAGTACGAGCGGGGTTTGTCCAATTATTTCCTGTGCCCAAAAGAGGTACCTTTCGTCCATGTCGGATAACGCCACAGAAGGGACTTTTTCTGTTCTCTAAGGACTTTGAAAAATGCTCCATAAGCCCAATCGAAGTCGTTGGGTAAGCGTTGAGTGCCAGATTAGGGAGCGGCACTGAAGCTATCACTGGTGGCCGAGCCGGAATATTCGCCTTAATCAGGCTGCCATTCTGACCATATATTGACTTCTGAGCTTTCTCCGGGTCAGAATTGCAGATCATAGCCCCTAAATCAATCGAAATAAGAGTGGATGAAACTTTCATTTTACGAAATTCTCGAGTCTGTCTTATTTGTCAATGTTCAACTAAGCTCAACAGATTTAGCAGGCCAGCTGCTATATCCCGTGGGTTTGGCTGCTCCTGAGGCGAAAGCTTGTAATCAGTGTGCACATAATAAAAAAGCGACAAAAATCCCTTGGCATAAATAATCAATTTCACGTTTTCTACTTTTCAACATATATTAATTGTGACTTACAAACTGAATTTCTCAGCATTTGAAGACTCGTTTTAATTTATTTTTTTAACTTTAATTTTTTTTGGCATTACCAGGTGTTTGCGGGATTTCGTGAAAAGTATTAAATAATAGAATGTCGATTGGTGGCACATTAAAGTTGTTGTAGCTGTTTTTTCTTCATCTAATTTATCTAAATAAAACATATCTCATCTCAGTATATAAAGGCTCACACAAAGCTAATCTGGAAAAATTTTGTCCGGGTTTTGGATCTTTTTAACATAATTTATGAAAAGTTGAAGATATAAAGAAGTTATATCAACTGACTAAAGGTTAAAGAAAAAAATAGTTCATAGCAGAAATATGGAATTCGGAAACATATGAAATGTAAAATTTGTGGCCTTCATCAGCAAAATATAGTGATAAAGTTTTAAGTTTATCAATTTTTATGGTGATGGTAGAATAATACCAGCTGTTGGATAGTAAATGGTAAACACCACCGCAAAACAAGTCAAGAAACTGCAGCTGCATTCCAAATGAAAAAGCATCATAGAGATGAAGTTTTTAGTTTCCAAAAATATTTTCAATGGCCAAACCTGTAAGGAGTAGCAAAAACACCTGCTTGAGAAAAATAAGCTGCAAAATTAATGTTAATAACACTGCAAACTTCACAGCCGAAAATCATTGACTATTCATGTTCATTCAAGTATAAATGTTCATAGTAAAACAGCCGAAACACCATAGAGCGGCCAACCGAAACCGAATTTCACATATGAAAGCGCCAAATATATTGACAAAACTTTCAAATTTAAATATCTACATATTCAATGCATAGCCAACAGCCAGCAGCCAATTGTTATTGATCGATTGAGCTTAAGTGCATCAGAAATGAATTCACAGCAGAGCTGAGAAAATTTAAATCAAATGTATCAAAACAATCAAATTAACATACCTGAAATGCCATGGCTCGAATAGTTTAAATCTGCATACAATTAATTTGCTTAGAATCTCTAAACGGAATACAAAAACTATTTGTAACAATAGAGTTGAATTAGCTTAATTGGTTGAGAAACATGAACTTGATACTAATGCGTCTGTGAAAAATGACTGAAAATATCTAAATTTACTTTAAAACTTTTAAATATTACATAGTTTTCGTAGGATTTAGTCCAATCCTAATAAAACTGGGTAGTGTAGAATGTGAACTATAAAAAAGGGATAGAAATAACCAAATTCACTTTAGAATATCCTAATTCACAACAAAATATTTCTAAACAAAACGGGTTCATTTCAAAATAAAATCTCCTTTTCCAAAAATTGAATGTAGATGGTGTATGACAATTATGGTGCTTTCGTTTTGGAAACGATTTGATATCAACGATACTGATTTCACTTCATCTGGTACTACGGGATTATTTATAGGTTAGTTCTTAGAGCGGTCTCTGCGGACTATATACATAATTCATTTGAAATTTGCCAATTTACTTAAGTGAATCTTCTTCTATAGAACGGGGACAATTAAACTTTTTAATGAAGTTTTTTATTGCCAAAATTTCAAAAAATCTAACTATCGCCAAAGGCTATCATATTTGGGACAAGAGGTATTAAGTTAAATTTGAATACATTGGCCGACCTGTTAGTAGAGTGCCAATAAGAAGGAACTCTATAAAAAAATACGTTGTCTCTTATGAAGTGCAACTGCGATAACACACTACATAAATGGAAAGAATTCTGATAGAGTTTTTTAGGTAGGGTGGTTGTTCCAAAAGTCGACTCCTTACTCCTAAAGTTCGGCCTGCAGCAACAATGTTTTTTTAAATTCTTTGTTGTCTACTAAAACGGATCAAACTCATTATAAAGACATCTAAAGTAAGCATAGTGGCTATTTCTCCCAACGTTGCACTTAAGATTTAGTTTTGACGAGTCTGATTCTTGTTATGAAGGTTAGGTTAGGTTAGGTTGTACTGGCTGGCACGTGGCCACACAGACCTACTGGTCCGTAGCGATACCAGATATATGGACCTAGAGAATGGAATTCAGTCCAGGCAGCCATCAAAGGCCCCGGACTTTTTCACGAACTGAAGGATGTCCTTCAGATTTTGCTCTGCCACGTGCGAGAGATCCACCAGCCAGGGCTCACCGAAGTATCGCAGTCTGGTTCTCCCCAGTGCCGGGCAGTGACACAGGAGATGCTGGACAGTTTCTGAGACCCCCGGCTCTTGACACCTTCTACAGGTGTCGCTCGTTAAGAGTCCCATTTTGATAGCATGCGCTGCCACAAGACAATGACCAGTAATGATACCAACGAGTCGTTTGCAGTCAATCCGCGTTAACTCGAGGAGGTATTTGGTCGATGCGAGATTGTACGACCCCCACATGATTTTGGTTACCTTGCAGGTCTGAGTTGCACCCCATCTGCGCGTCGCACCCTGCATCATTTGGGAGTCGATTGAGAGCTTAATCGTCTGGATAGGAGTAAGGATGTTAACCGCTCCCAAAAGGGGAAGACTAGCCCCATACTTGGCTAACGCATCCGCCTTCTCATTTCCATCAATGCCCTTATGACCGGGAACCCAGAAGATTCTGACTCTTCTGCTGTTACCCAGTCTGTTCAGGGCCTGAATGCAATCAAATACACACTTCGATTTGTATGTATGAGACATCAGTGCTCTTACCGCCGCCTGACTGTCCGTAAAGATATTTAAAACTTTGCCAGTAGTATCTTTGGCGTATATCAGGTCTGCGGCTTTACGTATCGCAAACACCTCCGCCTGGAAGATACTACTGTGATTCGGAAGCCTGAAAGCTGCTTCCATAGCCGCATCTGTAGAATATACTGCAGCCCCCACACCCGCAACTTTCTTTGAGCCGTCAGTGTAGATGCTAAGAGCTGCAGGACACATTTGTCGAAACAAATAAGCATTTGGTGGCCGACTTTTGGAGTGCGCCGACATTAGGACCATTCAGGTTCTTTTTATGGTGAAAACGGCTCAAAGTTTTAAAGCTACTTTGAAAGCTTTGTGATGTTGTCCAGATAAATGCACATTCTTATGAAGCAATGATATTTTTTCAATGCGGCCTTGCACATTTACTTCGGTGCCATAGCTGCAATTCACGTAAGTAGCCCAGCAACTATCTAAAAATTATTTTTAGTACCGCAATTAATGATTGTACGTTAGAGGCTCACGAGGCTCACGAGGGAAATCAAGCCCAGACATTAAATATAGAGATGTATTCCGGTTCAAGACATTAAAGTTCATTCCATCAAACAAAGCAGTATGAAACAGTTTTTGTCTAAAACTGTGATAGCGCACAATCCTTTATAGAGGCTGGCACCAGTAACTATCAAGGCCATATTGCTAATGCAACCTGTCTGAGAAATATGTGTTTACTGGGGTGATACTCAGGGCCTTTCCGAATTGACATCTTCGCCTTCGCTTTCAGCTTGTTCTAACAGAATGTGACGTCAGATCAAGTCGAGTCTGTCCGAATTCAGTCATCTACGGCTTGGCATTGCTCTCCTGTAAAACAGTTAACGTTCTGATTTGACTTTTCCTTGGCTTGATGGAGTTTTGAGGCAATGTTACGGAGCAAAGCCATAGATTTCGGACACCTCGCCATGGTCTGCTTCAAACTATTAGAATAGCTCCGCTCCTGTCCCAATCTGTCATAAACAGCTGAAGATGAGAACGAAGACGTGAACTCGGAAAGGCCCTCAGAATATGGTTTGCACGATTGGCAATAACTGGAATCAGAGCATTCGACCCGGAATTTGTTTGAAGTCCCCGACGGTTTCAACAAACGGAAAACATGTCTTAATATAGAGGCAACAGGCTTTTTCTGATGTTCCAAAGTCATTAATCGCGCAGCAATTGGATATGAAGCAAGTGTAAAACTCACCAACCTGATTTTATCAGTGTTTTTTTCATCGATATCGCTCCTATATTTCGTTGTTGCGTTCGCGGCAAAATTGTCTATCGTCATATCAACCGACAAATATTTATGAGAGGATCCTCCTTTGGATCGGGGATAAGAGTTCGCAGTTTCTCTTGCTAAGAGCCCACGTTTTCCACAAATACATAAATACTATTAATATTATGATCTTGTGCAGAAGAAGCCTGGAACTTTCGTAGAGATGGAATGTTTTCCAGAGACTAAAAAAGGCTTTACTGGCTGTCAGCAGTCGAGTGCAAACTTTTTCATTGTAGCTGCTATTGCGATGATTCTTAATCCTAGGTAAGTTAATGCTTTAACCTGTTTGAAAATGTATTCCCCTATCTTTTTCAGACGAGTGATTTTAAAGACTTTTCGATTTGTATAGTCTAGTAGGCAGAGCACTGGCTCCTGTGTGGAGTCTATGGTTCGAATCCAGATACGGATGGGCAACCTCGCTCCGAGCTTTGATTTGACTTAGGTCTGATTAAGTATCTGAGTCAAATCAGGGGCAAAGTGAAGCGTTAAACTTATCATATCACGCAAATCGAAATTTTGGTTCTAAAAATGGAATATATGCCGCCGTCATTCCCCAAGACCCTAAACGTTGGTTCCAGCAGGACAGCTTTGATTTTCGGTGTGCTGTTTGTCAGTTTAGTGTGTTTAGCCAGCGCTGCCACGATTGACTTTGTTTTGCCTTCGCTTGTGTTTATGCTTACGTTTTTCGCCGTTTACTTAATTGGAATAAACGATTTTTCAATGGGGCTCGGTTGTTTCTACTTAATTAACACGTCGTTGGTAGAAACCAATAGATTACTGGCTTTAGTGAGGATGATCCTCACCACTGAATAAAACATGCTTGTTTCGAATTTCATAGACAGTATTGGATGTTAAATGACACTAGTTTTTTTTTATTATTTTATTTTTGTTATTTAAAATTCATTATTTTTTTTATTGCTTGATTATTATATGAGCGAATTGAACAATCCTTGCTAATATTATCTGTGATGGCAAAGTGTTGGTATAGGGATCAACCTAGTAACAAATTCAGAGAAATTACAGATATCGCAGATTAGAAGCGTCATTCCATCATCAGAGTTATCGGAAAATGAAACCAACGAAGAATTTTTTGAGGCACTCCCGTAACAATTCCTAAGCACCAACAAATGTAAAATAAAAATGAAAAATGTATAAGAATGTATCTGCAGGATTTTAGATCTCACATATTAAAGTTTTAAGATATCTTTGACAAATAACCGAAGTTTTACTTTCACTTAGTAAATTTTTGCGGGTGGTAGCTCTTAAACTCTTTTTAGCCGTATAACTTCTCAAACAGTCATTGGATCGATGATGATGAAACTTACGTTGGCAGCGGTGCTAAGAAGAGTCAACTCCAAATATAGTTGTTATTATCACCATAGTTGCTACCATCTGACTTGTGTATGATAACCTTCTCGAATGAAAATGAGTAACAAATGCTGAAATTTCCCAAATTTTCCGAATTTTACGGATGACAGCCCCAAAAAAATTTTATATCTCTGTAACTTCTAATGCAGCAATTCACATTCCTGGTAGGGATGAATGTACTGATAGTGTCACTTTCGAGCATGGGCTTATTCATGTGTATAAAGAAGGCTCAAAATTGTACAATAAATTTGGCAGCGACATTTACTTGGATGAGCTGAATGTAATGTCGTCCCTTTTTCGGACCACTGTAGTGGCTTTCAGGTGGATGTAGTGGCACAAACCATCGACTGGCTTCTGTGTATCCAATTTTCACTGTAAATATATGCATATTCTATTCTCAGTAAGTTACTTCAATTTCCTTTGCTGGTCCTTGTACAGTACTCAGAATCGTTGTTTACTGCCTTGAATAAATATCAAGACAATCGGTAATGCAACTGGTTTGAGCTCCTGGACATAAAGGTATTCGGTTACCAAGCCTTCCCAGTTCGTAAGCTACACAGGTTTACGAACTGGGAAGGCTTGGTATCTTGCTACCAGGCCTCTCATGCTCTTTCACCATGGATACTTTGATGGCATTTGTTAAACTAGCTATTAGGCATAGACGTTAAGTAGTCCTAGTAGTCCCCATAGTAGTAGTCCCCATAGACGTTAAGTAGTCCTGTGTTAAAGAATCATCTCGTGCGATCGCAATACAATCCTGGGCCTCGTAGCACGCTGTCGCTGTTAAGTTTAACCTGTTGTGGGTTTTGCTGTATAATGACCGGTCTTATGGGCCACTGATTTATAGAGTGGAACGCTTAGTGATTGGGCATAGAGTTCAACGATTTCTGTCGAAACTGTGGCTCAGAAGATGATCATGACTCCAGTTCTCGCGAAGAAGTGTATGTCTTCTGTTTTAGGGAGCCATTTCTCTTAGGTCTGACTGATTTATCCTATATCAAATAAATGAGTAGTGTATAGTTCATCAAAGGAATTAAATGGTTCTCAGAGTATATCCGTCGTTTCACAACGAACCTCCAATGTGCACCTGCGCATCTTTTGGTAAGATTCTTCGATTGGCTGCCTGACTTAACTTCCGATGCAGTCATCAGATGTAAACGAAATTCACAGGGTGTGGTGATCTTGAGTCAGAGGAAGTGTGAGTATTTGCTAAAAAAAAGTGTGCTTAAAGTTACCGACCTATACAAGTTTTGCCCCTACTGACTTTTTTTATCATTTTTGTACAACGAGATACTACCATTATTGTAGAGTACCACTGGTTTAGTACCCAATAAAAAGCCTTTGTGTTTATTAATTAGTGTATTTGTATTCGTTTTCGTATAATGCTTACTAGCTCTTAATACTTGATCCTTAACCTAACTGACACGTGGCATATCGATTCATGAGAACCCGAAAGAACGGCCTTTTCAAATATTCATTTTCGCCCGTTCTTTTATGATTTTAATTTCAATTCTCATGCCCCGTATGCCTCGTATCATCCTTCCATCGATCGCCCGCTAGGCAGGCTCGTTGTCCTTAACATATCTCCCCCCGGCATAGCTCGCGTTGCCTCTTCTTGTAGTAATACAACGAGTTTGCTGGCGGGGCGCTTGAATATGCCTGTTCTTGTCCTTACGTCAGCGACTCGTATGCCACCATCTGGTCCCTCATAAGTACGTTCGACGATTCCTATTGGCCAGATGTTCCGAGGAAGCCTGTGATCGACTATGGCCACAATATCGCCGACTCTTAACGGTTGCTGCTTGTTTGCTGACTCGCCGCGTGGGACCAGCGTGGGTAGGTATTCCCGTACCCACCGTCGCCAAAATTGATCGGCAAGTGCCTGACTCGCCCGCCAGGTCCGTCGATCGGCCTTGTCACATGGTCCCGTAGTTGGCAATCCCATTGAGGATCCCAGCAAAAAATGATTCGGTGTTAGAGCTTCTGGATCATTCGGGTTCACACTAACGTGAGTAAGGGGTCGAGCGTTGATAGAAAATTCGGCCTCGGTTAGTAGAGTGTTCAAAACTTCTTCGGGTGGCACTTTTTCTCGCAGTGTGACGTTCAGAGCTGTTTTTACCGATCTTATTAGTCGTTCCCATGCACCACCTTGGTTGGGAGCACCTGGGGAAATGTATCGCCACTCCATCCGGTGTAATAGTCCCTCTTCTCGCAGTAGTGGTGCCCATTCAACATAAGCGGCTCGTAATTCGCGGTCTGCACCTCGGAAATTTGTTGCATTATCGGAGTACATTAATCGGGGCCATCCTCTGCGCGCAGCCATACGTCGCAGCGCCATTATCGCAGAATCAGTAGAGAGTGATGCGACCAGTTCTATGTGTACGGCTCGTGAGGTGAGGCATGTAAATAATGCTCCCCACCTTTTCTCTTGACGGCGTCCCACTTTTACCATCATGGGCCCGAAGTAGTCTACTCCGCAGTTGGTGAACGGACGATGGAAGGGGTCGAGACGAGCCCGTGGTAGGTCTCCGGTAACTGGTGTTCGAGGTTTAGCTCGTCGGACTCGGCAAAACGTGCAGCTGCGTTCTATGGCGCGCACGGTGGGTCGAAGATGTATAACCCAGTAGCGCTGTCGTAAGTCGTTTGTTACCCGTTCACGATTAGCGTGGCCCGCGGCACAGTGTTCTCGCATTACTATGAGTTTCGTCACGTGATGACGACCATCAAGAATTATAGGCTGCTTCGTTTCATTAAGCGTAGTTGCTGCTCCTATGCGACCTCGTACCCGTAGAATGCCATCTTCCAGCGCTGGATCCAGCTTGTATAATCGGCTTGTTTTAGTGATCGACCGATTTGACTCAAGCTTCTGCAATTCGGGTCCGAAGCTCTCCTGTTGTGCGTGCTGTATGAGCTTTCGTTCGGCGCATTCCACGTGTCGATGTTCCATGCGCGTAGCTTTGCGTCGGCATATGTCGATAAAGGCCAATGCTCGTGCTGTTGTCCGTACTAAAGTCTCATATTTAGAGAATCTAGTGGGATCAGGTAGCCAATTATCTCGTTGCGAGTCTTTCTCCTGTGTATATAATATAACTTCTTCTTCTACTGCGGGTGTTCGTTCTGTAGGCCATTGCTCCTCTGGTTTGTAAAGAAAGCTGGGCCCCTGAAACCAGCGGTCGCTCGTGCTGACGGATGTGCGTGCAAATCTCGTGGCGTCGTCGGCTACATTGTCACTTGTTGATAACCAGCGCCACTCCTCCTTTTGCGTGAGCTCCGCAATCTCGCCTAGTCGATGAGCAACGAAGGGTGTATATTGTTGCGTATCGTTCCGTATCCAGTGCACCACCGTGGTTGAGTCTGTCCAATAAATAATTCTCGTTTCCTCCATGCGATGTTCTTTTTTAATGGTATTAGCAAGCCTGGCTCCGATTAAAGCGGCCTGCAGTTCGAGGCGAGGAATGGTCTGTGAGCGTCGCGGTGCCACCTTAGCCTTGGCGGCTATCAGGGTGACACTGATGCTTCCATCGTAATGGGTAATTCGCCCATAAGCCACAGTTGCGTAAGCTTGCTCGCTTGCGTCGCATAGCACGTGGAGTTCTAAATTTGCGTAACCCTTAGGCGCATAACACCGCTTCAGACGTAGGCGAGTGATTTCGGAGAGGTGTTGTAACCAGTCGGCAAAAAGTTCTCCCTCTTCCTTGGGAATCGGTTCATCCCATGGAATCTTTAAGCGCCACAGGCTCTGCAGAATTATCTTCGCTCGTATCGTGTAGTGGCTCAATAGCCCCAGTGGGTCATAGATTGACATGACCGCACTGAGTGCCTCCCGTTTCGACGGCGTCCTAGTCTGTGCACGTACCTCGTCGGGAACTCGATTCATGGTTGTGTTAAAACCGAGCTCATCTCGCTCAGCGTTCCAGAACAGTCCAAGTATTTTATTATTTTCGTCAGGACATCTAATTAATTGCGCAGACTTAGTTGCGTGGAGTTCCATGGGCACGTCGGATAGTACGCTCTTTTTATTAGTGCTCCACTCACGCAACGTAAAGCCAGCAACCGCGTGCACAGTCCTTGTTTCCTTGACAGCCAGCCGGGCTTCTTGTTCATCATCGTAGCTCGCCACGAAGTCATCCATGTAGTGGCTTCTAGTGATGGCTTCCAAGGCACGTGGATAGGTTTGCGCATGTACTTTTGCATTATGGTTACGTACATAGTGCGCCACAAAAGGTGAACTCTTCGCACCAAATACCATACTCGTCATTTTGTAGCGACGAGGAGGTTCCACTCGGTCATCGTCTCTCCATAGGAATTGTTGAGCTGGCTGATCTTCACGGCGTATTTTGATTTGTAGAAACATTTCTTGAATGTCTGTGGTCACTGCGATTGGTTTCTCTCTAAACCTGAATAAAATACCTTGCAGTGAAAGCAGTAGGTCCGGCCCTTCCAGCAGTTGATGGTTGAGGCTTATACCGTTGCACGTTGCCGCTGCGTCGAATACCAGACGTTGCTTACCGGGCTTGTTTGGGTTCTGCACGGTAAAGTGTGGTAAGTACCAGCATATGGCACTGTTCTGCTCCGAGCCATCGCACGGCACGGCGTAACCTTTATTCAATAGGTTTTGTATTTGGGCTTTGTACCCCGTAGCGTATTCGGGATTTTCATCCATCTTCTGCTCAATCTTCCGTAGTCGGCGGTATGCCATTTTGTAATTTGGTGGCAAGGTAACGTCGTCTGTCCGCCATGGCAACCCTACTTCGTATCCATTTTCCATCCTTTTTATTGTCTGCTTGACAATATTTATGGCTCGTTGGTCTGCGTTGTTTACACGTGGCTTGCAGGTGATGCCAAGTGCATCTATACGAAAGTGAGCGTCTACTAATTTATGAAGACGCTGGTCGTGTTGTTCTCTCGTGTCTATATGCTGCTCGGTTTCATAGATGTGTAGCGTGCTTTCGTGATTGTACATCACTCTGCGTGGTAAAGTTCCGTGCACCACCCAGCCTAGCTGTGTTCTGGATGCGGCCGGTTGATCGGGACCGCCTACTCGCAGCTCTCGGGATACGATGCACTCCCAATGGTCTGTCCCCACCAGAATTCGAGGGCGTGCTGATTCGTAGCATACTTCTTCCGGAAACAGGTCTTGTAGGTGATCGTACTGCAGGGCTGCTGCCGGAATGGACTGCTGATGAAGCTTTAAGTCTTTGATTGTTCTTGCTCGCAGCTTGTGTATCGTATTCTCTCTCTTTCCCTTTAGTTTTATGGCAACAAACTTGCTATCACTTTCCCGCTGGGACATGTTGACACCGTTCAAATGTAGAGGTTGCGTTGGTCCCTCCGCGCCAATACTTCGAGCTAACTGCTCATCGATGAGTGTAATAGTTGCGCCTTCATCCAGCAGCGCGTATGTGTTGACCTCCCCCCGTGGTCCGGCGACAACGACTGGACAAATCTTCAGCAACACTGCTCGTGCGCCAGTAGCAGATTGGGTTGCAACCGACAAGACTGCTTCGCTGTTATTCTGCGTTGGCTGTGCTGGAGGCTTCGAAGTAGGTTCTTGTTCAGGATATTCCTGCTTCTGGTCCTGGTGTAGTGTTGAATGATGCGAGCGGCCACATTGATTAATACCACATGCCTTGGCTTTGCAGTTGATGCGTCTGTGTTTTTTCTGCACGCATTTAAAGCATAGCTTCTTGTCCCGTACGAAGTCCCAGCGCTGGTCGATAGTCAGCGCTTTATATTTCGGACACTGATGTAGCACGTGTGTTTCTCCGCAGCTTGGACATAGATCAATCTGCTCTTTGGTTGTTTCGATGACGGTGTATATGTTGCCTGATTTCCTTGCTTTGACTTCCTTTGATATTGCAGACGAAGTGGTAGTCGTCGAGGGCACATACGTGTATTTCAATGCCCGGTCTGCTTCGCGCATGAGAAAGCGGGACAGAACGACGATTTCAGGGTCTGCTGGTTCTGTGTGGTCACTAGCGTAGTCGCACCAACGTGATCGGAGATGTGGGCTCAGCTTGTTCAAAACCTCACGTGCCAACATTGGATTGTATAAATACTCCCTTCGGTCGATTGTTTTGAGAACATAGGTTACGTTCTGCACCTTAATGGCGAAATTGTTCAGGTCAATGGCAGATGATCCAAGCCTTGGTAGTTTTCTCAGATCTTCGAATGCTCGGTCCACGATAATCTCTGGCCGCCCAAAACACTGTTCCAAAGTCTTCATGACAATATCTGGATTGGTGGCTGCGTGTAGCAACGCTGCAACGACATCTCGAGCTTCCCCTTTAAGACAGCTTCTCAGGCGTTGTATGTTCTCCGAGGCCGTAATGTTGCACATCCTTGTTGAGTCACGCATAGCTGCCTTAAAAGGCAGCCATTCGTTCGGTGATCCGGAGAACGTTGGCAGTTCAGTTCCATGAAAGCGTGGTCTTACTATTTGTTCCAGCGTTTCTGCTAGCTGCTTGATGACATTTTCCTCTGTTTTCTCCTTAGCGCTGGCTTCCTCCCTCTGTGGGTCCAGGGAGACCGTATGCAGCCAGTCGTTAACTTTTCGATCACTGTCGTCCGCTTGCGAGTGATCTTCTTCTTGTATACTCTGTTCCTCGTGAATAGCCGAAATTTCCGCGGCTAATCGCTTTTTTACTAAATCGGCTTCCAATTCCAACTCCTTCTTAGTTATCGCTGCTAATTTTTCGGCAGCATCTAGTTCCGCTTGTCGCAGCCTCGCCATAACACTCGTGGTAGATCGCCGCGATTGTACTGATTGTGCCGGTGACTTTGATCGGGGTTTCGAAGCACCGGTTGGCTGTTGCGTTGACGTTCCTGCAACAGCAGCCTGTACCAGTGAAGGCGAGGCCAGCAGCTCTACCGATAACTTTCGTTCGCTCTTCGACATATCGCGACGCTTCTGCTCGTTCGTTTCGGCTGCATCCCCCTGGCTCCGGGTGATGACCATCTCGATCGCTTGATGGCTGTCAGTTCGCTTGGATAGGCGCCCAATATGCTTCACGATCCGGTTCGAAGGACCAGCTGATGTAGAGTACCACTGGTTTAGTACCCAATAAAAAGCCTTTGTGTTTATTAATTAGTGTATTTGTATTCGTTTTCGTATAATGCTTACTAGCTCTTAATACTTGATCCTTAACCTAACTGACACGTGGCATATCGATTCATGAGAACCCGAAAGAACGGCCTTTTCAAATATTCATTTTCGCCCGTTCTTTTATGATTTTAATTTCAATTCTCATGCCCCGTATGCCTCGTATCATCCTTCCATCGATCGCCCGCTAGGCAGGCTCGTTGTCCTTAACAATTATATTAATTTCATAAGCACCTTTCACGAAATTAAGAAACAATTACCTAAGGCACTCCGCACACGGGTCGTTAGCCATGCGATACGTGAGATATGTGTTTGACACTTGTGAAGCTCGCGAGAAAACGAGTGCCGTCATCATCGTATCATGTCCGCACACGGGTCGCGAAGAAAACGTCAGTATGCGTCGTAAAATCATACAATTCGGGGCATTTTTCCACCTCCCCCACGAATTTTACGTTGCCGTCATCCATCGCGCCTGCAAAAACGACTAGACATTCGACTTGAGGCCTGCAATGCACAACGCTTGAGACGCACTCAACGTGAACCGACTACGATTCTCGTTCTTCACGATAGGCTAACGCTCCGTTAGCGGTCACCCATTGATTTACATAGGTTGTGACGACCAAGCGTAGAAATATCGCATCTACGACGTTAGCTCAACGACCCGTGTGCGGATTGCCTTACTCTCTTTCGAAACGCTTGCAAATAGTTGCCCTAGTGATTATTCTACCCTATCACTCCCTGTGCAGTCATCGGATTAAAAATACAGGTGGGTTGTAATCAGAAGCACATTTGGTAAAACATGTTTTCACTATCTACACAATCGCTCTATCTGTCCTCGAAAGTCGGTTTTTCTAGCGGTTGAGTTTTTCAATCATGGATAGCCATGAATCGATAGCGATTATTTTTCTGTAAAGATGAATCAATTCCTATCATATTGCTTGCGTTTTCTTAGGATACAGTTGTTACAAGGTAGAATGTTTACACTGCTTATTTTATGTGGGCTAGACAATTTTCGTGAATGATGTATATTGATCTAGTGTGCTGAAAACTGGAGTTTCCTGATGGAAACTTAAGACACTCAAGGTGTGACATGACACTTAAAGCATGCAATGCCACTCAAGGAATGACAGCCAAAAAAATGAGTTTTTATGTTTGGCGTGACAAAGTTATTAAATTGCAATTAATCTCACAAATAGACCTGTGACTTTTTATGAGATGTTGTATTTCGGTGAATGAGAAAAAAAGAAAGTAAACTGAAACCTATTGAAATCCATTTTTGGCTAATGTTGCTGATCTACATACTTCTTGGCTTACTAAAAAGTAGCCAAAGGAAACGAGCTTTCTTCATTCGTGAGATAACTAGCCATTACGAGGTATACATGACTCATACGGTGTCAGATTTATGCTGTACAAGCTCATTAGCTTAATTTAATACATTTTTGTATCGTTTTGTAATTTGTCATGCTCTAGTATTTCAAACTTGCAATTTAAGGTTTATTAAGCAGCCACTTCATATATTTTGTCCAAGGATCACATATTTAAACGTAAACGCATAAGTTTTTACTGAAATTGTTTTACCGCACAGATCAGCCAACCCATTCAGATCGCTGGGTCCGGAGTTTTTGTTGTTTTCAATGCTACTATTCCAGCCTAAGCCCAATCGAAGTGAAAAAGCGGGTCTTTTGACGGTGTACAAGATTAACACGAGATGTCACTTTTTTCATTAGCGAAAAGAAAGCTTCATGAAAATCATCAGAAGCATAACATAGCTAGCAAGGTGATTGCCTTTACATTTATTACAATTTGTGGCTAAACAGAAACTGCAACTTTAATCGCAAGATATTTGTGTTCGTGATTCGCTTTAAAAATGTGGTGTTCGATGCAGTGATAAATTGAATATTGAGTCCATTTTCATTTTTTTAACAATACAAACCCACTCTTGATCTTTTAATTGCAGAGCTGATGATTTGTGTGTTTGAAATTTTCCTTATATTTTTTAATTGTGGATAGATTTCGTATCAAGCATAATATTTCAAGCATATAACGTTAATTTTTATTTTGTAATGGCTTGTGTAATTAGTGGTCTGCAGCTTTGATTGTATTCTAGACCAAGAAAATTGATCACCTCCATCGTGGGTGGCCACTAAAAGGTGAAAATTGTTGCTTGTTGTTGGCCTTTCTTAGCATCTGAATTCGACAGTGGTTAATTTCTTCATTTGAAATGAATGAGAACTTTTGTGTTTTTTTAAAGATATATCACAGCTTTGTTCGTCTACATAAATGATGATTTTGATGCCCTGTTAACTCTCAGTTAACAGGGCATTAATTAATTAGCAGAAATTTAGGATTTACATTAATTAATTAGCAGATTTAAAAAAAAATCGGCTAAATGTCAAAGATATTAGCGACATATAAATAACAAAAAAGTAATAAAAAATCAATAATTTAGAGATAATTTATGTTATGTTCAAATACAATAATATTGAAGCTTAATTTTAGAAAAAATAGTTCAAGTCTTTCAAATCTGCGATTAATTATGAAATAGAACAGCATGGTTTTATCGAATATAAGCCTGACGGAATTACATAACAAAAAGCAACATCAAAAATTTCAATTGTCCAAAAAAAAAAACAAAGATTTTCTACGTCAAGCAGCGAGCGCCAAGTAGCCTTGATATAGTAATGATCAAAGTATGAATCACATAATTTAATCTATTTCACGGCTTTATCGTTTTACATGGTCATCTGACGATAGAAACCTAATTCAGTTGTACGAGAATGTATATCCAATTACAGTGTTACCATGAAATTTTCATACTCACGCACGGATTATTTCCAAATTCAGTAAAATTGAAAATGAATTAAATAAGTAGAAGAACTTTGCATAGCATTAATATTGACATTTGATATCTTCCGAAAATACTTTATATGTGTCTTGCAAAGGTCAAGTTTATTTTGGTGCAAGTCATAGTGGGACGAATTCGAGCCGAAGAATTGAAAATGTATTGACTGATATAAACATAAATACGTGAATACATTGAAGAATTCAACAGAGTTAAAGCGCGCTTCATTTAAAATGCAACTATTTTCGCCGACATCAATGACACAAATTGCTCCTGTTGATTCTCACCTCCAACTTAATGATCCGCGATTTCAAAATCAGATCATAAACGTGATTGTGTGCTGGTTTGATTAGTACATTACCTACGGAGAATAACGCGATCGAATATACGATAATTCCCCATTTAATTTCCTCGAAGTCAATCTCATTACAGATATTGCCAAGCGTTTTAGTTCCGCGCAAAAGAAGATTATGCTTCGCTACTATTATTTCTGCCGTTTGAATTTTCAAGAGTTGGCAGCCACCCAGCAGAGACTTTGCTCGCATCCAAGATAAAATGTTCTCTTGGCATTTAGACGAATCAGTGCACTTTTTTTGGAGTCTATTGACTAGGCAGAGATATTTTCCGAGCGCGGATGATTGATTTTTTAAATACATAGTTTAAATACCATTCACCTGATCTTTTGTTATCTGGCAGTAAAGATCAATTATTGCCTAACTGCACTCTGAAGCATTCATGAATTTTGAGTAGCGCTACGGAAAACAATGACAGCACAGGAATCAAAGTTCAATACAAATCTTTCCTGAAATGCAAAGCTTATACGAGAAGCTGAATGCCAAACGGAATGAAGAATAGTTATTTACAAAGGTCATGAAAAATCTTCAGCATGACAGCAGCTAGATCTTTTGGGTTCGTGCACGCAAATTGAGCTCATGATAAATCAAGGCTGCGAGGGCAAAGTAGCTTCCAGTTGTCGTGATGCAGTGATACGATCGACAATTCTATTAAAATAAAGAGTCAAATTTGCAATTAAGAATAATTATTTGTGTTTATTTATTTTGAATACTTGATTTGGGAATTCATGAAATGCCGTGGGAAGGAAAATACATACTTTCTGAATCAAGCAAAAAAAAAAATATTGTGCGAGTAAAATATTCAGGAAAAGATATACGAGTACAATTAGAATGGTGTTCAAACAAACGACTGCAACAAAAACTTACCATTTCCGAACCGTTTTATCAAATGTGTTGGTTTTTACATTCAGTAGTAATTTTAAAGTGTATCTCGAAAAAAAATTGTAAAGGAAATAAAACTAATCGAATTAGGAAGCAGCTCAATTTTAGATTTTTTACTGTTTGAATTTTCGGTAGAGCAAAAAATTAATGATTGATTTCCAAATTTTATTTGATATGCTTGGTTTTCATTACCGACGTTCTTTGCTCAATTCACTCATATCGTATCTAAACACCCTATTTTTTCTTTGCATTTGTACTCCTTTATATAATATGATTTGCTTCAATTAGAGATGCTTTAACCATTACAATACATGAGATCTGTAGCTAAGGCTAGTTCGTTTAATTTACGGAACAATTTTAACATTTGTTTAAATTTTCGTAACGTTGGATTTATATGTTATTTGGACCATATGAAAGCAAACTGGCGCTTTAGTGCTGATGAAATATTTGCTGTCCTTATAAAATTAAAATTTCAGATATGTAGTTATAGCTAGATACTCGATTAAAGTCAGTTTAGTTTATGAACCACAATTATGAATTCAATTTGTCAGAAAGTAAAGTTAATGCGATCATACAAAGCTGATGTGAATTTGACAGCATGATCAATGGTGACGTTGTCGGCACTTAAAATTTTGTAGCAAGCAATACTCTAATGGGGTATATCATTTGCTTACATCATAAAAAAGATTATATTTTTACTAATGTTCGAAGAACATTAGTATTGAAATCGATTCGGCCAAAAATTCATATTTCCATATATATATATATATATATATATATATATATATATATATATATATATATATATATATATATATATATATATATATATATATATATATATATATATATATATATATATATATATATATATATATATAAATCATCAAAAACATTCAGTGAGTTAATCTCGGGAACGCGCCATCCGATTAAGCTAAAACTTTCAGGATACATTGGTGTATATGCAGAGTAGGTCCAGGTTTCATTAAATGTCAATTATTGTTAATCCTTTGACGCCGGCGGCTATTTTAGTGATATTTTTAATATCCCTCTTATTCCGTACACAAATAGCTTTCGCAAAAATAAAGTTTACCAAATAAATTTCGAACGTGTTTTAAATGCAAATCGGATAATGTTTTGGAATTTTTTAACCCCATGTGTGCGCTAGGTGCCTAAAAAGTGAACGAGAAAATTTGAAATTTTTACAGAGCTATTCAATATTCAATTAAACTTTTGACAGAGTTATTCAATTATTACGAAATTTTCAGGACATATTCAAATTATTTAGTTGTAAATTTGTGTAGCTTTTAATGAACATTTTGGCAACCCTGTAGCTAGGGCAGGCACTGAAAGTGAAAACATTCAAATCATCGTCTCTCTTGAAAAAATGCCGTTTCTTAAAAAAAAGCCACTCATATGTAAATTTTATGCTTTGTTTACATAGCCAAAGTAAAAAATTTGATATGGTACGACGCGCACGCCTGGTAGCCCTTGCCCAATTTACCTATATTTTTAGCATCAAAAACTTCTCTTCACGGAAACTCACGATCCGATTAGCAGAATTAATTGAAATTTACAGAATGTATTGGTCCTAAATAGGACCAGGTCTGATAGAAGTGGTTTTGAAATTCGGGCGATTCTGTGCCAGTGGTGCCATCTTGAAAAATTACTAAAAAATATAACTGCTTTTAGCCCTATAAATTCTTATTCAGTCGTTCGATTTTGACAAAATTCACACAGTAGCTGAACCTTACTTTAAACCACGCTTGATAGAAATTTGATTGAAAAAATCGGTTGGAGCTGCTAACTATGATAATTTTGGTGTCTTAAATTTGAAAAAGTAAAAATTTTGAAGTGAAAACATTCAAACCATCGAATATCCTAAAAAATGTCCGTTTCTTAGAATAAAAGCAATATGTATACAAATCTTATGCTTTATCTACAAGTTCAAAGTAAAACTTTGGAAATTTCATGTCGGACCAGAACGGTAACCCTTTCCCAGTTAACCTATATTTTTATATTCACGGGAACTCATGAAATTGACACAGTAGCTGAACCTTACTCTGAACTCTGTTTGATAGAAATTTGGTTGAAAAATTCGATTGGTGCTGCCAGCCATGATAATTTTTGTGTCTTTGGTTTTGAAAATTCGCTCAGGAAAATAAAGCTTTTTGCCCTATAACTTCCAAATTTTTCATTTCATACAATTAATGGAACCTATTATAAACATTGTTCAGGCCAAATTTGGTTGAAAAGCCACGATAGGGTTGCCAGCTATTGTTGGTTTTGTGTTTAATTGCAATATCTTTATTAACCGGTTTTATCGTAGAATTTTCAAATGGTAATGATATTGTAGTGACAATAAACAGCAAATATTAAGCTTTCGATTATTTGAAACAACTCGCTGCAGGTAACCCTAAATTTCTTTATACTCCTATAACTTCGAATGTAATATAACAACGTGAAGCAGATGTGATATATTCTTGGCTTTGATACTGGCAAAAGGCCGCCAGCAAGAGTCGGTTGTGCTACTTTTGTATTAATAAATGCTTACAGTTAGTATTCATACCGGAAACATTTACAATGAAAATAAATAACCAATGTTTCAATTCCCAAAGTTCTGCAAATTTTTCGGATCGCAGCTCCAAACACCAACTTCAGTTACAGTGCTGCAGGCACTGAGCATTTTCTTCATTGATGTTGTATAAGATGCTGCTTTCAAAAATTTGTGAAATAAGCAACTGATAACGAATATAATTAACCCGTGTTTTGCGCTCATAAACGTTGTAATTCATGGCAGTGGTAATATCTGAAACCTTCCACCATATGAGTTAAAATGCATTCTTGAGACCAAAGTAAAACTCGGCGTTTAAAACAGTTTGGTCGTAATAAGCTCATGTGGTGGAATATGCACTCAAAACCTGCACGATTCTTCTACTGTTCTTCGAACATTAGTGTTTCTAGCGGTTCAGGTGCGCTAGAATTTTTTTTTCGTTCATTTTTTCGTGTATGGTTCATCGTTGGTTATTGTTCGCCAAAACAAGATAACGGTCCAAGTTCAATTTATTTCATTGGCATAATCGCAGCTTGAAAAAGGTGGGATGTTCAACCGCTTAAATGTGCTCTATTATAGGGAAGCTGAATTGGTGTCGCGGAAAATAAGCGCTTCTAATGAAAATTTGCAATTAACTAGATGTCTCGCAACCCATTATCATTAATATACTAGTGCAACCTATAAAAAATCGCATAGACTTTCTATGAAAGTTCATCCTCTTTTTGACAACTTTGCTTAAATGATTCAGTATATAGGTCCAACTAGTGATGAGTCTGCGCCCGTACGTTGACGTATGCGCCGAGGTAAACCACGCAAAGCATATGTTGCACCCAAACATAACTTACCGAACAGCCAGAAAAGTGGCATGCTCCTTAAGCAACCTTTTGCTCAATTTTTACTATGAGCTGTCCGTACGTAAAGTGGTAATGAGATACGACTTGACATACGTTCGCTTATGCGTTGTATGGGCACCTAAATTCACTCATGTTTGCGTACGTCAAAAAGTGCCTTTTTTGCTCTAAAACCGGTCGGTTTTGAGTGACGATTACGGCCGCAGACTCATCTTTGGTTAGGGCTTATATTCGATTTGGTATCCGAGGCAACTGTTGAAAGTCATGAACGTTTGTAAAGTGTATAGCCTTTAATTTATCGCCGTAAAGCATATACTCATAGTTTTCTTGCTTTTACTAATTGAAAAACCTCTGCTGTGTATGATGATTTTGCTGAGAGTGAGCTAAAAGCAGGGTTTGTCTTTTCAAAAACTTTGCCCCAGACAATTTATATGTGACCTTGTAATTTATGTTTAACCACAGCTAGGCAGCTACATTCTTTCTTAGACCAAAAAATTATTGCATCTGATTTCAATAGCTCTGTCTTCAGCTTTTCAATTCCATTCACTTTAATGGCAAATTAAAAACATAGCATAGCTGTGCAAATGCGAAAACTGCCAACCTGTAAATCGACATTATCTCCTGCATAGATCAATTCAACAATACTTTGTGCAGGGTTAATTACTCATTTGCAATTTGACCTCAGCGCGCTTGATTCACGCAGCTTTCAGTCATCTGATAAAAGTGCACTGGGTCACTCTTTCATTGCAACCGTACTCGTAAAAGATTGCCTGAACAATCTGGTTCAGATTTCAGACTAACTTTGGCAGAGATACATTGTCATTTCAATGCAAAGGCAAGGACTTTCACACATGGGCACGATTTTATCTTCCGCGATCGCGATAGATTGTGTGTGGGCTGCGATTGATTGCTCAAGTCTGTCAGATGAATGAAATGATAGATCGATTTTGGCATTTTGATGTGCCCTAGATTTTTACATGAAAGCCATCATATTCAACATTGCGATAATTCTTGAACAACCGACAAATTAATGCCCACATATGACAGACTGGCTTGGGGAGATCCACTGATAGCATCGAAAACAAAATGAACATTTTGTTCGTCAATAAGTAACTGACGGTTTTTCGAGTAACGAGTTTTCGTAACTATTGAGCTGTCTTCAAGGTATGCAACGTATGAATCAGATTGCAATTTCAGTGGATATATTTAACGATAGTTCGTTTTAATGTATTATTTACATTCATCTGTTTCTTGTGTTTCAGTATTGCTATTTGGATATCAACAAGCTACAGCTTAGCTAAAGAACTTTGTCCTTGCCAAACGACATGGCTGGAAAAACCAAACATTTAAGTACGCATTTATCACACGCTTTCATCTCACAGCCATTATCGAATAAAACGCGTATCTAAAATCATATATTTTTCATTTGACGTAATTTTATTGAAACGAAATTTATTACCCACGTATTCATGCCATTTTGAAGCAACAAACAAACCTCTTCCCGACTAAATCTCGATCTAAGAAAAAACAATTCATCCTAAATATGCCCTGAGTATCCGGCTGACCATCTGACCAGCATAATCGTTTGAGAATTATGCAACATCATATCGAATCAACACGACAGTGCGAATAACACTGTATTGATTATTTAATTTGGCCGTTGATGTATGATGAGATTGTATACTCGATAAAATGACCGTCGCATAAAAAACATAGTCTTAAGTATAGCCGTCTGTAGTTTCCCAAAACTTAACAATAGAAACGTGCCAGTGGCTTGAGTGGGATCCACTCAAATTCATTGGGTCAGTCTAGCCGGCGCCTGATGCCAGCAGCCAGTTTTTGGCTAGAACAAACAGACCGTAATGGAATGAGGGTTCTTGAAAAAGAAAACAGCAAAAACCATGATGATACTTAAATACTGAAGTACAAGCGATGATGATGATTAAATAAATAAATTCCAAATCTTAGCACCTACTATTTACGTCTGAGTTTCGAAAGCAGTTGTTGCGGTTGTAATTAAGTATTTTGGTGTGACGTAGAATGTGTGACGGCTAAAATTAAAGATTGAATTTTTTTTTAATAAAAAACTGATTTTTCCTTTCGAAGCTAGATATATTGAATTTTGTGACAAATATCGATATTTCGAGGGTAATCTGCCCTCTTCTTCAGTGTCTTCTTCAGTGTGACCGATAGACACTGAAGAAGAGGGCAGATTACCCTCGAAATATCGATATTTGTCACAAAATTCAATATATCTAGCTTCGAAAGGAAAAATCGTTTTTTTTTTAAATATTTTTTGAGCTAGGCAAAAATTGGTACACATTAAATACAATTGAATTTTTGCTTAGAAATTTGATAAGTATGTAGTTGCGACTACGTGACCAATCCACAATCAAAAATAATCTCCACAAAACAAAAAGAAAACAATTGATTAATATATAACAAAAAGAAAACAATTGATTAATCAGAAAAATTTGTTTCAATTACTAGATTATCACATGAATGTGACCAGTCAAATGATGAAAAACGTGCCCAAAGGAAAAATTAAAATGATTTATATCCTGTAGAATGTATATGCCAAATCCAGGCTGCTCAATCGCCGAAGAGTTGATTCCAGAAGTTGCACAACGATGTCGGACAATAGAAATCACAGTTTTGCTTTATTACACAGGAGCAATTTGGACCTGCTGAGTTCCATGAGTCGTTTTTGCTGCTGGGTGCTGTTACCCGCAAATGATGTGTCAGTGCTCTAGTAGTCGTCACTTTGCTGAGTAGGCTAATTAATGGCCAACGTTAAGGGGGCCCGGTAGCTCTGCTCGCTAAGACGTCAGGCCGAAAAGCGGCGTGCTACGGGCCTTGCGGGTTCGAATCTATCTTCGAATCTATTGTCCATGAGGGTGGCAAATGGGCCCAAACTGGTAGCCTAATGCTGGCCACGTTCCCGGCAGCCCTCTTCACTAACCTAACCTAACCTAATGGCCAACGTTGATGTACTCAGTGAAACTATACGGTAACAGTGAAACTGATGGTAACGATCGACTCCGTCTTGGCGAAATTTGGGGAAATGCGCTCGAAACTAAGAAGTTCCGGGAGGGCGCTGTCAGTGTCCAGCGCAAGGGTGTTCATCGCCTGTAGCGACTGCACGGTTTCAGCAGAGGCCAGGATGATAGTATCGGGAGTGCTCCCGATATATCTATTAGGGTACTATTAGGGATGGGTACCTCTCGCGCTGAAAACCTTACAGAACTGAGACTCTAACGTGCCCGCGTTAGCAATCCCCTCACCTCCACCTTTGGTACCAAAGCTGGAGTGAAGTGACAGTTGGAGGACGCTGGGCGTGTTAGCTAATTGGTGCTATTGAGATTTGGGTTAGCTGTAACCATGGATAGGTGAGCTTTTACCTTTCCCAATACTTGACAGGACATGGTTACTTCAGGAATTAGCTGAATAGAATGGGTAAGGTAGGCATACACTACTGTCAGTACTGTGTAACAGAGCACGATGATGCTCACTTTTTTTTTGTGTGCAGTCGCTTTGCAAGTTTAAGGATCACCATTGAATCTACGTTCGGCCTGGTCACGTCTGAGACGATTTTGAATGCAATTTTACGAAACGAAAAAACAGGAGCGCCTTCGCAGCAGAAGTGAGGTTGCCTCACAAATCCATGATCTGTGGTAGTTTTTGAAGTTAATAGTCACCAATAGTCAGTCAATCAGCACGACCGGATTGTAGATGGTCTTTTTTAGACAGCCAAATCTGGTAAGCAGATTTCTTTGCCATCTACAGTAGAGCAAAAAGGGTTTTAAAACGGTAGGATTTAAGGTTCAACCTGGTTGTTAGGAGAGAGTAAAATTCACTCATACCGTTGAATATCTTCCAGTATCTGTTTACCTGCTCGTTGGTTTAATAGACGGTAGAACGTGGATATTTTTTGCGCAAGCGATTCGACTTGATATGTCTTATGGGACTATTTACCACTATCTTGGTACTTAAGTAATCAACTCTTTTACCGCCCATAGATTAAGTGGCCAGACATAACCATTCCCTTGGAAGCACGTGGAAGCAGGTTCCAGTGGCCGTGTCGAGAAATTCACATAATGATACGTTACTTAAGTCGTTCAAAAACATTCAAAAAGAGGATATATATGATGAACTTGTGGTTTTGCAATTCTTTGGGAACGTAGTTTGAGTGAAAATGGGATATGTCGTATTGCAAGTTTAGAAGTATTGCTCTCTCTCTCTCTCTCTAAGATTACTGCAGAGTAAACTACTTTACCGACCCGAACTAAAAACGGTATTTTTTTTGCTTTTTAATTTTTTTCGAACTAATTAACAACAAATCGTTTTTCCCGAGTAAACTGGTTGAAATATGGCCAAGCTCTAGGAAATATAAGGAAATACTTGTTATCACAGCTTACTATCCAAGGCTAAACTATTTAAGATGGCAAATGACGCAAGTTGTTGTGAAAAACCCAGCCTTATAGCGTGTGAGGATTAGCGCTTACACGACTTCTACAAGCTGGTGATCTTCGAACTAAAGGAGCTTTCACCAGGCGCTACACAAATACTGGTGGTGTTTTATGAGATCCCGAATCAGCTTAGATGCAGGGCATAGAATATTCGCTTTAATTTTTATCCATTATAAATTCTGAAAATCATCATTCTTTTCAACCCTGATCTTCCATTGGAGGATTGGAGGGTGGCCAACATTAGCGAAATTGTTAAAAATCCCTAGGAGGTTGTCTTCATCTTAAACGCGATACCGCTCATAAAAGTCCGGAACAGCATCGTTAAGTACCGAGTCGAGAAATTTTCCTATTGAGATATCTGCTGGGTATAATGTAGGATTCACAAGGCTAAGTGCTCTGGACCGAAAGAATTTGCATCTGCCAAGCACAACCCAAAGCACAAAGCTCTTCAGTAGAGCAGTCATCTAGCAAGCGGTCCATCAATTTTTCTGAAGGTGCTTATGAGCAGGAATCAGATGCGCAGTTTCTCTCGGCTGATGAGATCAGTATCAGGACTACATCTGATTTTGGGGGCAGCCTAGATCTCCTGACTCTGGAAACAGGGAGAGGCAGTGAGGCAGTCATAACTTCTGAGGAGGATCTTTACTCAACCATTTTTGGTAATAGCGCGGACACTTCAAATTAACCTCTATCATTCCAAAATAGGAAATCTTGTTTTGCTTCTACGATTGTCAAATTCAGGGGCGGAGTTAATATTCATCCAAGAACCGAGTTTGCGGATTACCATGACGCAGATCTTTCCTGTTACATCGTTAAAGATGCAGTGGCTTAACTAGGATCTGCGTTCCTATTATTCAAGTAGCTGCCTGTGATGCTCTTCAGCAAGTGTGGCACAGCTCCGGCATAAATAGCATAAATGGTTGAGGTGAAGCATTCTTCGGTTCCATCTTGGCCTACAACCTGTCTACCGCAAATGTGGGCAACGAACCGACCTGTTCACTGCAAATGGAAGCGAGTTTCTTGACGCTATCTAAGTCAATGAACGATACCCTCATCTCCTGAAAAAATTTAAGGTCTTGCAGGATATATCACATGCATATATCCTTTAATGTAGGCGGCAAAAATTTAACTGCAGGATATACCACATATACCACATATATATGTATATATATATATATATATATATATATATATATATATATATATATATATATATATATATATATATATATATATATATATATATATATATATATATATATATATATATATATATATATATATATATCCTTTAATGTAGGTGGCCAAAACTAAACTGAGCAAGTAGTTAATAGAAGAAAAACGGGCTGGAAGAATTTGCAAACCCCAATCCTTCTTTGGAACTAAGTGTGGGGAGCGTTGATTGTTGGCAGGATCTGGATTTAGAGGCTAACACTCTTGCTAACATCCAAATTCAAAAAGGAATCCAAAGCCGCTAGGAAATATAATATGAAAATCATCACCCTATAAAGAGAGTTCAGAAAAAATTTAACAACACAAAATGATCTAATGACTGAAAATAAGTAAAACGGAGCTGAAAATGTTTAATGCAGTCAAACGGGAGCCTGAGAGAAGTTGACGGAAAGCCTTGTCAGGCAGCAAGATGGCATCAATGAGTCAAATCACCTCGAACCAGGAAATATTCAATGAGATTTCATATAATATATAGCTGCGAGATTCCAAATTAGTTCACGCAACACAGATTGCCAATGTTTTTGTATAATACAGAACAATTTAATAAGTTTTGGCTATTACTTTTCGCTTGATTTCAAGAGTTCAGTAGAAATTTTATCTGCACACGGTGCTTTACGGTTTTCGTGGTTTTGCGCAAGGTTACTCGAGTTTTCTGCGAGGTTGATTGTGGTATTTATTACTGTTCTTTTTGAATAGAGCTAAAGAGGTCCCCAAAACATTTTATTTTTTTTTTTACGTTGGGCTTTTCATTCTTTTTTTTTGATTTCCAGTCGCAGCTGCGTAAACGTTCTTTAAGTCATTTTGCTAAAAGTTTTCAGCGATTTGGCAGAATTTGTGGTTGTTTTTGTTTTTGGTTTTTTCTAATTTCAAGTTTTGTCAGATGGCTTTCTGTATGCAATTTACTGGCCAGTTTTGGTACTAACAACATAATTTTTTCTAAGCATCTTAATTATTATGATATTCTACATTATGTTAATCATTTATTTTTGCACAATTCAAAATAAATATTTTGCGCTTTTGAGATGGCAATTTCTATATCTTATAAGATATACAAATCAGGACCTATTTATTCCTCTATGTAAATATTTGCTTGGTATTACTGTTATATTGGCAGATGATGTTGATGGCAATTGAGATGGAGCTTCCACCGGATTCAATTGAACCCCTTCGAAATTGTTTACCACCGTACTGTGTTTTACACTGTGTTTTATGTTTTAGAAAGAATCAATTACTTCTACGGTGGAGTCCTCAAAAAGACTTTGGTGGGGACATCCGTGTATTTAAGTTTTCGTAGAGCTGTACAAATTTGTGTGCGAGCCCTAGGAATTTTTTGATGTAAAAAGTCCACTTTTTCTTTTTTATGCTCAGCAATGATATTGCCATTCAAACACATGATGAATAGGTTAACAATAAAAAAAAAGGTTCTGATAAGTAGCTCGTGAAGCAACTAAAAAATTTCTGAGCAAAAAATAGAATTTATTTATACATTTTTGTTTTTTATTATGTATACCGATGTATCTTTATTTTATATTGCGTATAATATCATGCAAATTACATCAAACATAAGGTTTTCTCTTCCGTGTGCAGATACAGTATTTTACATTTTTTTTTGAGAAAAAGTTTCTGTGAATCAGCTTTGAGAAGCTCATTCAGCTACTAAATAATTACCAATTACATGAAGCTTTGAACGTGAACGCTTATATGCACTTTCATCTGTTTGAATTACTTTTTGTTTTTGCCTTTTGACTAGCATATGCTTGATAAATAAAATAATATGCTGAAGGAGACAAACTTTTATAGAGTAGTGAAAATGAATTAGAATTAGAACATATTACTTCTGTCTAATATGTTCTAATATAATAAATATCTGAACGAAACATGACTAATTATCGGTTATTGCAATTTTTTATCACATTTCAAATGAATTGTATTAGTAAACTTATTTAGAGTTTGTAAAGAAAAAACATACTACTTACTACCAATATCGGTTGAATTTTCGCTGTCGATCAATGTCTCGAAACAAAGAATTCTATGATAACGCGGAGTTTTATTTCATTCATTTTAATGAAACACAACACATCTACTTTGTACAGCTGTATAAATTGTGAAACTTGTTGTTTTTGTTGTGTTTGTACCAATATCGATTGATAAAAAAATTGTTTTGATAGCAATGTCGAAAATATTCTACATTACGTTTCATAGTGGCTCACTAGTTTCGCCAACTATAAAACTCATGCAACGGTGAAAGTGAGTTTGTAAAAATAATAAACTCTTGAGGGCCCAGAGTTTTAAAATAAATGTAACTGCCGATGGAACTCAAAAGGTTAGATGGTTAACGAATTCAAAGGTCATGTGCCTTCAGTTGAAGAATTCTTACTGCTTTAACTACCTTAAATCACAAGATTTCTTACAACGAAAAGACTGAGCCTAATGTCGGCAGATATTATAGTAAAATATTTATTTGTTTTCTAAATTCTTATACATATATTTCAAACTCTATTGAAATTCCATATTTCTGTCAATAGCTGATCCGGTAAAAAAATCAAATTAAATCGAGAGTAATTCGAGCATATGAGAGAAATTTGTAGAAATTCTACAATATTTTGGTCAATAGAAAAATTAAAGAAGTCAATATTATTTAAGGTGGCTACAACATATCTATTTGAAAAGCTTAGCTTAAAAAGTGTTGTCTTAACTTGATCGTCAACAAAATAACCAACAAATGTTTGCATGAACTTAAAGGAATAAACAAAAACATATGCAAATTTTTATATAATGTAAATTTATTTATTTTTTAGGGGTATTTATAATTTTTATTCTATCACAATACAATTTTAAACTTGCTAATTGCTAACTTAAAAAATGTATGTTGCTAACGACAGATTGAATATCCCTTCATTAAAACTTTGAATTCACGTTCGCCTGTAATATAATATTTAAAAGCCTTGTTAGCCTCTTGAAAAATGAGAAAAAAAAAATTGAACGTCTTTGTCCACGCTGCGAGTATCAACCTGCCTCGATGAAAATACAAATGCACATGAACAATCATGGTTAAATGCATGTATAATAATTCATTTGTGCAAGCAATAAATATAGTCCACTTATCCTCGTTCATAAAATATGCAATTCACATTCATTTCAGTCGACGTATTTTGCAAGTTCCATTCCGTTGCTTTCTTTGCCATTCTACCAGCACAAGAATTTATTTGCAATGTCCGGGATATTCCATAACATCTTCGTTAAACCATATAGACATAATTTTGCTGGCTGTCGTTGATATTGCTTAAAGTACATACCAGATTCCTGCACATAACAAGTGCAAAATCCAAAGTGAATCCGCTTCGTGTGGTGTTGCGTCATAGGCAGACGATATAGATATTCGTAAAACAATTGCACTCGCCAGCTAGCTATTAAGCAACACAGCTTGCTGGGCGAAAGCAGGTTCTTCGCGTTCTAGTTGAGTCGTCAGTGCGTTGAGTTGTCATGCGTGAAAGAAAGGCTGTGGCAGCTTAAGTGGCTGTCGAGTTTGTTTGCAGGCGGTGAAGCGTAAGTGGAAAGTAATGAGGCATGACATTTTTGAATGATGAGTCTAAGTTAGATACTTATGTTGACGGCACCCACGAATTACGTAATTTCAAGCACATTTTTGCGAATGGATATGTTCTCGGATATAAGTATGTGAAGTTTTGTACTAAATATGTTTAGTTTTGAAAATAAACTGATGCAACAAAGACTCCTTAGATGCATGCCGAATAATTGTTGAATTCCACTTATTACACGAACAGCTACAAAATCTCATGATAACAAAACCTCTCAATTCTAATAAAATGAAGCGTTAACGAAGTGAAGTTATGGAACAAATTATCTAAAAGTGCTTATTTCAGAAGCGAAAGAAGAATCCTCCGCTTCTGCACTGGCAGGTTCTACAACCCGGTAACTAAAAAGTAGCCGAAGAACCTTCTCCTATATCAGGAGTCAGGATTGAAGCCACTTAGGGACCGTGTTGTGGAATTGACGACACGACTCTACAGACAAACAGACGGACATGAGAACGGACTGATTCGGTCACTAGGGCGTACATGTGGTTCTAATGAGCCATTTATGCACCCCGCGAAGATAGCAGTGCAGCGGCGGCTCACGGATGAGCTGTTCACCTACACAGGCCACCCGACGAACAGAAGGGGCTAGACTTAAGACCTAGGTTAAGATTTAGATCTAATTAGGCTAAGTTAGTTATAATTAGGTATAAGTTAGATCGTATTTTAGCGTAAGGTAGTTTTTAAGAAAATCATTACTAGGGCGATCCCAGCTGCTGTACAGGCTGGGTAATACAATTAGAGTGTAAAAATATAAAATTTGTGCCGAAAAAAAAGAAAAGAAAAAAAAACAACCAGAGCCAGCAGGGTAAAATAGTATAGCCGCTAGATTGTAAGTTTTTCTTGTTAATTAAACTTTAAGTTAGGCTAAGTATGTATGGTCAATTTAAAATAAAATATTTTTCAATTCAATTCAATTCTTATTTCAGAAGCAAAGAGTAGGTATGCAAGAAAATTCTTCTACAAAAAGAATAAGATTGTATTGAGTCGATAGTTTCGAGTAAGTAGAATAATGGACCGAAATAATAAATTCATATGAGTAAAATATTAGCATGGACATTATTTGCATGGACATCAATTAACCAGGCTTTTTGCATCAGGTTGAAATAGCTTACAACAAAAATACAATGCGATGTTACGCTAGTTAACTCAAGCAATGTATTTCCGATTGGGTTCAGTGTTTACCAGGTTCAAGTGGAATTGACCAGACTGCAGCATAAGATGTTGCACTCTAATAGACAATAATTAGTTAATAATTAATTGAAATCTGTTTATCATACGCTTCAAAATAAATCAAGAGGATTCGAGTTCTCAAGCTTTGTGCTGAATAAAGCTGGCTTATGTTATAATAATAATAATTGAGTTATTTGTTTTGCACAAATTATTTGTTTAGTGCAATTTAGCTACAGCCTCAAATAAATGCAGTGATAAATATAAATATTGAGTTAAAGTTTATCATATTTTTGTTAGTTTGACAATAGACATCCCACAACAAGGTCATCACTTTATCCTGATTGATAAGCTCCCTTGTCCTTTCCTCTTTTGGTTTTCATGCTCAAAGATCCATTTGTATTTCCACTTCTTTTTATCTTTCTTCTGGTGTTTGACAAGGCTGAAGTCTTCATTCTATTTTGTTTATCCTTTTCATCGATTTCATCCAAGTGCCACCTGTATGTGGATGGTCCTAGGCTGTTAAGTGAAATTACTGTATTTAATTACAGTCAATCAATGAATTATAATAATTACTGGGTTGGCAAACCATTGCCAACCCAGTAATTATAACCAAAAAAAGACCGGTCTGCGAAAAACAAACCCGAATGAAGGCTTTTCAACAAGATTAAGTTTACCGTGAGGTCAGAGACATAATGTGAAACGTCCATTACGAAATCGTGTGCGTAAAAAAAAGTGATTAAAGGTGAGAGGTGACGAAAATCAATTTAATAGCAGTTAAGTTTTTGTATGGATAATTATTTGAACATACCGATCTGTAACGCACAAAGTATCAGGAATAAATCTGTTGAATCTTCAAATTTTGCTTTAAATGCTAAAATTATTATTTTCTTAATAACCGCAACTCGGTTAAAAACGAAATATAAGTTTAATAATTTGGATTATCATATTTATAGAAAAGATAGAGAGGGTAAAACTGGGGGGAAGCGTAACGATTGCAAATAAAATTCACAAATTTAAATCACAAAACTCTCCCCATTCCGAAGACTAAAGTGATCGCCATTACGCCAACGTGTTTGTTGTATACTTTTTTGGCACTAGACTTTCAAATTACTCCTTATATTTAAAAGGGATTTAAAATTGTTAGCCAGACCTTACAAAAGAATACTTTTGTGTGGAAACCCAAATTTCCTAAGTCTAATCAAACAGGGCGCTTACGCTATAAATTAATCTTACCAAGAAATCTTCTTGTTCACTCTCCTTATCAATCTATGTTTTATTTGCCTAAGGGAACTGGGTCAGTCCTAGAATTCATAATCAGTGATGATATCGTCAATATCACACCACCTCATACATTACAATTATTTTCATCAAATCATATACCCGTTATATTGAAATTAGAAAGAATGTTCGATTGTTACAAGTCAACACTAAGTGTTCTGGCCTTCAACCAAACTGATTGAGTTAACCAAAGGTGCATCAATGAGAAAGTATAAGTAAACCAACTCAACCTCATGCAAATAAAAACTTCCGAACAAATCGACGATCTCATCGAACAAATCCAAAGTCGGATTTAGGAAAGTATTTGATGGAAACAATAAAAAAAAAGGATTTTACAATGAACCGTTTCGAATTAGATCTGGAAACAAGAAAAAAAAACTAATAGGTATAAGACGCAAGTGGCAAAATACACGTAATGATGTCGATAAGCGCAGGGCTAACAAAAACAAGCAGGCAAACAAAAACTAAATGTCGGAAAAATGCGAAGGGAAACTCTATGCTTTCTGATCTGCGACCAGGAGCAAAATCGATGTTGGGATTGAACAAAATCGTTCGGAAAGTGCAAAGATGCATCTCGCAGCATTTCCAAAATAACAACGGTCAGCTTGTCGTTGACGATAAAACTAAGGCAATGCTCATTAGCGAGTGCTTTGAATCAGTTCACCATAGCACCAAATGTATGGGTAATTTTGTTGCCAATGAAATAGTCCAACAGTCCATCGAAGAGCTACCATCAAAGCCTTTTGTTCCATGTAGTGCACTTCATAAGCCTAGGGAAATAGTGAGGCATTGCCGACATCCCGAATGTAGCGCTGAAAAAACCACCAATGAAAGTGACAATCTTCTTAAATTTCACATTCAATGCCTGCACGGTATTATCTTATTTCCCATCAGCCGGGAAGAAAGCAATTGTTGTGTCGATTTTCAAAGCAAATAAAAACACCAGTAGTCCCCACAGTTACAGATCCATAAGTCTACTCGCATCTCTGGGTATGATTTTTAAGGTTGTTAAAAGAAATAACATCTTCTCTCACTTTCAATTTGGCTTTAGAGGCGGACACTCAACTGGGCACCAAGTTTTTAAGGTCATCAAGCGTTCACTTTTAAATAAGAACTCTACTGGTACGGTTACTCTGGATATTGAAAAAGCATTCAATGTTGTATGACCTAAAAGCTTGTTACATAAAATGAAGATATTTATATTCCCTGAACATATGATCAAATTCGTTCAATACTTTCTGACTGATCGCTCGTTTCGAGTAAAAATAAACTGCTTTAGGTCTTCAATTCAGCAGCAGAGCTGGAGTTCCACAGGGCTACTATTTGAGTCTAATTTTATTTAATATCTGCAATAATCTGGCAGTCTTTGCGAATGAAATCTGTATTTACTCTCATGACTCCAATGCTAATACCATTTAAAAAATCTGGAATGGCACCTTAAGCATTTGTACCAGTATTAGTTTAAATGGTAAATCAAAGTAAACCCAGAAGAAATAAAGGCAATTTTTTATAGCAAAAATAAATAATGATCAAATTTCCCCTGCTGGGGAAACAAATTTTCTCGGACAAAAATTGCCTGGGTAAGATGCATTAATCTACCTTGCAGTGGCACTCAACAAAAAGATTACTTAATCACATTGAAAATCCTTGTTTGAAATTATCAAAATGTATTCATTCTCTATATTCCCTAGTTAAATGTAAATTTCAGCTGAGCTAACATAACAAAATGTTGATCATGCTAGTAGTGTTTCAGCCAATAATGTTGTACGGTGCTCCAGCCTGGTGTTCAAATGCAGCGTATTTAATTAAACAACTATAAACATGCTAAAATAAGATTCTTAAAATGGTATATGACAATTGGCTAATATGGTATTTGACATTTTATTTTTCTACCACAATTTTGCGCAAGTTCTCCTATAAAACTTTAGCGTTAATTCGATCAAGCTCAAAAAATCTTCTGATTCTATCCTAGTCTAAGCTGCTTTTCGTTTTTGTTTTGCTATTGATACGTGTTTTCCTTAATGTTGGTTTACCTTTAGTAATAGTATTAACCTTTTAGTTAAGTATTTAAAGCATCAGTATTTTTCTCCTTTTTTACATATAATTATGTAAAAATTCAATCCAGCCTTTTGCTAAATTTTTTGTGAATTTGCTGAGAATATGTCAAACAAAATCTACAGCAAGTACGTGTGTACGAAACACTAAAAAAAACCAAACAAAGCTGTGAAGATGTTAAACTTAATCTCAAAATTAAGTTTTTAATGTATACTCTCGTGTGCATGAGCTATGGAAATAAAGATTACTTTTCGAAATTGAATTGAAAACTGTGAGTTAATAAATTTAGCTTAGTATTATGGTTGAGCCACTACAGGTATTCAATATAAAAAAATGTAACTTTTTTCAAAGACAATCCATTTTTGAGGGGGAACATATGCTTTTACTTAACAGCCACCAATGCTACGATTGAATTGTGTAAATTTACGTATTGAAATCATTTCATTGATTCACAAAAAAAATGAAGTCCTGTGTAGTGCACTTCACAAGCCTTGAGGGCTAGCAAAAATCTAAGATTCTTCAAATCTGAAGAAAGCTCCAAATAAATTTTCAATTTTAATTTTAATTAATGTATATTTCACAATAAACCCTCGACGCGGCTTGTAAGTCTGCTATGATCTGAAGATTAAAAAAAAATCATTACTGGGTTTGTACTCCGTAAAAAAGTGTTTTGTTGATTTTCAGAGCATAAAAGATCCCTAGTGGCTCCCAAAATTTGTAGCCTTCAATTTCGCTTCTGCCTCTTGGCAATTTAAAATTTAAATGAAAAATGAAAATATAAATGTATTTTCCATACCACCAAGGACATCTTACTTTCACTCCTAAATAAAGACTTCATTGGCATGCTAGCTCTGAAGGTCAAATGAGTCATTGATGCAGTATAGCCTGAAGGCTTGTTGCATAAAATGAAAAGTAAAATTATCCCACTACAACTTGGATTGAGTCTGGGGGTTGAAATCGGCAGAGAATTTTCAATCAAAAATGAAGAGCTACAAAACTACAAGCAGGCAAAAAGTAGGTAATGTTTTAATCCATTTCCAATCCGTACAGCAAACTTAAACATATTGCACTTTATGTCCCTACTTAATGATTTTAATGATACTGCTTAATGATACTGTTCTCATTCAGAAATTTAAAGCTTCGCCTCGAGCAGCCATGCAAGTAAGAACCGAAATTTCAAGTTGACACTAAAAACGATAAAAATATTTTAAAATAAAAACGAATACATTAAAACTGTCCCTGTCGTAAAAGCACCTTTTTGGACAAAAAACTGCCTTTAAAAAAGACGTAACTACTTTTGGTATGATGCTAAATCAAAAGATAGCTTTTACAAACCGTATTCAAAACTTAAAAACAGATTATAGCATTTAAGTGTATCCTTTCTCTGCACAACTTAATAAAACGAAGATCTTAGCTTAACTTTTCTTGCAAAATCTTCACCACTTTGGTTTTATTCGAAAGAACAAAATAAGATCCTCGAAATAAATCATGTTTCCAACTAAGTAATCACATAGCCTTGTACACATTTACCCTAAAAATTGTTAGCGGCGTTAAGTACTGCAAACTTCTAATTTAATTCTCTTTTGATAACTATACAAAAACATATTAAACTTTGATTTTTTAGATGTCCCTTTTTTAATTTTCTTTCATCTAGCGTGTTTATTTTAGTTTAAAGACTAAGATCAATGCGCACATTAAAGCGTAACCTCGGCTTAATAATTTATCGAATATGCTTTTAAACAAACTCATTATCAAGTACTGACGTAGTCCTAAAAAATTAATCCAAAGATAAAGAGATGAAAATGTTCACTACAATAAAGGAGTTTATAAATTGAAAGTTTGATTGATGTAAAAAATCAATGTCAATTGAATTTATTATCTTTGGTTGAAAAGTCAACCACACTAATTAGGTTATGGTTAGCTTTTTGCACACATTCTACAGCACCTATAGAGCAAACTAAACAACATAGAGCAAAGTTGGTCCTAAAATTGCGCTTTAAGGTAAACCAATACCTGCTGGACACTGTACACTGTCAAATATTTTTTGATTCAATTATTTTCAATAGTTCTCAATCATTTATTTTTCTGAGAGCTTGAATTGTTCCGAAAGTTTTATTAAATCTATGAAAATTACTATGACATAGACTCCTTTAATCTAGTTGAGAATCGTAAAGATCGATTCAATTAATAAACTAGACTTTAAGACGAGCTAACTTGAAAAACCGAATTTTCATTAAAATAAAGTGTTTTTTTTTGTATAGCCTTTGCTATAAATGCTATTTTCTCTGCAAAATTTCACATAATTTTTTAGATTATTTTGCTCGATTGAACTAATTCCGAGTAAGGATATTCAATAAATATTTAAGGGAGCAGATATTAGCGAATATGGTAAAATTTATTTATTTATTATTTACATCACACTATTGAGTTTTTTATGAATGTATTCGTTTTATATCTATTCGGATATAAATTGTTAAAAATATGGTCATTTTTGATGTTTTTTACTTAAACATAGCGATTGATACACGTTGCAGCTAATAACTTTAAAAATAACTAAGGTTTAGCTAAACTCCAATTTAGTGAAGTAAACCTTTTTAATAAATTAATTTTTACTTTTCTTTCGCACAATAACGTGTTATCTATGCCAAGGCAAAAATATTGATTAGATTGTCACACTAAAAAATAAAGCTTTCTTGATTCGATATTTATTTTAACTTGCGCGCTTGAACATTGTAAACTATTGTAACAATGCTTTTATATGTTCACTTTTAATAAAAATGAAATCAGCTCGTCGCATTCAATTCAAAATCAGCAATATGATTGACTCTGCATAAATCCGCGCCAAAATTGTTTGCTTTAATTACGTTGCATTTGCGTCTATTCCGAACGCCACTATACCAATTCAATATAATGAGCTTATCTTATTACCATGTTTTGCTTGCATTGCTGGTCGCTTGTCTGTTGGTATTCCATGTGAAGAGAAGACAACAAATCCCAGGAAAATAAGTAGAAATCCACATTGAAACTTCATTTTCACTTCTTTTGTTTTTTTGCTTCCTGCTCGCAAACTTTTATTGAATACTTGATTTTAATTCAATCACCAGCACAACAATTTTTTTTCAGACGTTCACAACAAACACTAGTATGCAGAATAGGTATTTCGTTCTATTATTATCACTCACAAATATCAACTCTGAATTTCAGAATATGAATTAATCCGAATTCACACTAAACAGGAAACCCGATAAATAGCCTTCCAGATCGAAAAAGCCGCCCGAACGAGAATAAACAAAACAATCGATCTAATACCGAGACTGGTTTCTTCCTGGGCAAGAGATAAACTTGATTTAAGATCTCAAATGAAACACGCGCGTTCGAAATCAGGTCGGATTTGTATCTACGATTCACGTTGCGTTCCGTGGTCTACTAAGAAAATGATCGCGTACTACCTCCGCCACGACTAAATTCAGTCTGAGCAAACGACAACTTTCTCCAGACGTTTTAATGTATAGTTTTGAATTAAGACTGAGTTGACTTTAACTGTGAAGCTTTCCGCACACATGGATTAAAAGTTGAGAGAGTGAGAAGCTTTTCGCGGTAGATTGATTGAGAGGCCAGATTTTAGGTTTTAGTTTCAGATTGCGTTCAACGCCATTCAACGAACTGATTGTCAGCTAAAAGTTGAACACAGCATATAAAAAGATTGAATATTGTTGAAAATACAAAACAAATATCAGAGCTGAACCTAACATTTCAATTGAAACCGAAAATATTGAAATTAGCGTCTGAATGTAATAATTAAAGTAAAAAAAAAAACAGTTGAAAAAAATCTCCTTAAAGCCTGACAATTTATATGCTTTGAATTATAGGCACGATCTTTTGTAGTTGAAAGCTGATTCAAGTGAGAAAAAAACGGCAGTATGATCTTTTATTTAGCCGCATTTGTTAATATATATTATTTATTAATTATATATTAATTATTTCAATAATCGTCTGATTTGAATGTACCACTTACGAGAAGTTATTGAAAAAATTCATAAAACTATTGCAGAAAATTTGCAACCGGATTTTTATTGTGATGATATAGTCAACTTGAAATCAAAAATTTTTACAAGTACCATGAAATATTCTTTTTATCGACTCAGACTTTTTATCGGGTTCATTGTAGTCGCAGTCAGTTGGATAAAGAGAAAATATGTATGCTCTCCGTGATAAAAGCGAAGATAATTTTATTCGCTGGATTGGAGAATTTTAATTCTATTTAATAAATACAGTACCTAAGCATCGGCTGATAAGGTGTTCAAATTAAGCAAGAATCCCACTAATTAAAGTAAAAAAAATAATATTTTCATCAACAAACTTAAACATAGCTGCCTAGAGGTGTGAAATATACATTTGTCGTCTGCGTGTAAGGCAACTTTTAATATATTTATTAATTAAGGACACAAAATTGAACAATCAAAATAATTCGTCTAATTATTTGGATATCGTGATTTATTGACTCAGCTCTATTACTACTCAGCTCCGTACAATGTACAAATATACTTTTTCGAGGGGGGCTAATAACAGATGCCTTACAATTTATTAAATGTGAACTTGATTCGAATAAATATGTGGCTGCACTGTTTATTGATTTAGCGAAGGCCTTTGATACAGTTAATCATATTAGAAAATCTAAGCGAACTTGGAATAAAAGGCTTGGCACTGGCGTTAATTGGTAGTTTCCTAAAAGACACAAAAATCCCTGTTAGGTTTAATGATGAAATAAGTAAACAACGAGTATTCAACTTTGGTGTTCCTCAAGAGTCAATTCTAGGGCCAACTTTATTTTTACTCTATATTTATAACATTTATATTTCTCTGGCCTGACGGGAAAATATATTATTTATGCTGGTGATACCCTTTTGCTATACTCTGCTAAGTCTGCTGAACTTCTGGAGCGACAAATAAATAATGATTTAATTGTTTATGGATTTAGAGCTAAAAAATATGATCTACAACTCTTTTGTGCTGCCTAAGATTACCTACGGTATATTGAATTGGAGTCAAACTTCAGAGATTAATATTGACTCTATTCATAGAATACTCAATAGGATAGTTAAGGTAGTGCATGGACTTGATAGACTGACTCCAAGTGATATACTATACAGACAAACGGATAAATTCAATGTAAGGGATATTATATTTATGGAAAAAGCTAAGATAATATATAAAATACTCAATAACAATATAAAATCTTCGATATGTCCAATAAGACACTGTAATTATCACAGCTATCACACAAGATTTAAAGATAATCTCAGGCTTGATATCGCTAGAAAGAATAGAAAACATAATGAACCTATTAGATTAGCTATGGAAATCTTTAACAATTTACCTAACTTTTTGAAGAATGCTAGGTCTTCTCTCGTTTTGTTTTCTTCTTGAAAATCCTTTAATTCATTTTTATTTATATTATGAAAGAGCTTCTTCTTCTTCTTTGCAGGCTTTTTATTTTTCATCTTTTCCACTAACTTCCCATCAACTAACTCTATCTTACTTTCTTTAATCGCCAGGTATCCTATTGATGTTTTCTTTTTAATTAGTATATAATTTAATTTCAAATTAAATGTGTCAAAAGTGTGGTTTTGGGATTCCTTCCCTATCCTATTCCTTTCGGGGGATGATGATAATTTTAATTGCTTGTTTCTCAACTAAGTGGCTTACTGCTGCTAGGAAGAAGAGGCTCTGCAATGAAGCTGACCCCATTGTGTCATTGTGTAAGGACATTTTATGGTATTGAAAGCGAGGATGTTAACGCAGCACCAGTGCTCGAGGTTCATCATCGGGGCACTACAGCCCAAATCGAGCCTTTGCCTCCTTAATACTTCGCCTCCATTCGTCTCGGTCCAGTGACCGCGTCCTCCAGTTCGATGCTCCCAAAAGTGACCTGCTGTCAGCATCTATCGAATCCTCCCAGCGCTTGCGTGGCTTACCGACTGGCCTGGCTCCGCTCGCTCGCCCTTTGAGAGATCGTTTGGGGATTCGATTGTCGCTCATTCTTTCGACGTGGCCAGCCCATTGTAATTTTTGGAGTCGTATGACGGTGGAGACTTCCGGGTCGTCACATATGGTATACAACTCGTTGTTGTATCTGATTCGCCATCCATATTCTTCCCGTATTGAACCGAGGATCCTTCGCAATACCCTTCTCTCGAACGTATTCAATGCTTTTTCAGACGCCTGGGTCAGTGTCCAGGTTTAGCTTCCGTAGCATAGCACAGGTCTAATAATTGTTATGTAGATGCGAAGCTTCGTATTCCTGTGTACGCATCGAGATTTTAAAGTGGGAAGCACCGAAAAGAATGTCTTATTGGCTAATAGAATCCGTCGTTTGATTTCGTCAAGCTCATCCCCATCCTTCGAGAGGTTCGTCCCTATGTACAAAAAGTTGTCTACGTTTTCAAGGTTATAGTCCCCTATCGTTTTGTTTTGTCTTATTGGCGTCCTTTTCCTTGATTGAGTCATAACTTTAGTTTTTTGTTTGTTAATTTGAAGACCAACTTCCTTGGCAGTTTCGTCTAGAGCTACAAATACTTCCTTGGCGTCGTTGAACGAACGTGACATAATGTTGATGTCATCAGCGTAAGCTACTAGCTGTGTCGACTTAAATAATAGAGTTCCTCTCGTGTCAACGGGGATTTTTCTGATGACGTACTCAAGCGCTAAGTTAAAGAGTACCGGAGCTAATCTATCCCTTTGTTTTGGCCCTGTATTCGTCGGAAACGAGTCGGTCATAATATTCTGAATCAGCACTTGTGACGTGGAGTCGGTCATGGTCATTTTCACCAGTCGTACCAAGTTTGCTGGGATTCCGAACTGCAGCATGATGTTATATAATGCAGTTCGGTTGATGCTGTCGTACGCTTGTTTGAAGTCGACGAATATTTGATGCACATCTATGTTGAATTTTCAGCATTTTTTCAAAATTTGTTTGACCGTAAATATTTGGTCAGTTGTCGATCTTCCACGTCCACCTTGATATTCGCCACGAATTTTCTCAGCGTGATGGGAAATCCTTAAATCTAAAATTTTTGTCAAGAGCTTGTACGACGTACAAAGTAGTGATATGCCCCTGTAGTTTTCGCATAGCAGTTTATCTCTGTTCTTGTGAATGGGACATATAATGCTTTTTCGCCACTCATCCGGCATCGTTTCTTGTTGCCAGATGCCTATCACCAATCCATGGATCGCCCTTAAAACGGAAATCCCACCTGTCTTCAGGAGCTCCGCGGGGATACCATCGATGCCCGGTGCTTTGTTGGATTTCAAGTGGTCCATGACCTGTCGGACTTCATCTGGTGTAGGAAGGTAAGATGAGGCACTGTCAAGGTATGTGCCAATTAATGATGGCGATTCGTTGGGTGCGGGGACATTTCCGTTCAATAATTGCTGAAAATAGGACGCCCATCTTTCCTTCACCTGTTTTGAGCCACTTATGACGCTTCCATCGGCAGCCCTACATAGGCTAGTTCGTGGTTTAAAGCCTTGTTTTAAGTGCTACACTACTTTGTACGCTTGTCGAGTGTTGTTTGCCATAAAGTTGTCATTCATGTTATTCAGCATGATGTCAAAATGCTTTCGTTTCTTACGTCTAATTATTCTATTAGCTACTCTCCGAAGATCGTCATATTTTTCTTTCTTGGCTCTAGTCGGTCGTTCAATGTGGATTTTGTAGGCCGCATTCTTTTCATCCAACGCGGTTTGACATTCCTCGTCGAACCATTCATTTCTGCGTTGCCCGACTGTATATTCCACTACTTTTTTGGCTGCTGCGTTCACTGCGCTTTTGATCGTAGTCCAAACTTCGTTGATAGACGTGGTGTTAGGCGTGGAAGCTAGTTCCATTTCCAGAGCAGATCTATATTTGGCTTCGATCGTCTTGTTTCGAAGCTTGTCGACATCGAACTTGCGTCTTGAACTTGCTCTGGCTTCATACGATAGTGATATTCGACATCGATATCGAGTCTTGACTAAGTAGTGGTCGGAGTCGCAGTTGGCTCCACGGAAGGTTCGCACATCTAAAATACTGGAGGCCCACCTTTTCTGAATCAGAATATGATCAATCTGATTAAAGGTGTGGCCGGCGGGGGATGCCCATGTCCTATTATGGATGTCACGATGCGGGAAACACGTGGAGCTTACGACGAGATTTCTGCTACTCGCAAAGTCGACCAGTCGTTATCCATTATCGTTGCATAGGTCGTGAAGACTAAATTGGCCGGTGGTTCCGCGGTGTGTTTCCTCCTTTCCAACCTTTGCGTTGAAGTCGCCCAGCAGGATATTCACATCATTTGAAGGCAGAGAATCATATAGCCTTTCCAGAAGGTTATAAAAATTAGCTTTCACTGCCTCATCCTTATCTTCAGTAGGGGCATGAACGTTAATGAGCCAAACGTTAAAAAAACTTTGCACGAATGCGAATCGCACACAATCTTTCATTGACAGGCTTGAAGTCCATTATTAGCGGTTTCATTTTTTTGTCCACGATGAAGGCCACTCCAAATTCGTGACTTCCCGATGACTTCCCGCTTTTGAAGATTGTGTACGATCTCATGTCCATAATCTCGGCGCCAAACAGTTTCTTTTCCTGGACAGCGAGAATGTTGATTTTGTAGTGAGTGACCTGTTCCAGGAGGGCTTTGATGGCCCCCGGTCTGTCCAGGGTTCGCACGTTCCAGGTTCCAATAGAGTGCTCGAGGTTGGCTGGTTTTAATTTAACAAAGCTAGTCTTTGATGCCGACTTGATAGTTTGATAAATTTAATTCAAACACAAAAAATTCTGTCCTGGATGAAAAATGAATTGAGTTGCACGAGTGTTAGTGGTATTTGGAATGCATGCAGGTGGAAAATCAGTGCTGCATGTCAGACTTTTCCAAACGACTATGTCATTTTGAATATGACCATGTCTGTAGATTTTCTTTGATTGAACCCTGTAATTATTCAAAACCTCAGAAGAAAGAGATACCAGGAAACGAACCAAACCGTATATGCGTACGAAATTAAGTGATGTATTTTCTATACGAAGAACCATAATCGATTCAAAAGCATGAATACCTCGGATGAACCTTTTGTGTTTTCCGCCATCTATGCTCTGCGTGCATTCAGCATATATTTAGCCGAATTAAAATGGAGCAATATTACAATAAGCTGTCACGTGCCCGTACGATAGCTTATCAAAATTGTCTACATATGGCGGTTATTTTGTGCTGATTAGCGTTGGTTTATTTAAAAATCAAAATGCCGTTTAATGAAACTAATATTATTAAAAGTGAAAGCGAAAAATATGTGTCATTTAAGGTCAGATTTTAATGATGGTTTATCAAAAACGTCAATGAATATGATAAAAACTCTAGCGCACCTAAACCGCTAGAAATACTAATATTCGATGAACAGTAGGAGAATCGTACAGATTTTCAGTGCAAATTCTACCACACGTGCTTCAACCTGTTTCAAATACAAAATCTCTTTGATCTTAACATAAACATAGGGTGGGAAAGATTTCAAGAAAAACAGTGGAAAACTTTGAAAGCAGCATAGCACAACATAAACAAAGAAAATGCTTAGTGCTTGCAACACTTTACCATCACTGCAACTAAAAGTCTACCACAATTGCCTCACGTCGAAATCAAAAAACTCTATCGATCTCGATTTTATCCGATGAATTCATCGAAAGTTACGGGGGTAGAAAGATGCTTAGGGCCAAAAAACGAAAGATGCTTGGAACCGAAAATTTCTAGAACTTAGAAAATTTAAGCATTGTTAACTTATTTTCATTGTAAATGTTTGCGATATGAATACTTAATGTAAGCATTTATTGATACGAAAATAGCAAAAAACGCCTCGCGCTGGCAACCCTTCACTAGCATCAAAGCTATTGAAATCACCTCTTATTGAAATCAACCTACTCTGCGAATTTTGTTTTGGTCCGATGTCTGCATTGGAAGTTATAGGGGTACAAAGATATTTAGGGCTACCAGGCGCAACAGTTTTCAAATTTTCAAAAACTTAAGATTTGTTGTTTATTGTCACTAGAAGGTCATTCCCATTTAAAAACTTTACGATCAAATCGCTTAATAAAGATATTGGAAATAAATGCAACACAAATAATAGTTGGCAACCCTATCATGGTTTTTTAACCAGATTCTCTCTGAATAATGCCTGTAATAAATTTCATTTATCATATGAAATTCGTTTTGATTTCATGACAGCACTGGAAGTTATAGGGCAAAAAGCTTGATTTTCCTGAGCGAATTTTCAAAACCCAAACCACCAAAATTATCATAGCACCAATCGAATTTTTCAACTGAATTTCTACCAAACACGCCTTAAAGTAAAGTTCAGCTACTGTGTCAACCTGGTTACTGAATCAGAATTCATAACCCAAAAATCAGTTTTTATTCTTCATAATTTTTCAAGATGGCACCACTGACACAGAGTTGCCCGCATTCCCAAATCCCTTCTATCAGACTTGGTCCTACTCAATACCAATACATTCTGTGAATTTCAACTGTATCTGATAATTGGGTCGTGAGTTGTCGTGAACAGAAGTTTTTGATGCTTGAAATAAAGGTAAATTCGAGGAGAGCTACCGTTCTTGTCCGATTTGAAATTTCAAAAGTTTTGCTTTGGTTGTATAGACGAAGCATAAAATTTATATATGAGTTGGCTTTCACTGTAAAAGACGAAAATTTTTCAGGAGAGTCAATGGTTTGAATGTTTTCACTTTCAATGCCTGCCGAAGCTGTAGGGCTGCCAGCACGTTCATAAAAAGCTTGACGAGTCTATAACTTAGTAACATAATATGTCCTTTAAATTTCATAATAATCTGATAATCTGGTCAAAAGTTATCGCAATTCAAACATTTTCAAATTTTCTCAATCTTATTTTAGGCGCCTAGCGCACACATAGAGTTAACAATTTCAATAATATTATCATATTCACATTAAAAACACGTTCAAAATTCATTCCATAAAGTTTGTTTTTGCGAAAGTTATTTGTTGACAGAAAATTAGGTATATTTAAAATATCACTAAAACGGCCGCCTGCGCCAAGGGTTTTTTGTGAGACCTCGCACTATTCTGCATATACACTAATGTATCCTGAAAATTTCAGTTCAATCGGATGGCACGTTCCTGAGATTTTTTCACTGAAATTTTTTGATGATATGTATATTTATATTAATATATATATATATATATATATATATATATATATATATATATATATATATATATATATATATATATATATATATATATATATATATATATATATATATATATATATATATATATATATATATAGCTAATCGTCACACGGAGGACATTTAGGGATCTGTAAAGCTTTGTTGAAACTCAAACAGCAATACTGTTTCAAATTAATATATTCTTTAATTAAAAAATACTATTTAACTTTTATTTTTTATGTGTAATAAAATATTTAAACAATCCTTTTCTAATCAACGAACGATAATATCTCTCTATTTCGACAACAAAAATTTCATTCTAGATCTCAAGAAAAATAATTGACATTACATTTTTATTTTTATTTTCTCCATCATTTTTAAACTTAGCCTACTTGATTTGTGAATTTTGATGTGGTGTGTATGATGTCAAGTAGTGTGGTGAGTTGTGGAATGTAAGTGAGATAAGTGTAGGTGTTTGTGTATCCATATATATATATATATATATATATATATATATATATATATATATATATATATATATATATATATATATATATATATATATATATATATATATATGTATATATATATATATATATATATATATATATATATATATATATATATATATATATATATATATATATATATATATATATATATATATATATATATATATATATATATATAGAGAGAGAGAGAGAGAGAGAGAGAAAGAAATATGAATTATTGGCCAAAGTGATTTTAATACTAATGTTCTTCTTCGAACATTAGTTAAAAAAAATTTAGTGCGATATGTCAGGGGATATAAAAAATATTATCAGCCAAAACCATTAGAGTTTCATTCTTTCCCTAAGCAATTTAAGTGCAATCGAATTTGTGTGACAAATTTTTGAAATTTCGCAGAGCATTTTAATCAAAAATATTGAAAAAAAAAGTCTAGCGCATTAGAACCGCTAGAAAACTAAATTTCGAAGAAGTTGTCTTTGAGGGATTTAAAAATGTGTGAAGACGTTATACACTTCTCTGTAGTATCATATCAACCATTTGTTACTCCAAGGAACAAATATCATTTTCTGACAGCATTTCTCATTACACAAATGATGAAAATGCTCAGTGCTGGCAACATTTATCCAACACAGCAGCAATAAGTCTACCACTACATGCTCGTACTTAATCTGCCTATCCTTTGAATTTCGTTTTCATCGAAGAATATCATCGAAAGTTTCAGCGATTAAACTATGTCTGGGGTTGCCATCTGAAAAATTTCCAAACTCGGAAAATTAAAATATCGGTTGCTTATTTTATTGAAAATGCTTTGCTCATGAATACAAAATGGAAGCATCTGTTTGTGCAATATTAACGAATTGTCTGGTGCTGGCAATCATGTGATAGCACCAGAGCTGCTTCACGTTCTGTTAAACCTACCCTATGAATTTCGTTTCGATTGAATGGCTGCAATGTAATTTATAGGAGTGAATATATTTTATGGCTACCAACGTCCAAATTTTTGAAACGTAAATATTTGTTGTTAATTGTCATTGCAGGATCATTCCCATTTGGAAATTTTATGACAACATCGCTTGATAAGAATAAAAATATATTACGAAATTCATCATAGCTGGCAACTCTTTCACGATTTTTCAACAAAATTCCTACAAAACTAGATGTGCAACAAGATCCACTTATCACGCGAATTTCATTTTGATATCGTTACTTCGCATCGGAAGTTATAGGGAAAAAACCTTTTTTGTCCTGAGCAAAGTTACAATATTTAGGGGACAAAAATTGCCATAGTTGGCGACCCTATACTAATTTTTCAACCAAATTTCTACGAAATTTATCTTAGAGTAATGTTCACCTACTGCGTGAATTTTGTCGAAATCTGGTGGCTTAATCGGAAGCTATAGGCCAAAAACCAGTTTTTTTTTCTTAGCGATTTTTCCGAATGGCACCACTGCCACAGTGTTGCCCGTATTGCAAATTACTTCTATCAGACCTGGTCCTTACTAATGCCAACATGTCCTGTAAATTTCATATTGATCGTATTATCCGTTCTCGTGAAGTGTTCTCGTGAACAGAAATTAGAGGTATTTTGATCACGGGTTGCCGTTCTTATTTACCGCGGAATTTTGAAAATGTTTATTTGACTTGGTGGATAAAAGCCAAAATTTATCAATAATTTGAATCTATTTTCCAAAATCAAAAATTTTTCAGGAAGGTCGATGATTTGAAGGTTTTGTTCAGG